>ML682044.1:840633-1100669 GCA_007922195.1 Podocnemis expansa
GGGGGCTGAGCCACCCCGCAGCGGCTCACCCCCTGCTGGTGCCTGCAGCCCCCTTTCTGGGGCTGCAGGGTGAGCCAGCAGCGGCTCACCCCCAGGGGTAACGAAATAGCATGTTCACACAGTGAACTTGCTATTTCGTTTCCCGCTTTTTTTTCTTATTTCGAATTAACATTTTGTTAATTCGAAATAAGATATTTCGAAATAAGGTGTTGTTTCGAAACAAGTTGTTTCGACACAACTTGTTTCGAAATAACCCTGTGCGTGTGAACACAGCCTAAGAGACTCCTTGCTTTTTTGGCTTTACTAGACTAACATGGCTGCCCCTTTTAAATTTCCACCTAAGATCATGGAAGTGAGGACCCTGCTTGTGCAAATTGTCAACAAAATAACAGCAAAAGGACTGAACCATTGACAGTTCTGCGAACTTCTTGAAGAAGTGAACTCTCAATATTCCGGTGTACTTTTATACAATCAGGTACTTTGGTGAAAGGTGCTGAAGTGATTTGCTGCCAGTCTGGATGAAGTGTAGGTGTTCTTGCATCAAAAAGGCCAGGAATACATGGAAATGGAAGATCCCCTGTGGCTGCAGACATTTCACTCCATGGTTGACCTCGCCTCACATTTAAATGACCTCAACAGAAACCTGTAAGGGAAGGGAAACCCAGCTATCTCACTTTCAGAAGAAGTACTGTCATTTGAGCAAAAACTAATTCTGTTTGCAAGAGACCTGGAAACGTGCTCACTGGTTCATTTCCCAGCACTGAAACAACTCAAAGAGCAGAACAATGAGCTTGGCAATAAGAATCTGAGAGATGTGATTCTAAACATGCAACAATTGTTTGCTGTGCTTTTCCAGGAGTTCAGAGAGGAGAGGGCAACTTTAATATTTATTTTGAACCCCCTTAATGCTGACACATCTTCACTCAACTTTTCTGCTTTTGTGGGAATGAAGTAACCAGATTTTGAGCCAGAATTGGCTGATCTGCAAACCAAAGAGATGTGGACTTCAAAATTCAGAGGCTTGGTGACAGACATTGAAAATCTAGAAAGACAAAAGTCTACCCTGGCACTAAAAGATAGGTGGAAAAAGCCACACAATCTCCACATAAAGAGGATCAGCTTGTGTTTGATGTGTGGAATTTCTTACCGGATAGCTACAGCAACCTGAAAAGATACGCATTTGACATTCTTTCCATTTTTGGGTCAACATCCCTATGTGAACAAGTGTTCTTAGTCATGAATTACATCAAAAGCAAACTTTGAAGCTGATGGAATGATGAGAGTTTACAGTCCTGCTTGAAAATGAAGACAACTTCATACAGGCCTCATATTCAACAGCTCTGCAAAGAGACTCTTAAAACAGATATCACATTGAACTGGTAAGTCAACTGGAGATTCTTAAAGATTTTTAAAATAACTGTACCAAAGATGTTATAGATCTGAAAATCCCCAGAGTTTCATTGGTGGGAATTCATGTTCACATAAAAGTTTTTTGAAATTGATACCTATTTACTCCTATTTGTATTGAACATATTTCCAGGCATATTCATGTGACTGCTGACATCCTAAGAGGGAGGGACAACATGAGAGACAGGGGTAAGTGAAAGCATCATGCAATGGAGGATTGAGTCATTAAAACACATTGTACACCATAAAAATGCTTATATGTAAATTGTTTATTAACATCATTAAACATAGTTTTTTGATGTTAAAAATCAGTATGTATCTTTGTTTTATTATTCAGTTTCTTAACCAGGAAGCTACCCCACTGTGGCTCTCAAAATAATTGGTTACTGGAGGAAATTTTTTTAAAATAGCTTGACTCATCTTTTGGGTTGCATACCCTTGTATTGGTTCTTTAACTACTCTTTGAGTCTATGAGCTCATTTTTACTGCAGGAACATTTTTCTCCCACTCCACTGTTGATAGTGGGACAATATTGGTTCCACCAGTGACATCAGGGAAGCAAAGAGACAGCACACAGTTTATTGCTGGTCTAAAGAAGGCATCAGAGCATTGTTGGATGGACAAACGTTAATTATGCCCGGTATGACTAGTTTTTGTAATAATAGTCCTGGAAGATGTTATAGGCTGTATCAGTGCTTACATTCAAGAAGGTTGTTGAAATGGTTGTTGCAATGGAAAGAGGCAGAGAAGGACTGGTTCAGCATTAAGGTAAATTAAGAAGTTCATCTCGTAAACCAGTGATGCAGAGAACCACAGGAATATAAGGAATTTCTGTGTGGCCATTGTGCACAAACTAAGCACACTGAGGGTATGTCCACACGTCTCTTTTATTTCGAAATAACACTGGTTATTTTGAAATAAAAAAGATTAGGTCCACATGATGTTTTCTTATTTCGAAATGACGGGCTCTGTCATTTTGAAATAAGAACCATCATTCTGAAACAGCTTAAACCCCATTCATTTCAAAATGGCTGTTATTTTGAAATGGTTATTTCAAAATAACGCCATTTGAACATGTTGTTTCGAAACAATACCATTGTTTCAAAACAACTGTTTTGAAACAACATGTCCAAATGGCCTTATTTCGAAATAACAGCTGTTTCAATAACAGGCTTTCCCTTTATTCAAATTAACATTTTCTTAATTTGAATTAACTCATTTCGAAATGACTTATTTCAAAATAATGATGTATGTGTGGACATAGCTTGAGAAACATTGCTGGGCATGCCAGCTTATTTGCAGAAAATGCCAGAAGAACAGATCTCTTCCTGTGCCCTGTCACAGACTTCAGTGACCAACACAGTCTAACCATCCAGCTAAGAGGACTTGCATCAAGGTTGAACCTCAGAAAGCATGGATGATAGAGATCCAGGGACTCTGACCAAGATCTAGCATACACATGTTATCACAAGCTGAAGTCGGAGATGGTATCTGGATTACACTCTTGCTTGAATGTGTTCCTACAAAAATGGAGTTTGATATCAGAGCAGCTGTTTCATTTATTTCTGCATTCAATTATCATTAGATGTTGTCACAAGTTTCTATGGAAGAAACAGCCACAGTTTTGATAATTCATACTTGGCAAAAAGTTGGTCGCACAAGAGATATTACAGGTGAAAGTTCAATTAGATGGTCATTCGTGTTACCATGGTATGTGACTGTGGAAAAGTATCCACAGAATTTGCCAGATCTTGGCTTGAGAAGCTCAAGGCGATTTGGACCAAGAGGAGGGCCATCACAAAAGCAGCTTGAAATCTTCAAGAAATAGTAGACAGACACACCAAAGTTTTTGAAAAAGAGCAGGGACAGATGAAGCTCACTGTTAAGTCTGACAGCTGGCCAAATTATTGAAACTCCAGAGTTGTGCCTTAAGCTCCAAAGCCTCTGGTGGAAACTGATGGTGACCATTTAGTGAACATTGGAGCCTTATCATTGTTTTCAGTTAATGAGTGGGCTATCCCCACCATACCCCAGTCAAGAAGGATGTTTAGTCTGAATTTGTGGAGATTCAAATTGGTAGTGAATCCAGTTTTATGTTCAGACCACTATGTACTACCTCATATTGAAGATCTGTTTGCTTTTTTTAGTAACAGTGTTTCAGTCAATTGGATTTGGTTAGTGCATTGGAGATTGATCCAGAATCTCACCAATAGCTTACAATAAACACATGAAAGGGCTCTTTTTTTTTTTTTACAGTGGATTGCCTTTCAGTATTGCTTTGGCATCTGCCATGATCCAGAAAACCATGGATGAGATCCTGAATGGATTGGGTCAGTACAGTGCTATTTGGACAACAGCCTTCTCACAGGTGTAAGGCAGGTTTAGAAGCTGGGACTAACAGCTTCTGAAGAGGAGCAGCTAATCTGCATGGGTCCTGTATTAGCATGGATACAAAGAGCACAATTAGCTGATTAGCATATTGGGTGCAGGACACAGTGGGTAATGGTATTTGGGATTAATCTGATCACAAATCTATCAATATCTGTAATTCTACTAAAGGGAAATATAAAATACTGTCTTTTTGTGAATTGCTACTCTCTTTGTTTCAAATCTGTCTGAATTAGTTAAAGGGTAAAAACTACCCTTAGTTAAGAAGAGGCTTGTAAGAAAGGCGACTGCATGCTTCAGTCTGAAAGAACTTGAAAAAGACAGGGGTGGGTGTTTGTGGTCTCTTTGTCTATTGCTTCTCCTGTCTTTTGATAGCTCTGGCTAAGTCTCTTGTGAGGTCTTTGTCATTTAGATAGAGATAGTTGGTCACAGCTACTTAAGAGCTAGAATCACCAAGGAGAGAAGCAATCTCTTTCTCTCTAACCAAAAATACTAGATGGAAATTTCTTTTTCTGAGCTGAGGTGGTTGGATAGTAGCCAGCAGCAAGCTGGGCAGCATGAATGACTGGAGGGCAGAGCTGGTGGACAGTGGGCAGAGCCAGCAGATGGTAAGAGCTGCTAGTAGCCAGCTAGGCAGTGTGAGTGATGGGAGGGTGGAACTGGTGGACAGTGAGAGTGGCCAGCGGCGAGCTGGGCAGTGCAGGTGACTGGAGAATGGAGCTGGCAGACAGCAGGTGGAGCCAAGGAACAGTTCTAGAGGATGAAGTGAGTGATCAGTAGATGGCATTGGTGGATGGCTGGGGTGACAGACACTCCCTATGTACCCTAGGGTTGGTTGGGAGCCTAGTTAGCACTGATTTTCCAGATCAGTGCCAGTTTTGCCATTAAGTTTGTATGTTCTGTTATGTGGTGTGGGTTGTTGGGAACTTCACTGTATACTAATTTTTCTAGATTAGCGCTGATCTCTGTTATTTGGCCTTTTGCATTTTGTTTTGTTACTATTAAAAGTTCTGTTTACTACACTCAGACTCGTGCTTGAGAGTGGGGAAGCCTTACCCCTTTGGGGTGCCCAGGGAACAGTGGAGGATTCCCCAGGAATCTGGGTGGGGGCTTGAGCCAGCTGGTGGTGTTACACTATTGGGAAACCCCTAGATATAGAACCCAGCCCTCGTCCTGCCAGCCTACCCTGGCAGAAGGGTTACACAGTAAAGAATCAAGAGGATTATCTTCACAATTTGGATTCTGTCTTGCAATGTTTGGAAGACTAAGGACTGAGTGTACATTAAGACAAATGTGGGTTTTTCAAATCTAATACCTTGGACCTGTAATTGATGCCATGGGCTTCAGAAAATTGCCAGAGAAAGAGAAAGCTGTTCTCGAAGCAGCAGCACCAGAGAATGTGTCGGACCTCATTCATTCAGCAGACTGCATAACTGCTATGGTAAATTTCCACCTAATCTGATGACAGCATTGTAATGATCCTGAGGGTTCATTAAAGATGATACTATTGAATGAGTAAGGAATAGAACTTTAATCATACAGACAGGTATCCAGGTGTGTACCTGGGAGCAGCCATCTTAGATCTTCTCTGGGGCATGTCTCCCAATTTACACAACAATGACAAGCATATCACCACATCTTCCCCCCTAAGGAAAATAAGTAAACACTTATATACACATAAAAACTAGCTAATGATGTATGCACTAACATCTAACAACACATAACAGCTATCTAAAAAACATGCAGAAGAACAGTCCATAAACCCAGGATATGAACTACCTAGAGAGGAGAGGTTACTAGCAAATCACTCTCAAGTGAGTCTTTACCACCCACTTCCCTTACGTATCCTAGCAAGTCTCTATGAGTCTTTCTGGACGTTTGATGACTCAATTAGATCTTCTCAGTACTGATCCTTCATTCAGGTCTGAATTGTCTTGTTCCCTGATGGTTTCATTACCATGTGTTGAAGAGATCAGATCAGTCAGGGGAGGCATGCCAGAATCTACAACTCCTACGGTGTTGGAACTTTCTGGAATAAGTCATAGATCCCGTCGATTACGTCGAAATGTGTCCCTTTGATCTGTGTGGACCATGTAAGACAGTGGATGCAGCTGTTTTTTAATAGTACCTCTTTGTCCCCAGGTATTGGAAGAGTGATTCCTCAGGCACACTCTATCGCCTGGGTTAAGGGATGGAAGGTCATGAGCCCTTCTATCAAAAATAATATTTCTGCTTCCACTTCTGGTTTTCTTTCATCTTCCGAATGTTAGCACTGTTCTTAGATTGCAGCATTTTTTCAGTAATAGGTAAATTAGACCTGATCCTTCTTCCCATTAACAGCTGAGCTGGAGAAAAGCCGTTCTCCAGGGGTGTACTTCGGTAGACCAGCAATGCTGTATACAGATCACCTCCACTTTCAAAAGTCTTTTTCATCAGGTTCTTTACCATCTGTATAGACCTTTCCACCAGTCCGTTTGATTGGGGATAATTGGGACTGGAGGTTTCATGATGAAAATCCCAACCTAAGGCAAACTGCCTGAATTCTGCACTTGAAAATTGCAGCCCATTGTCGCTGAAGACCTCATCAGGAGTTCCATGTCTGGAGAAAATTCCTTTCATGCCAGTGATCACTGAATTACTATTAGTACTGTTCAGTGTGCAAATTTCTGGCTATAAAGAGTAATAAGCAGTGACTATTAAGTAATCCTTGGAGCGCCAGGTAAATAAATCCACACCTACCTTCTCATAAGGTCTCTGTGGAACAGGATGGGGTCTCAGTGTCTCTGCCTGTTGGCATGGCCTGTATTTCAAGCATGAAAAGCAGTTTTTTACCACATTGTTAATGTCATGATTGATCCGCGGCCAATACATGACCTCTCGTGCTCGTTTTTTGCACTTCTCAATTCCTAAGTGACCTTCATGAATCTTCTGTAACATTTCTTTTCGGAGCCTCCGTGGTATTACAACCTTACCACCTTTGAAAATCACCCCATCTACCACAGTCAGTTCATGCCTGCAGTTCCAATAGTCTCTTATACTTAGAGAGCAACTGCTTATTATTTCAGGCCATCCTTTACTTATCACCTCTTTGAGGAGTCCCAACGATTCATCTTTCTCAGTCTCATCTTTTATGCGTTGCAGTCTTCTGTTAGTTATGGGATTTGCACTCACTATCATATCTACATAGGCTTGAACTTCTGTTTCCAGTGTCTTCTCAGGTACCATGGGTGCTACTGCTCTGAAAAGTGCATCTGCAGTGAACATAAATTTGCCTGGTGTGTAGGTCACCAATAAATTGTATTTCTGCAATTTGATCATTATTCTTTGAATCCTTAAGGTACAGTCATTTAGTGGTTTGTTAAATAATGCAATCAAGGGCTTGTGATCTGTTTCAAATTCCACTCTCTGTCCATAAATATACTGACTGAATCTCTCACAGGCGAACAAGATTCCTAAAAGCTCCTTCTCAATCTGTGCATATCTAGTCTCTGCATCAGTCAGTTATTTGGATGCATATGCCACAGGTTGCCAGCAGTCTTCCTGTTTTTGTAAAATCACGGCACCCAACCCCGACTGTGATGCATCCGCTGAAATTTTAATGGGCTTCTCTGGAGCAAAAAATTTCAATACTGGTTCCTCTATCAAGTCTTGTTTTAAACTTCTCCACGATTCCTCCTGTGCAGCATCCATGCACCATTCATTTTTGTCCTGTAGGAGTTGTCTCAATGGTGCCGCCATGGCAGAAAGATTGGGTATCAATCTTCCAAGATAGTTAACCATTCCCAGGAACCGTTGGACGTCTTTCTTTGACTGGGGACGTGGCATCATTTCAATGGCTGAAATCTTCCTCTTATCCAGTTTTACACCTTCGTGAGAAATAACGTCCCCTATAAAAGTCAGTTCTCTAACTCCTAACACACATTTGTCCTTATTTAGTTTGAGGTTTGCGGCTCTCGTTGCATCTAACACTTGCCGAAGGCGATGATCATGCTCCTCTTTTGTAGAGCCCCAGATAATAATATCATCCATGGAGGTGTCCACACCGCTAACATGTTCATAGATCATGTGTACAGTTTTGTGATACACCTCTGGTGCTGAAGCTATGCCAAAGGGTAAGCGTAAAAATCTGTATCTTCCGAAAAGAGTATTAAATGTGCATAATTTTGAGCTTTCCTCTGTTAATTTTAGCTGCCAAAATCCAGAGGATGCATCCAATTTACTGAAGTACTGAGCATTTGCAAACTGAGCCATAATCTCTTCTCTAGTTGGTAGTTTGAAATGTTCTCTTTGTATAGCTCTGTTGAGGTCTCTGGGATCTAAGCATATGCATAGCTGGCCATTACTTTTTTGCACTATAACTAGGGAGCTCACCCATTCCGTTGGCTCCTCTATTTTTTGCATTGCTTCCATCCTTTCAAGCTCAGCCTTGAGTTTATCACGGAGTGCAAATGGCACCTTTCTACATGGATGAATAACTGGAGGGATCTGCTTGTTTATGCGGATTGTATGTTCACCTTGCAAGCAGCCCAATCCCTGAAACAGGTCCTGATATTCTTCAAGGAGTACCTCATAGCCAGATGCAGGCCTATCTTGTAGTGAGAGCACCCTTTTTACCAGATTCAGTTTCTCACAGGCGGCCAAGCCCAAAATTGGTGTCACCTCCTGTGGCACTACAATGTAAGGCTGCCTGTACATGGTGTTCTTATGGTTAACACTGGCAAAGCAGCATCCCTGCACAGGTATATTTGTTCCAGAATACCCAGTTACTTTTATGTTTGTTGGTCCCAGCCTGGGTCTTATTCTCAGTCTCTCATAATCTCGTGTAGACAGAATGTTAACCTGAGCTCCTGTTTCTAGTTTCAGTGGAATGATTGTTCCATTCACTGACAGAGGCAGTATCCAGTCTCTCTCACTAGGTTTGCTTGATCCCAATACATCTACAAAGCATGCAGAAGGTCCTGGGTTCAATTCCCAGGGGGTTGGACTCGATGATCTCACGAGGTCCCTTCCAGCCCTATGATTTGATTTGAAAAATAAATATATAATACAAGCTCTCTCTCACTGTCAGTAACTAAATGCACTTGATTTTTGCGCCTTTGGGATCTGCAGCACTTTGCAAAATGATTAAGTTTCCCACAGTTATGACAGAGTTTCCCATAGGCAAAACACTGTTTGGGACCATGCCGTGATCGACACTTGCCACAAGACTGTCTGGACTCAGTCTTCTTGATAGCAGGGGTTGGTTTCACATTGTGATTTGAACAACTCTGGCTACATGCTGTTTGTCTATGTGCATGCACTGTCCCTTCTGGTGACTTCAGCTCTTTTACTTGTGTTTTTACCATTTCAGTGGCCCTACATATTTGAAGGGTTTCATTCAAAGAGATCTCTCCCTCTCTGAGCAATCTTTCTCTTAACACATTGTCTGTAATGCCACAAATGAGTCTGCCTTTGATCAGAGACTCTGCCAAGCCACCAAAATTACAGCTTTTACTGAGTTTCCTTAATTCTGTCACATATTGGTCTATGGTATTATCCGGTTTTTGCATGCATGTAAAAAATCTATGCCTCTCAAAAGTCACATTCATTTTTGGCAAGCAATATTTCTCAAACTTAGTCAGTATAGTGTTTAAATTCATGCTTTCACCATCTTGAAATTCAAAGTTATTATATACATCCAGTGCCTCCTCCCTAACAACATGCAAAAATATAGATGATTTCTGGTTTTCATCTTTGTTCTGCACACCAATGGCAGACAAATACAACAGAAATCGCTGCTTAAACTTTAGCCAGTTTTCTGCAACATTACCAGACATTTGGAGAGGTGAAGGAGCCTGTAAAACATCCATTGTTAGAGCTTACACTTACTTGCTGAAGGCTTTCTTTGTTTTCAGAGATCCCTGATGTTTTGCTGTTTTCAGGTGCAAATGCAGGAATTTTCCTCCAAGTCTTTTTAGTTTCCAAACTCATTCCCCATCTTCTGACACCATGTAATGATCTTGAGGGTTCATTAAAGATGATACTATTGAATGAGTAAGGAATAGAACTTTAATCATACAGACAGGTATCCAGGTGTGTACCTGGGAGCAGCCATGTTAGATCTTCTCTGGGGCACGTCTCCCAATTTACACAACAATGACAAGCATATCACCACAAGCATTGTTGCCTTTATGTAAAAACTCTTACGAGAAATTACAAATGAAAGCAAACTAAAGAGAGTATGTATGTGCGTGCGCACGCGCGTGCGTCCGTGTGCACATTTAAGAACGCAAAGAAATTTTGCCAGCATGCATTCTAATGCATTTTGATGCCTGGGCTGTGAGGCTTCCCCATATGGAGTGGGTGGAGTTCTTTCCCACATCTTTCCTAATGGCACGGAGAAACCAAATTGTCTTTGTATCATGAACAGTTACCGCTTCTGTGATGAACTATGCACTAATAAGTGAGAAGCTCTCACCATTATCTTCAGCATCCAGAAACTCCATGCCTAGCCATTTGGCAGACATTTTACTATGCTGATGGTCATCATGTGCTAATTTCAATTTTTGGACCAAAACATGAAATTCCATCATTAGCTGCTGCTCATATGCAATGATAGACTTTGCCACTTTCTGCTCATTCCTATGTTACTCATGTCTGCAAGAGACTCAGCAGGGCAATGGGGTTGCTGCACCTATCATGCCCAAGCTCCCATCAACCCAACAAAACTTTGGATGAAATATTTTCTCTCATTTTGATTGACAGCTTACCCATCACTAGCACAGACATCAACAAAGAAAGTATTACATCCTCTACATCCTCTTGTGAAGGGAATGGTGATACAAGGCACAAGGCAGGATCACAAGAATCTCCTGTTTACGCAATTCATGTCATGTCAGTGTGAATGATCTGTGAATTACAGTTCCCTCTTGGGCTAGTTTCAGCCTCAACAAGTCCTGGAATCCACGAAAGTTAGAGTAGGATGTTTTGTTCCTCTGCTTGAACCTCCTTCTTTTATAACTCCTAATTTTGGTGACTTGTTGGGAGAAGCTTTGGTATCAGATCCAGTTGATACCTTATCACCAACTGTTCTGTCATTCAGTACACTGCTACACCTCCATCACAACATTATTCTGAGGAAGAAAGAGAACAAGTGGTGTGCTTAGATTTATAAATTGTTTTATTATTGAGCTGTTATTTCCAGGGCTGAATAATCACTTTTAATTTAGGAGTTTGTCGTAGTCCATCCACAACTTTTAGTTGAATTATACAGCGTTTTATTGATAAGCTTTTTGCTTTGGCTGGACAAATGTGATGTTTTGTCTGTTTGAGCTCTCCCTTTTTTCCACGACCAAGCTTCAGTCAGTTTCAGTTTTATACCCAGAACAATAAAGTGAGCCCAGCAGATAGCTGGGTGTCCATCAGCTTCCTCCATGTCTATGTCTATCTCCTTTTCCACTGGGTCCAAATATAAAATATATATTCAGATTTCAAGACTCTTAGGAAGACACATAGCAAGCCAGTGCCACTCCATTGGGTATCCAGTAGATGATGTTAGGCATATAACAAATTTCTTCAATCTTTTTCTTATTGGAGGCTTTTCACATTTGATTAATTTCCAGGATAGTATTTCAGTATTAGCCCATATTACTAATTGACACTCCCCCTTTTTAAGCTATTTCTTGCAATAATTCAAAACTATACGCTGGTTTATCTTTCAACATTCCTAGGTCCATACAATTCCCAGTTCTTCTTAAGAGCCATAGTTATCTACAACTAAAACAAACAAAGCCCCTTATAGGTACCCCACATTTGATGGACATTCCACATGCATTCTTTGATCAGTCTTGAGCAGTTCATGTTATATGGGGATTGCCAAGCAATGAGACGCTATGGCAGCCACTCACCTGTGCCCAGAACAGGCTGTAGGTGTGCCCTGGCAGCAATGCCCCCCCCACTTCACTGGCATGTTCTCACACCAGAGGTGATGTTGTGGGTGGGAGCGAGACACAGCCAGCCCCTTCATTGCATAGGAGCTCCATGCTGTGTCTTGCGAGGAGAGGCAGGCCTGCTTTCCAGGGTGGGAGGCTGAGGGTAAGGAGGCCCTGCCTGATAGGGGACGTAACTCTAGCTGCTCTAGGGAACTGAACTTTTAACTTGTGCCCCCTGCTCTCAACAGGTACAGGTTGTCTCTGCCTCAGGCACATATTGTATGGAAAGTCATACTTCACAGAAGGTGCCTTTTTAAGATGCCCCTCTCCCCGCCACGAGCATGACCTAAGATGCACTGTGTGTACCAAGTCACACACCCCGGGGAGGTAGGTGTCATTTTAACACAATAATGCTAGTGGAGGCACCAGGGGCACTGCTACATAGAAGGAAGATTCAGAGCACAGGCCTACAAAATCCATCCCCCTCCAGTGCAAGCCGCAGGGCCTGTGCACGCTAGGCAGCTTCTCCGCCTGCAAGGTCTGAAGGCATCCCTCCAGCCTAGAAACTGCTTTACATACATGAAACAATTTACCCTAAGTGGAGTGAATTTAAACAATCAAAAATAAACACCCATTTCCAAACTCGATTTGTTTCTGAGTAGCAGTGGAAGGGGGGCAGGAGGAAAGTGGAGGAGGAATGGCAGTGAGGGTAGGGCAGGAGTGTCCAGGGAGGGGAGGGTGGGGAACAGCACAGCTGGGTGGCAAACCCCAACTATTTCCCCTCCACACCCCAGTTCCTCCCCAAAGCAGGCCCCACTGTCGAGAACCCCAAACCCAACTGCAGCTTCCTCAGCAGCTTCTGAGACCTGCCATGGCTGCCCCAAACATCTCCTCATCCCAGAGCCCCCATGGGGCCTGGCTGGCTTCTGAGCCCCCCACAAGCACTGACTCCCACAGCTCACCCTTGCTGCTGGTCTCGGGAACTCACAGTCTTGGACTGGGCCAGGCAGGTTTCACATTTTCTGTTGCTATTCTCCCACCCTGGGCCACATGCTTGGGCTTTCTGCACAGCAGGAAAGTTAAAGAGGCCCTGCCCAGATGTATTCCCAGTTGCACTTAGGCTCCAGGGCTAAGTGCCCCAGCACGTGGAGTAACTCAACTTGGGACACTCAACAGGACATTTGGGGCTTGAGCCCCATGGGTCCCTACCCAGCGATAGCCCGGGGCACACAGCAGCACACATTTCAGAAGAGAGGCCACTATCCAAAACCAGATAAACCCACATCACATTGTGTTTATGTCCAAGATGGGGGACAAACCCTAGAAAAACAGGATTGTCCAGTTTAATCCTGGACTAGCAGCCTGCCTACAAGAGACACTGTTCACATGCCATTCTTTCCTTCCCCCAATTTTCCTAGAACAGAGCCACAGTAACATTGCTGAGTTGGCCCAGAATGCCATCAGCTCTTTGCAGATCTCCCCTGGCTAGAACACTGGGATTCTGCTTCTGTAATTGAAGACAGCTGCTCCGGCATCAGGCTGAACTATAGAGTACCCTCTGTTTGGATTTGTTCTAGTGAAGTCTTGGCCCTGTTTCTTCTCCTCAGAGGATCTCCCCTGGTTATGTGGTATCACCAATTGACAGTAGCCACCTGAGTTCTTGGGGACCGGCCTATTATCACAGAATGCTCCATCTTGTAGCAGCCCTTACACTTGGCCTCTTTTTTTTTTCCTGGACATTATTTCTAGGTCAGGGCTAGAACCACAAAAGAGACTTAGACACAGCTTGTCCGTGGCTAATTTTCAGGTGCCTTGCTTGCCACCCAGTGGAATCCACAGCCCTGAGTTAGGCCCCCCAGGCTCCCTAGCCAATGTGATGGAAGAGACAAGCACCAAAGAATGGATTTCATAAAAGACAGCTAGTTTGCCACTATGTAATGCCAAGAAGGAGGTGAGCAAAGCTCTGCCCCTCAGCTCTCTCCCACCATCTATCAGATTGGCCCCACTTGCAAGAACCTCCAGTGACTTGGTGTGAATGGGGGCCTCATGACAAAATGTTGTTGCACATAACTGCCAGGCCAATATGTACACAAGCTGCAGGGTTAAGTGGCAGAGGCTTGCAAGATCTACGTTTTTGTACTGGGGTGTGTAACATAGCAGTTTAATATCTAAATCCCTGTTCAGAACTAACCTTTAGTGCCTGGACAGGTCTTCCACATCTTTTCTGTGCTTCCTTCTCCCAGTGACTCTTTGGCCCCCTCACTAGTTCTATGGTATCCTTAGATGAGATTCTTGGTCTTATGGCTCTCATTAATTCTCTTGCTTTCATCATCAGTGTCAGTGGTACCAGATGTGGAGTCATTGCTGCTGCCTGCATACAAATCATGCAGCTGCGTCTTTCCCTCTGACTTAAGCAGGGCTGGCTCAACCAATGAGCAAAAAAGACAGTGGCTTCAGGCACCACTGCCTTGTGGGCGGCTGTGGCACTGCACAGGGGTCAGGGGAGTCCGGCTTAGAAGCCAGAACTGTGCTCTTGCCCCTTCCCAAGCTGGCCACGCCGCCCCCCAAGGGCAGAGCAGGCCAGCCCATGGGGTGGGCTCCCCTTTCTAACTCCACCTCTGGGTTGGCCCTGCCCATCTTAGAGAGGAACAGCCGGCCCAGGGGATAGGTGGGAGAGGGGAGCCTTGCCTCTGGGCTGCCCACTTTGCCCTGGGCCAGCTGTTCTCTGGCCTGGGAACGGGGTGAGCTAGCAGGAGCGGAAGCCAGGTTCTGCCCCCTCCATGGGAAGGGAGGTGCATAAACCAAAAGCCGGCTCAGGGTGCCAGAGCCCCTGGAGCCTCCTTGTACTTAAGTTCCAGCCCTAGCTTGTATGCCCAGGGTCTGTCTGAAGCTGCTCTGACAATTTGCCCCTGCTGGCTATGACTATCTAGTCCTTTTTTAGCTCTTTTTTAAAAGCCCCATACCATAATGCTGCCATAACAAAAGCCTCTGTATTTCCCCTTGTTCCTGGCATGTCCATTGAAGGTGGCCTTTTCTCATTCATAAAGTCTGCCTATAAAGCAGCTATCTAACGCTGCTTTCCCGGCCAGTGCAGCCTGACTTCTCCACACCAGTGAGCAGGCTGCTGTCGGCAGCAATCTTATACATAGGCTCATCAATTTCAAGACCAGAAGGAACTTCTAGGCTGACCTGTATACAGCAAAGCCGGACACATCCCTTACCAAGTCAGGCTACTTATGGCTTTTTTAATGGTTTGTGAATTGGGCCAGAGCAACCTTTTAATGCAGCCGCCCAAGTGTCTGAATGCCACCATCTCTAGCAAAATTGTTGCCACTACAGACCCCATTGTTGTAACTTACTTGGAAGCACTAGCAGATTCTGTGCCTTTAAGGCTGCTGCCTCTTGTAAAGCTAGTTCATACACCTGCCTTGTAGCCAGTCATGGGTCTCTGTTTATTTCTCTCAACAGGTTCCTTTCTCAGTCTTCAGTTTTGATCAGACTCTCTTGTCCTAACACTTACAACAGCAAGCAGCTCTCTCTCCTCTTGTTCCGGTTGTCTTGTCTTTGTTTATTCCAACTGGGTCTTCCTCCTGGTAGACAGGTCTCCTTGCCTATAAGCCCGTGTTGGAGAGAGGGAATCCCACCTCTAGGAGCATGCTATAGTTGCAAAGTCCACCCTATTAGGATGTGAAGAGCAAAGACCTTTATGGTTCTAATGTTAACTGCACATGGCATTCCCTCTCATGGATCAGTGAGATCAAGCCCTCCCCCCCCCCCAGTTCATAAATCAGGAATTAGCCCCTTCCACTCATGAGACTGGCTTAAAACACTTAAGATTTTACACAAAAATATATTTGGTTTCTTGATTTGCCTCCTGGTACTGGAGCCTGCCCTGCAGGGGAATCGCTGGCGGGGCCACACCTCTCCTGGTCTCCGGCCCAATCGGGTTGGAGATCTGGGGCCCAGCCACTGGTGGCCATGGCAGGGAATCCGGGGCCTGGCTGCCCGTGGCGGCGGTGTCCCTGTCCCCAGCTGGGGATGCGGTGCCTAGCTGCCCTCGGCAGCGCGGTGGCTTCCTGCCCTGTCCCTGGCCAGGGGGTGGGGCCTACAGGCTGGGGGTGGGGCCTGGGGCCATGCCGCAGGTCCCTCCCCAGAGCAGCGATGCCCCTGCTGCAGTCGTCACATTTACAAGCTCTGCTTGGCAGCCAGGGGACCTAGAAACGTAAAATGGAAGTTAAGATTCTCACATGTTCACCTGACTCCAGCAGTGAAAATTTACAAGACTCATGATAAACTCACAAGTAATGACAGTCCTGCCCTGAACTACAGACCCAAACTCCAATCCCCTTCTAGCAGGGGAGCTGTCTTTTCCTTGCTGAGTGCTCTGTCTCCTTGTCCTGCTTAATACCTGCTCCATGCTGCCCCCTAAGACTGGAGCAGCCTTCCAACAAGCCCACTCCCTTCTTGTGTTCCTCTTCCTGTGCCTGTGCAACTGAAATTGCCTCAGAGCATGATGCAGATCATATGGTGTAATGCAAATGCAGTTATCCTCTGTGCCAGTGGTTCCCAACCTTCTTGAGTATGAGGACCCCTTTTTAAAGTAAAGAAAAATTCATGGACCCCCAAATGATAATAGTTGCTATCAGGGACTGGCTGTAGGCAGTGGTGCTGCCAAAAGGGAGTGGAGGACCTGGCCCCTGACCCTGCCAGCAGGTTTGAAAATTTGGGGATCTTGGGGGGCAATTACAGCACAAGTGGGGTACCCTTTAATCTTTATTAAAATGAGTGTGGGTGTCAGGTGGGTGATGGGGGGTGTATGTGTGGTGTTTGTCACAGTGTTTCCAATGGGGCATTGTGAGGTGCTTAACTTTGTGGAGTGGGACAGGTAGGGGGGTAATGAGGACTCTCTACAGTCATAAACCTACTCACTGTAACTTAAAAGATGCTCCTATAACTTATGAATAGAAGGGGGGTGCAATGCAAACTAGTATGCCGCAGTGGCAGAGGGGAGAGGATGCAAACAGGGGGAGCAGGATCACCAAGGTCAGAGGGGCCCAAAGAAGGGGAGGGCAAGCGGGCTGGGGATGCAGGTGAGGGGCTCGGGGCAATGGGGGGAGCAAGAGGGGCTAAGCAGCTGGGGACCAGAGAATGGGAGCGGGGAGTTGGTGGCAGCAGTGGAGAGGGGCTTAAGGGAGAGGGGACGCGAGTGGGGGGGTGAGTAGGGATGGTGGGACGGAGACACACGTGGGAGTTAGGGCAGGGAGACAGAGGCACACGAGGGGTTGGGACACACGTTGGGGTTCGGGGAAGCAGGAGGGGCTGAACAGAGGTTCGGGGGTTTGAGAGGGAGGCAGAGGGTAGCTAGATGGCAGGGAAGGGAGTGGCGGTGGAAGAAAGGGAAAGAAGGGAAGGAAAAAAGAAGAAAAAAAGGGGGCGCAGGAGGGGCAGATGCGAGAAGTGGGTGGCAGCCACGGAGAGCCGGTAGGGGCCCGGGCGGCTGGCAGGGCAGGCAGTGGCTGCGGGGAGCAAGCGGCAGTCATGAGTGCCAGGCGGCAGTTGTGGGGAGCAAGCGGCAAAGAGACCGCGAGAAAAAAGCGGCAGCTAGAAAGCAGAGCAAAGGGGTGAGTCGTGGGGAAAGCGGCAGCTAGGGGTGCAGAGGCAGAGATGGGGCACTGTGGGGAAGAAAGACGGCTGGAGAACAGAGTGAAGGGGGTAGTCGTGAGGAAAGTGGCGGCTAGGAGTGCAGAGGCAGAGATGGGGGCGATTACACGCAGGGAGGGCAAAGCAACTCAATACAACTGTACAATTCTAAGGGTCACAACCACGGGGAACTATTTTATAACCAGTAGACTAACTTAATTGCGATTCCAAAGGTAGCAGATCAGGGGAGACGATCAGACCAACAAAAGCCAACAAACCAATACACCTTCCAGGGCAACAAACCAAAGGGAACAGTCTTCTAAACTACCAAACAAACGTAACACAGTCCTAAGGTACCAAACCAAACGATACAATGTTGCGCACTATGTTAACACTTTCACAGTTCACAGATTATGTTTAGACAATGTTGCAACTTATAGTAACACCTTCTTCCTTAAAATAATAAGAGAAGAGAGACACAGCTGTGGGGAGAAAGATACAACTCAGTATAAGGCAGTGGCAAACAGCTGAAGACCTGGGAACTTTAGAGCAGTGGAAAGAGAAGTTACAGCGAGGTGAGACAAGTAAGAGAGGCAGCAAAAAAATTTAAACGAACCAGCCCTCAGAAGCTAGGGCTTGTTAGGGCAGAAGGGGAGAGAGAGAGAGAGAGAGAGAGAGAGAGCAGTGGCAAAGCAGCAATATAAAAAGGAGAATACTTTTACTGAGAGGAGTTGCAGGGGCAAACTCTTACCAACACCACTAGCAGCAGCAGAAGCATCCTAGGAAAGAGAGAGAGACTCGTTACTCGGCCGGCAGTTCAAAACATGAGGTATGCTTGGGGAAGAACTCTTGAGTGGAGGAGGTCAGCGTCTGGGTGATCAGACCAGGCAGGATATCAGGGACTGTCCTGCCTGAGCCCCCCAAGACCTAAGCTTTTAAACAGTTTTTCCTGCCTGTCCCCTGATTACAGGGAATGTGGGGAACAAAGGTGATATGAGTCATACCTTCAGTGTCACAAAGGACCTTGCAGTCAGGCAGTGCCCACCTACGCCAAGCCCAAGACAAATAATGGGGTGACAATGGCCATCTAGTTAAGTTTAAGGGCCATCTAGTTAAGTTGAGGGGGCCATCTGCTCCCCTTACATGCTTAAGTGATGGCCTGGGAGGGACAGCCATCAAATCAATTCAATGACTCATGAACAGCCCCCACCTGCTCACAAGGTATGGGGACATGTTCAGGGTGTGCCTGCTCGCAGCAGGCAGATAAAATTCTTTAGAGCAGAGGTGTCAAACTCATTTAATGTGGGGAGCCCACACTGGAAGGCAGGACACCTGCCATGGGTCATGTGCCCTCATGGGCTTCCCAACCCATTCCCCCTCCATGTTCAGAGCAGCATGGGCTCTCCTCCCCAACCCTGCAGGCTCTCCCACACCTGCCCTTTTCCCTGCCCTGTGGGTACCCCTTCCCTATGCCACCTCTGTGACCTTCCCCTCTTTCCCCTTCCCCCACCTCCTGGTGGCAGGCAAAAAAAATTAGTCTCAGTCACAAGCAGACTGGGCTCCTGCCTCTCCCCCTTCCAGCCTACTCATTGTCAGTCATTCAGATTGTGTTGGCTCAGTCCCTGCTGGCTTGGCTTGTTCCCACATGGGCCCCGGCCACTTTTCTCCTTTTTATTTGTGATTTGTGCAATGTGCTGTCAATCAAATTAGCATGCTTACTGACTGACAGTGAACAGTTGGGGGGGGGGCTGTGTGGTGGCTCTCTGGAGCAGGCCTAGCCTGCTGCAACTGAGACTCTGATTGGTTGGCAGACAACAGCAGAGCTAAGCCAGGATCCGCTGGAGTGCTTCCTTTGTTCCCCTGTGCTGTGACTTGGATCACGTGAGTGAGTCAGAAGCACACCTAGCTCTGCTATGATGAAAGCCTTCTTTGCAGTTTACTGTTGCAAACAGTTTCCAGGCAGCAGCTCCATGGGCTGGATCAGCACCCTCAGTGGGTTGGATCTGGCCCCGTGGGCCATAAGTTTGTGGCCCCTGATTTAGAGCCCTCTCCAACATGGATCACTGGCCAGCAGTGGCTGGGGCTGGGTGTATTCATGGACACCTTGTAATAACTCTGCACACCCCCAGGGATCCCCCACAAACATGTCTGTTGCTCCCAGCTGTGTGCAAGTGCCAGACATCAATGAGAGGCTACAGTGTCTTTAGGAGGTAAGAGGACACACAGACACCTTTGTGGAAGTTGCCTCCAGCTAATTGATGAGCTTGTCACTGTTAAAGAGAGACCCATGCTTGCTCCAGTTCCTCCAGTAACTTTTAGAGTGGGATAAAATGCTATAGATTTCCTGAGCTACATCACAACCTCTCACACTCTTCCACAGCATTGATTTAGGAACAGTTTCAGCAGGCCTGTTTCTCCCTTGGATTCCTGGGCAGATGCTGTGCTCTTTTGCTCTGACTGCAGGAAACTGTGCATGAAGGGACAGCAGAACTGTGCTCAACTCAAGGAGATTAACAAATAAAACTTACAGTTAGTAGCAGTTGAGGTTGCAGCAGGACCCCACGCCCTTCATTCTAAGACCAGCATGTGCTCAGCAGTGTTAAGCCAAAACAAGTTGCCAAATACTTGGTACATGTGTCAGTCAGAAATGCTGATCTAGCAATAGGTACACATGGCCAGCACCACTTCATCAAAGCTGTTGGGTGTGATAACCAGCTTCAATGAAATGTCATTTTGCTCAGCAGCTGCAGAAATAGTGGAAACCACAACCCAAGGACTCGAACAAGGTTTATCAACTCACCAGTCAAGACCCAAATTCGAGTTCCCAGAAAGTTTCAAAGCTTCATGAAGGAGCTTCTGTCCTGATGGGCTGGTCTCCCTGCACCAGACATGGCACCTCTGGGGTTCCAGTGCCTCTCATGCTTGAACCAGCCATTGTGATGATGACATCTCAGGGTTCCCAAATCTGCAGCCCCAGGGATTGCAATGCCCCAAGCAGAGAGCCAAGCCCAGCCAGTCCCATGCCACAGGAGGTGTCACTGTAGGGTGAGTGATGGGCAGGACCCAGCCCTCCTGTAGGGGTAGAGCTGACCAAAAACAACCTAGACACTCTACCCCCAGGCTATTTACTGGGTCATGACAGGCCATGAACATGTAACAACTGGGTTCTAAATCAAAAAAGGTTGAGACAGCAGAAACATCACAGAAGCACCAAGAGAAGACAACAAGGAAGGATGACAGACTTATTTGCCTCTGGAAAAAAAGTTGAGAGAGAGCTTTTGGACTGAGTGCTGGCTAAAAGAGGCTTGGAATTGTGAGCAAAGAAACTGACACCTGTTGTTTGAGTCCTGCTGTTGTCCATGATCCGTTTGCCCTCTTAACGGAAACACTCGGCAAACCACCAAAATGTGGCTAACCACGCTGGACAGAACAATTGCTATAAAAGCACATGAAGTGTAAATATTGGTGTAAAAGCATATGAAGGATTTGCAATACAGTGCAAGTTGATGAAATCAGAGTACATGCTGCATTTGGGCAAAGGCCTCAGGGAACATTGGGGAGTTGTGCTAAGGACAATGTGGACTGGAATGTGAGAAGCTTTCCCTTTAGTTTCTTATTTGCATGCTTTTAAAGGTTAGGATGGCTGGAGCATGTCCTGCTACACCCTTAACTGCCACTAGACACAGCAGTTGTTTGCTAATATTTGTGTAGGGCTGTGCACATCTACAATGACGTACTGATCACCAGCAAGTGTCATACCTAATTATTAATAGTGGTCTTAGTACTAATTAAGTCATATGTCTAACACAGCCTCACCCTGCCAGGGCATTACACACTGCAGTCAAATGGTGATAGAAAGGAAGCTTCTGTTAATCCCTCCTATGCCTCATTTTTTAATTATGTCAGATCTCTCATGGTAGGTGAATGCACAACTCTTGCTGCATTTTCCCCATTTGTCACCACAAGCTTAATTTGTGTTAACTGTATTTCATCAATCAGAAAATAAAAATCCTACAGCCCATAAACAGCAAGGCCCCCACAGACATTCCCCGCCAAAGGAAGAGACAAACCTTTACTATGCTAACAAATATATTAGCTAATGAAAACAGTATTTAAAATAATCACAATATTTTTTATTTGCATATAAAGATGACATAATAAAAGCTAATTAACAGCATGTGAAGCAGTTCTCCCACTCAATTTTCTCTATGTTGATAATCAATTATCTTAGTAAATGCATCATTATGACTAATTTTAGAAAATCTAGCAGCTGCAAGGTCATGGTGGGACCCATTTCAATTTGTAGTTGGAAGAAACATGAAAGCGAGTCAGATAATCTTCTATTAGATAGTGGTAATGAATCATGGAGGCACATATATTAAGCACTTTAAGAGGCAGGAAATGCACTGAATCATTCAATCGTGGGTTGTCAAGGAAGCTCACTGAGAGGGAAGTTTGTACTTCCTTCTCTGCTCCTCTTGCTGGAAAAAGATGGAAATCTTTTCCTTCTTCTTGCCATTCTCAGTGAATTGAGTACAGGCAAAATATTTAGTGGTTGTAATCTGAGCACCAAACCAGAAGCCCCAAACCCTGTCATTCTAATCCCATCTCTTACACTGTCTCCCTCCATGACCTTGGCCAAGATTCTCAATCCCTCTGCCTCAGTGTTCTCATCTGTAAAACACAGCAAATACCCGTCTAGATCAGAGCTGTTGGACGAGATAAACAATTAATCATTCAAATGTCCTGTATCAAACCAAGTATCCCTGTTTGCTTTACTCACATAATTAATCTGGGCAGCCCATGCATGGATACCGAGAGCTCATGTGTCCCATTATAAAATATACTCTAAGTTACTTATAACTTAAACATAAACCATTCACGCTGAAGTTTGCCATGCCCAGTGTTTTCCTTTAAGCTTATTTTTCATTGTCGATTTGTTAATGTTTCAGTCAAACAATGTTTCAACTTGCAAACAGGGGGACTGAAAACTGGGGAGTTCGAGAGGGAAGGAGTTTGTGAAGCCCTGAGAAGGAGGCAATGGCAATCCCCTAGCTGAAAAACCTACTGAAAAACCAAGGCGGTGGGTGGCTGTAAGCCCACCCACTTCTAAAGCCCTCTCCCAGCCTATGGGGAGATGGCACTGGACTGGTTTTCAAATGATTACGGGGGACAAATCCAGAAATAACAGGGATGGCTGTGAGGGTCACAGTTTTATAATATGGGTTTCCAAAGGGGTCACCGAGCAGAGAACCCCAGACAGTGCCCACTGCTCCCGAAAGGTGTCGAGGGAGCCAGCGGATGCCACCCAGAGGAACTCTGCCCAGATACGTGCACGGATAAGGGACAGGAAATAGGCCCCACAGTCGCAGGCCCCTCTGTCAGCCAACCTCCTCTCCCGAGTTTTATAGGTGGCTACTTTTGCGTAAGCCAAGAGGAGGTTGGCGAGGAGGTCCCGCGACTTTGTGGGGCCACGGATGGGGAGTGCATAGAGATACAGGTGTGGGGAGAAGTGCAGCCACTGAAAGAATTGCAGCCGCTCCGGGCCTGATGTCGGGGCATAGACGTTGACCAAATTCAATGCCAGCCCCTCCATACAGACCTGGAGGTGCAGCAGGCTCCCCAGCACAACCTCGGCGACCCCCAGCACCTCAGGCTGTAGGCCGGGGGAGAACAGGATGGCCACACCGCCGGAGCGGGTGGACAGATGGCTTAGGTACACCCCATTCCCCCACTCCAGCTGCCAACTGGCCTCGGCGGCTGGATCCGTGTGGGTCTCCTGCAGGAAAACCACAGAGTACCCTCCCTCCCGAAGGAAGGAGAGCACCTGGGTCCTGCGGAGACCCCACCTACAGCCTCTAGCATTTAATGTGGCAAAGGTGACGGGTGCCATGAGGAGGGCTGGGGAGGATCCTCAAAGGTGATGGGAATGCCAGCAGCCTCCGTCGGGCCACGCAGCAATCCGTGACTGACCCCAAATGTCATAAGGGAGTCATGGAAGCTGCGGGCCCTTTGGTAGGCCACGGCATCCCATTTCCCGGTCCCTTTGCCCTCCTTCAGTATGGCCTGCACGGTCCGGAAGACGAGATGGAAATTCCCCCAGCGCTGCAGGGCAAGCTGCACCCGGCTCCTGGCCCCACGAGTGTTCTCCGGGAACATGCGCAGCTCTTCCTGCAGCGCCTGGGGGTCCGGGGTTAGAGGCTCCCGGCCGTCCTCTGGTCGGGTCCCAGTATTGGCCCCGAGGTCAGCCGGGAGCATAAGACAGGGCGCAGAGCCCCGTCTCGGTGCTGATGGTGTGGGCACCATAACTCCCGGCTGAACCCCCGGCACCAGGAAGGGTGGCAGTGGAGGGAAGACAGCAGGCCCAGAGATGGAGGGGGCCACAAATACCACCTCCCGGGAAGTGGTTGATGGAAGGGGGAAAGCCACCATCCCAGGGGTGGCAGTAATAGGGGATGGGGTTGGGGCTAGGGTAGGTAAGGGGGGGACAGTAAAGGGAGGGATGGGATTTAGGCCAGGAAAAGAAGTGATGGAAAGAAAGGGAGAAGTGGTTGTGGGAACAGGGGCCCCGGTAGTCCAACCACCAGGGTGCAGCTCCCCTTGACCAGGCACGGGATTTTCCAACAAGGAGTGAGGAACGGGATCCGTGCTGATGCTGGGTGTGGGAGTTGAGTATGTTCGGTTCACCACATCCTCAGCATCAGACACGGGGGAATAGACGAGTGAGGGAAAGGGCAGCTGTCGCCCCAGGGACAACACCCCGGGACCCGGCTGCTCAGGGCTGGCCGTCGCCTCGAGGGGCTCGGCGGCTGCCACAGGAAGATCTATAGCAGCCGGGCAGGTGAAGCAACCCGGGGGTGTCCCCGGGATAGAAGCAGGGACAGCAGATGGGGGTTCACATTCAGGTTGGGTCTGGGGCAAGGGAGGGGGTGACGAGACATCGTTGCCACCCAGATCAAGGCCCGCTGGTAGAGGGTCATCCTCCCTTGGGGCTACCAAGGTCAGACCCAGGGCCTCGATCTCCGCAAAGATGGAGCCCATTTCTCCCCCCGCCTCAGCTGCTGATGGTTCTGGAGGGACAGGGGTGGCTCCATCCACGGCTTCCCCAGGAGAGGGATCAACAGGGGCCTCCTGTATGGGGGCAGCGCTGCACCCCTCCTCTACTGTGCCCATCTCCTCAGCCGGAGCCTCCTGCTGGACCTCACCAGAGGGCGCAGCAAGTGGCTCAGCATCGTTGGTGCTAACTGCAGTATTGTTATTATCAGCCCCCCGCAAAGACTTCCGGGGGGCCTCCTCCCCATCTAAGGTGCTGGTGAGGGACAGAGCCTACTTGCGCTTGCTGCGGACCCTCTGGGGGAGAGTCCGGCCCTCCAAGATGGAGTCTGAGGGCCGGCCAGCAGGAGCGGGAACAGGCGGCAAGGGCGAAGGCTCTTGGGGCGAAGGAACCAGGGCACGGACAACAAGGGAATGGGAACCCTCCCCCTGGGGTGCGCCATCTCTGGGCCCCGTCCCAGATGGTTCAGTGTGGGCGGCGACAGGGCCCGGATGCTCCTCTGGGCATGGTGGGGCTGTGGAGATGGCCCTATGGTGCTGGGGCCCAGGCGAGTAGAAGATGGAAGGGTAGGTTGTGAGGGGGAGTGACAACACCCATGGTGGACCCAGACCTCGGAGGTGAAGGCCGGCTTGCCCCATCTAATGGGGGTTGGGAAGAATGGTGTGGGGAGCAGGAGGAGGGCCCGAGCAGCCTCCACTGCCTCTGGGGTTGAGGGCACCAAGAGTGACTCTGAGAGGGCCCAAGGTACGTCCTCGCTCAGGGCGGGGGGGGGGGGGGGGCTGTGCTCACTTAGCACTGGACTGTGCCGAGCCTGCAGTGCCATAGGTGATAATGGCTGGTGCTGGGGTGAACTCGGCACCAGCGGTACCGGGCTGTGGTGAGTCAATGGCACCAGGGGTGATTGGCGCCGAGGTGAACTGGGTGCTGACGGGGCTGGGCTTTGTGCCGGGGGCAACCTCGAACAGTGGTGAGGTGTCGGGGAGCTGGCTTGGTGCTGCGGTGCAGGAGTCGGCACCGAAGTTGTGCGGCCAGCAGTCACTGGTGGTGCAGCACCACGTGGGCTCTGGTGCCGAGCTGGGCCTTGGCACCAGGTGGGAACCCAAAGCCTCAGGTGGAGAGCACCGAGTCTCCTCAGAGACTAGGGCACGGTGCCTCTGTTCCCTCTCCTTGATGGTCCAGGGTTTGCAGGAGAGACATATGGAACAGGCTGAGACCAGGTGGTCTTTGCCTAGGCACTTGAGGCACTTCCCATAGGGATCATCCTGAGGGAAGGACTTGCTGCACTCGGCGCAGGGTTTGAACCCTGGCATGTTCTGTCAATGTTCCTACCCAATGCTGGAAGACTCCCGCAGTGGAACTATGTCCACAAAGAGGTGCTCCCAGTTGGGTGAAAAGCTCACGTAAGGAGGACAGGCTGCTTGCGTTCGCAAGGAGCGGATGTTCCAGATCCGACGCACAAGGTGGAAGAAATGAAACTGGGGAGGGGGTCAGGAGGCGGCCGTATATATAGCCACTGGGTGGTGTGAGGGGCAGAGGCCGCCTACCCTCTCCTGACAGGCTGGGACAAAAGTTTTCAGACCAATCCAGCACTCCGGCACAGAGACACCTATTACTGAATGCATCCGAGCAGCGCTCGAAGAAGGGCTTTTGAGCTGGGACTCTCCATCTTGTAACAACTTCAAGCAAGATCTGGGCTCTGCCTGGCCTCAGGCAGAGACTGGCTGTGCAAACATCCAACAGCCACACACCTTGAGCATGAACTTGTTTGGACCATAAGGTTAGTTTAAGTAGAAGTATTAAGTTAGCATACGTATTTTGTGTTTTATTTTCTTGTGGTCTCTCCTGACTTACTTTTAATGTGATTCTGCCATGCTCGGCCATATTATTCTCACTTAGAATTATAATCTGATTGATAAACTAGTAGTTGTTTTACCTAAAGCTGTGTAATCTTTAGAGGGGGTGAGTGAAGGAAGCTGGGCACAATCCATTTCTTTGTTAAATGGACGGACTTGAGAGTATGATGGTTGGGAGTGGTTCCCAATCTCTGTAGACAGTGGCTCCTGGTGTAGTAAGTGGGGCTGGGGGTGCTTGCTGCTGTGACCTCCCAATTCCCACTCCTGAACCCCAATTCACCCCGCTTTGCCAAGTGACCACTCACTCCTGACTCAGTCCACTCCAGCCTCTTGCGTGCGATCAGTCCCAGGCAGTGGGTATATGCCCCCTGGCTACTCGAGGGATGGTCCCTCAGCAAGCACCCCTGGCCCCACTTGCTACACCAGGAGCTACTGTCTACAGAGATTGGGAACCACTCCCAACCATCATACTCTCAAGTCCGTCCATTTAACAAAGAAACGGATTGTGCCCAACTTCCTTCACTCACCCCCTCTAAAGATCACACAGCTTTAGGTAAAACAACTACTAGTTTATTGATCAGATTATAATTCTAGGTGGGAATATGGCCAAGCATGGCAGAATCACATTAAAAGTAAGTCAGGCGAGACCACAGAAAATAAAAGGCAAAATACATGTGCTAACTTAATACTTCTACTTAAACTAACCTCATGGTCCAAACAAGTTCATGCTCAAGGTGTGTGGCTGTTGGATGTTTGCACTCAAGGCCAGGCAGGGCCCAGATCTTGCTTGAAGTTGTTACAAGATGGAGAGTCCCAGCTCAAAAGCCCTTAAAACTTCCAGGGCTCAGTCTTTGGTTCCAAACCTCTCAACCCCTTCCTTTCAGGGCTGAGGTGATTCTTTTGTCTCTTCACAGACACCTCAATTAGCATACCTTTGTCTCTTCCGGGTTCACTGCTGCTGGGAGAGACCTCTGTCTGTTCCCTTATCCCTGAGCCATAGAACGGTTGATTACTCACCAGTAACTGTCCTTCTTCAAGATGGGCTGCTCACATACATTCAGTCACAGGTGTCTACATGCCGCCGCGCATGGTAGGTCAGAAAGTCTTTATCGTTAGCCTGTCAGGTCAGGGCACATGGCCAACACCCCCTCAACGCCATGACCATGGCTATATAGGTGACCGTGACCCTGACCCTCCCAGTCCCATATACCTTTGCCAACTCTGTTAGTGGGGACAGTGGGAGGGGCCTGAATGTATGTGAACAGCCCATCTCGAAGAAGGACAGTTACTGGTGAGTAACCAATCATTCTCCTTTGAGTGCTGCTCACATCATTCAGTTACAGGTGACTGCTAGCCGTACTCGAGGATGGTGGGAGGAGTTACAGTCTACCCACGATGAGTACAGCTCTGCCCACAGCAGCATCATCTCTCGCCTGTTGGGCAGTGGCGTAATGCATCGTGAAGGTATGAATCGACGACCACATAGCAGCCCTGCAGATCTCTTGGATCAGGACCTTGGCGAGGAAGGCCGTGGAAGACGCCTGAGCTCTGGTAGAGTGGGCTCTCACAGTCTCTGGGAGAGACGTGTTTGACCTTCCATAGCAGTCTTTAATGCAGTTCACAATACATTTGGAAATGCATTGGGAGGCTACTGGAGAGCCTCTCATGCTTTCAGCGACCGCCACAACCAGTTGAGAGGTCTTGTGGAAAGATTGTGTGTGCTCAATATAGATTAGAAGCGCTCTTCTCACATCCAGGGTGTGCCACTGTCTCTGGTTTTCTGTCACCTGAGAGTCTGGATAGAAGACCGGCAGCCAGATCTCTTGATTCATGTGGAAGGGGGTGGCAACCTCGGGCAAGAATGAGGGGTGGTGACGAAGGACCACCTTGTCTGGGAAGAAAACCATATATGGGGGTTCAGAGGACAGGGCTCGTAACTCTGAGACCCTTCGGGCCGAGGTAACAGCTACCAGGAAAGACACCTTCCAGGACAGCACGAGCAGTGTGGCTGAGTCCAAGGGCTCATAAGGCGGTTCTGTCAGAGCCCGCAGCACAACGTTCAAATCCCACTGTGGGGTGGGATTACAGATGTGGGGAAAAAGTTTTTCCACTCCTTTCAGGAATCTATGGCAGATGGAGTGTGAGAAGAGCGGAGCCCCATCTACTCTTTGGTGAAAGGCTGAGATTGCTGCCAAGTAGACTTTTAATGAGGACAGGGATAAGCCTTTCTCTCTTAAATCAAGAAGGTAATCCAAAGTTGCCTGAATAGGTGCAGCTGTAGGGTCTATGTCTTTGTCACTGCACCAAGTGGAGAAGTGATTCCATTTTGCCATGTAGGTGGCCCTGGTGGAGGGTTTTCTACTACCAACCAGGACCTTTTTAACCCTATTTGAGTAGCGTCTCTCTGGCTTGCTGAGCCAGAGCGCATCCAGGCTGTCAGGTGCAGGAGGCCTGGGTTTGGGTGCTGAAGGCATTCCAAGTCCTGTGTCAGGAGGTCCACCCACCGTGGGAGGCGGAGCGGGGTCCTCACTAACATGTACAATGTTCCCTGCAAGCTGCCCTAGTGGGCAGGGGCGCAGTGGCCCCCCCCCTCACCAGTGCAGGCAACACGTGGGCCAGCACAGCTCAGGGCAGGCAGCCCGGAGGAGCCCCGTGTGTCTGTTGTCTCAGCTCTGCACAGGCTCATTCAGAGGCTGCCTGCTGGAGCAGTGAGAGTGACGGCCCGTCCCCCGCCCTGCTGCACATAGCCAGGGAAGGAGCAGAGGGGGAGGGAAATTTAACTCTCTCCCTCTCCTCTGCACCAGGCTGCTAGTGCAGTGGTGGTGGCATCTTTGGGGCCTGTGTGGGGCCCAGAAGGTAAGCAGCCCTGAGCCTGGCAAGAGGGGGGCCCTGAGAGATGGCAAGGCTAAGTTGTGGGGCTCCCAGAGGCAGCCATGCACTGGCTGCAGGGGCGCAGCGCTCTCTGTGGGGGCAGGGGATGGGAGCTGGGCTGCAGGCAAAGGAGCCAGGCTGGAGCTGGAGGAGGACTTGGGACTTGAAAGACCCAGCAAAATTGTTTTGAGCCATTTAGCATCTCTATCAAGGATGAATGCTCTGCTTTTCACTTGCTAAAAGGCTTGAATATACAAAAACTCCTAAAAGAAAAGCAATCCTTTACAATAAGCAAAAACAAGTTGGGTTAATTTTAGATTTCTTTTCTGTGAGAGATTCTAATGCAATCAGTTTGTCAAGGTGGGGCTTTACAATGTAACTTTATATAGACTCCTGTGATGGAAGGAAACAAATCCTAATGATTAGGAAAATGAAGTGAAAAACTGAAAGGATAAAAAGTCATCTAAGGCAGAAGGAAAAAAATATTGCCAGCGGTGCAATAATTTAAAAAAAAAAAGACTTTGTATTTCTATTTCCCCCAAAATTTGTGCAGAAAAATAACTGTTTTCTTTCACAAATCCATGTATGCTCTTGCTTCTTACAGCTTTGATTAGGTTTGCTTTAACTGTCAAAAATTAAAAATTATTAAACTACCTTTATTATATTCCGCTACCAGACACACAAATCTCAATTATACCTCATTTTGCTTATTTTAGTTCTGAGAGTATTTACACTCCAGGCATACTAATTATAGCCTCCCTTTTATTGCTGAAAATGATTTGGATAAAAAAAAAACACCATGAACTCCAAAACTGAGATATTAGAGACACTTTATATTAAAGGAAGATACTCACGATGTTTAAAGTTTTCTGTATGCCTAATCAATTTTTTGCCATTCACTTAGGGGATTGTTGTCCCATATTTAGCTTTTGGGCATGATAATGTAACAGACTCTAACCTAGCTCTATTTGATGCAAATTCTTTAGGCACAAAAGATGGCCCTGGTTACAGAGCTGTGATGCTGTGAGAAACTGTCTTGAAACATGTTTTCTGCCCTTGCCACCTTTAAAAGTTTTGAATTTCTCAGATAACTTTACTTAAGGTGTTGCCCTGAGGGAATCTGGGAAGCAGTTGCTACCTAGTGATTGTGATTTGCAATGCATGGTAATTTAACATGTTTACTGAGGGCAGAATAGGTGTCTTTTCAAGGTTGACAGCTAGATATTAAATACAATCCCCTCAACTTGTCAGTCTCATGATCAAGTCTGAAGCTACCTACTTAATTTCAATCTACGTTTTGGACATTAAGGGCCTGATCCACTTTGAATCCCTTTTACCCCAGTTGGGCAGCATAACAGAGACTTAAATTCCAAAGGGGCAGCCGTGTTAGTCTAGTAAAGCAAAAAAGGCAAGGAGTCTTGTGGCACTTAAAGACTAACAGATTTATTTTTTGCATGAGCTTTTGTGGGAGAAAATCCCACTTTGTCTATATATGTATTCTGGAAATCTGACAAAGACAGGCAATAAAAACTGAGCGGTGTAGATGATGGTAGAGGCTAGACAGGCAGCAAGTGTCATTGTCTCAAATTTGTTTAGTAAATTAATAAAACTACAGTACTTCACTTTAACATTTTTATTGAAGTTTGAATGAAAAGACATCTATGAATTACTTTTGAATTAAGGCATTTAGGCATGCTGATACTTTCAGCACCAAAAAACTATTGCCCAGGCCTCAAATTGCTGCTCAGTAAATACCATAACTTGCTCAGCTGCATCATCAGCTTAGAGGGAACATTGGTCTCGAAGGAGAGGGAACCAGTGTTGTCTGGGCCAGTCCAGGGCTACCAGGATGATGAGTGCCTCGTCTGCGAGGACCTTCAGGAGCACCTGGTGAGTCAAAGGAATTGGCGGGAAGGCATAGGCTAGGGGTCCCAACCAATTGAGGAGGAAGGCATTGCTGAGAGAACCTTTCTCCCGACCTCAGAGGGAGCAGAAACAGGGGGCATTTGCGGTACAGCACCGTGGCAAAGAGGTCAATCAGAGGGGTTCCCCATCTGATTGTCAGCAGGGAGAAAACCTCATTGTGGAGAAACCACTCGTGATTCACCAACGATTTTCTGCTGAGTGAATCCGCTATGCCGTTGTCCAGCTTGGGTAGGTAGGCGGCAGTTGGCGTGAAGTGATGGTCTCTCTAGTTGCCAAAGCTTGGTCACTTCCTTGCATAGCACCAAGGAGCGGACTCCCCCTTGATGGTTCGTATAGGACACAGCTGTTGTATTGTCTGAGAGGATCCGGACCACCCTGCTTTGGATCTGGTCTAGGAAGGTCATGCAGGCCAGTCTGATGGCCCTGAGCTCCTTCACATTTATATGGAGAAGACTGTCCTCGGGGTTCCAAACACCTTGCATGGAGAGGCCCCCGAACAGGTGGGCACCCCAGCCCAAGTCGGAGGCATCCATTATCAGGGTCACTGAGGGCTTGGACTCCCTGAACGGAATTCCCCCCATCATGAAGTCAGGGTCCCTCCATATTTGGAGGGACTCCAGAGCATATTGGGGTACCAAGATTACCTTGTCCAGACAGTTCCTTTCTGGTCGGAAGCTTGTGGCGAACCAGAGCTGGAACGGTCTCATCCACAGGAGGGCTGTTTGGATTACTGATGTGGCTGCTGCCATGTGCCCCAAGAGCTGCATGCATCTGCGCACTGTGGTCAGCCCAGGTGCCTGGAGCTCCGTGATGATGGTGCAGATGGACCAAAATCTTGACAGGGGCATGGATGCGGTGCCTTGCCAGGCATTTAAACGTGTCCCAATGAACTCTATGTCCTGAGTGGGGCAAAGCCTGGACTTCTCCAGGTTTATGCAGAAGCCCAGGAACTTGCACAGGTTCATTACCATGTCAACGTGGTCTTGTAGTTGTTGACTTGACTTGCCCGCTATAAGCCAGTCGTCTAGGTAGGGGGTAGATTCTTACAGCCCTCCTGCGTAGGAACGCTGCAACTGGTGTGACACACTTTCTGAACACCCTGGGGGCTAGTGATAACCCAAAGGGGAGGGCAGTGAACTGGCAATGGCGTCATGCCACTACAAACCTGAGAAACCGCCTGTGGTGGGGGTCGAATGGCTATGTGGAAGTAAGCATCCTTTAGATTGAGGGCTGCAAACCACACTCCTGGGGACAGGGAGGGGATGATCTGTGGTAGGGAGACCATGTGGGATTTTATTTTCTTTATGTTTTTGTTGAGTGCTCTGAGATCTAGAATGGGCTGTAGGTCCCCATTGGGTTTGCGGACTAGGAAGTAGTGGTAATAGAACCCTTTGCTGTGCTCTCTCTTGGGAACCTTTTCGATGGCTCCGAAGGAGAGTAACTTCTAGCATTCGACCTCGAGCTTGCTTAGCAGATCTTGTTACCAACTTTGCCCATCAACTCGAGGTCTGCTCATTTTAGGGTTACTTCCTCGGGGGGGGTGCAATTCTATTAGTGTACTATTTGTCTCACTTGTGTCTGTGTGGAGCAATGGAACCACCCTTGCAGGACCTAAATTTCCCAAGACTAGGTTCCTAAGTGCGACTGAGCAGACCGGGTCTATCAGCACTCTCAGCTGACCCCTTATGTGTCCCTGAACTCAGCAGGCCGGGATACACAGCAGTGGTCTGTTGCTACCCTTATGTGCCCCTTTACCGCACCGGACTAGACTGAAGTATGCGTCTGAGCAGGCTGGGTCAAAACAGCACTTTCAGCTGCCACCCTTATATGCCACAAGTTCTGCACGCTGGTAACCCCTTAATAAGCAAACCTTACAAGGAATTGGGCGTCACAGGGATCTTTGGCTAGGTAAAAGGAGTGTTGCTGCAGAGCAATACTGAGGAAGTCTGGCAACCAGTTTGATTAGGAAAGTTACTTTATTGCCAGGTACATAAAACTTATGAATAATTATAAAAGGAAAGAAAAATGCCCAAACAGTTACAATATTAATAACCATACAAAAGAGGAAAATGATCAAACAGTTACAATATTACCTAGTTTCAGTTATAGTACTGGGGAAAGATAGCCCAAGTGGATTACAAAAGATCAGGTTTAAAGAGTTATAGTTGGACTAGGGAAAAACAGAGAGAAGCAAGGGGGAGAATGTCTCACCACTCAGTGCAGCTCAAAAGATACCCAGGAACCAGGCTGTTCAGCTTAGGGTCTGGAGTGCTGGAGACAGGCAGAACCTCCACCACGATCAGCAAGGAGAAAGTGAAGTCCCAGTGGACCCGAGGCAGCTTGTAGGTCCAGGCAACAGATCAGGCATCAGAACAGACTCAGAACAGATTCTCTCTCACTAACTCTGGTATGGGTTTTTGTAGGGAAGAAACAGTGGTTCAAGGCAGAACACCAGGTTGTTTTGGGGTAAATAAGGTAGTATACCAGAGGTCTTTTGTTTAGGTGGACAATAGGAGCTGATCATTCCTGGTGATGGGTGGCATTCTTCTGGGAGAGCTTACAATGCAATCAGGCAGATTCAGTATGTTGGATATCAATTGAAGATCTATTGACTAGAATTGGTCTGATAACTGCTGGGCTGGGTGTGTGCAGGCATGAGTTCATTTGTCTCAGGAGCAGGGATCCCACATCATGTAGTGCTTCTCTGCTTTGCCAATCCCAGAGTTCAGTGCGACTCCTGCCTTGGAGCTTGGTTCTCCATTCAGTATGCTAATTCTGGTTCCATCCTTGATGCAAATGAAGTTTCTGCTGTCCATTCAGTGTGCTAATGGTTCACAGCTTCCATGTAGATAAGGCTAGAGGAGTTGGCATAATTCCAGCACCCTTGTTCAAAGGGGTTTTAGGCATGTCTCCCACTGCCTTTCATTGTTTCTGGTTTCTGGTTCAGCAAAGGCTGAAGGTGATGGGGGGAGAGGGTGAGTCTCAGTGGCTGGTTACTATGCTCTGATTCTCCAAGAACACAGAGCTACCAAGTAACAATCTGGGTTCTCTGGGATGATGGGAGGGGGTGGTTTTCTGTCCTGGGGGTTGAGAGGAACTGGACGCAGTATCCTCTGGCCACCGTGTTGAGGACCCACTGGTCTGACGTGACCCCAGTCCATCATGGCGTGAAGTGGCAGAGGAGGTGGGGGGAGAACAGGGGTTGTGGAGCACTGCCCTCGGGGGGACCATCAAAAATGCTGTTTGCGGCCCGATGTATGGTCCGCCTATCCGTGTCATCCCAACTGGGAGGCGCCCAGCTTACTCCCATTACCTGATCATCCTTTGTCCTTGTCCAGGTCTCCGAGGTGGCACTGGGGAAACTGGAGAGATCTTGGAAACTGGGTCTGCAGTAGCAGCTATTGTTTCAGTTGCTGTAACCGCTGTTATAGTTGGTGAGACCTCAAGGAGCGCCTAACAGGTTGAGGAGTGTAGATCCTGAGGGACCTCAGTGTAGTCCTCAAGTCCTTCATGCCGTGCAGCTTCATGTCTGTGGAAGGTGCAAAGAGGTTGGGGCCCTCAAAGGGGAGATCCTGGATAATCTGTTGCATCTGTGTGGAGAAACTGGAGTTCTGGAGCCAGGCCAAATGGCGCATCATCACTGCAGATACCATTATATGTGACGCTGTATCCACTGCATCCCAGGTTGCCACGAGCGCATCCCTGGATGCTCTCTCTCATTCGTCTAGCATTGCCTCGAAGTCTCTCAGGAGATCCTCGGAGACGGCTGAGCGGAGATTTCATAGAGCTTCCCACAGGTTGAAGATGTAGTGTGTCATAAAGGCTGAGTGATTTGAGATGTGCAGCTGGAGGGCAGCAGAGGAGTAAACTTTTCTGCCCAACAGGTCAAGCCTCCTCGCCTCTCTGTTCTTGGGCGTGGTGCTAGGTTGACCTCGTCTCTCCCTTTGGTTGACTGTGTTGACCGCCAGGGATCCTGGGGCTGGGTGATGAAACAGGAAGGGGAATCCTTCCGGGGAGACAGAATATTTCTTATCCGCTACCTTGGACACTGGTGGGATCGAGGAAGGTATTTGCCAGCATTCCTGGATGATGCAGAACACCCCAGCATGCAAGGGAATTGCAACCTTAGCCAGTGGGGCTCTACAGCATGCGTCAAAGAGAGAATCATCTTCCACTTGGATCACTCCTAGCTTCATCTTCAGGTTCGCTGCCATGCAGCGGAGGAGGTCCTACTCGATGAGAGGATCTCCCTCACAGTCAGCAGACATATCCATTAGGTTCTCATCAGGCGATAAAGATGATGAGGCCCTTGATCAGCTTCATTGAGTAGAATCAGGGTCTGGCTCATCATTGGAGAAATCCGAGGACTCCGGTGCTGGTGAGCAGGCATAGCAGAAGAAGGTATTGTCTGCTGTCGTGTTCAGCCAGTCAATGGTCCACTCATAGTGTGGAGACCTCGATGGTGGCATAGACATCATAAAGGGAGCAGACGCCTCCCCTGATGGGTGTCTTCCCCTTGAGCCCGGTGACACGGAACTTCTCTGGGCCCGCTTTCTCGGGCGCTCCTCCTGAGGGGAAAGAAAGGGGTCTTCCGAGGACGAACTGGATGACCTCCCTCCCAACAACCAGCAGTCCGGTACTGAAAGTTCCTTGGAGGAGCAATGAGGCGGAGCCGCAGAACTTAGGCCCGGTACTGGGTTTGATGATGCCAGGTTGGAGAGGGGTGAAGAGGCCCGCGATGGTACCAGTATCGGTGCGGGTGTTGCTGGTGCTAAGTCTGACGGTACCAGAAGTGGTGGCACTGGAAGCAGGGTCATCGGCGACGGTGCCGAGTCCAGCGGTACCGGGCTTGACAGCAGTGCTGGACTTGTGGGCGTGCCGCTCGGGGCGGTGCCGTATCAAGCAGTGCCAAGGGAGGCGGTGCCGCTGTGGCCCATTTCTTCTTGTTCTGCACTGAAGCAGGGTTTAAATGCCCTTGGCGAGCTGGTGCCTGAGCCGGGGCCCTACTCAGGGCGGCCGGAAGGCTACTGGGAGACTGGCAAGGTTGGTGCCGAGGAGGTACCATAGAGGTCTGAGATTTTGAGCCTGGTACTGGAGATTGGCGGGACTCTTGAGCCTGGGCCAATTGAGAATCCAGCAGAGTGCTAGCGACTCGGCCGCTTTCGAGCGGAGTGGCTCCTGTCCCCGAAATTAAGCGGAGGTGACGCTCCCTTTCCAGCCAAGTCCTCCACTTGAAGGATGGGAAAATGGGGCAGTCCGCTGTAAGGTGGGACTCACCCAAGCAAGCAAGGCATTTCTCATGTGGGTCGTCCATCGGGAAAACCTTGCAGCATCCGAAGCACAGCCTGAAACCTGGCATTTCAAGTTTTGCGCGAAAAGACAGGCCCTTGCGTTTCACAAGATAATGCTGATCCGAACTGACGCTGGTGGTGGAAAAAGGAACTGGGAGGGTCAGGGTCACGGTCAGCTATATAGCCGCAGTCGCGGCGTAGAGGGAGCATCGGCCATGTGCCCTGACCTGACAGGCTAACACTAAAGACTTTCCGAGCTACCATGCGCTGCGGCAAGTAGACACCTGTAACTGAATGATGTGAGCAGCGCTCGAAGGAGAAAGCATGTTACATGTTTGTTCACACATATGATGTTGTAGGAAACATATCATTAAAGAAATCATGCAGAATAGGTTATTCGCATCCACACAGAAACATTGCATGGTGCACTTGGCAGCATATTCCATTGTACAAGTGAACAGGAAAATCATGTACATCATAATCCAGGGTGAACAGATGTGCACCCTATCACAAATACACCTTTGAGAGACCAATTGACTGTAATGAGGACCCTCATGCCCACGAGGAACTACTAAGCCGATTGGTACCAAGCCTGAACTTGGAGCTCGGGGTCGTCCAAGAGGAGACAAACCCCTTCTTTGACGTCAGCCAGAGGGCCCCACCTGCTAAGGTGTCTGTACCACTCCACGAAGGGTTACACTGCATCGTCAAGGCCCACTGGCACCCCTGTCCTCAATCTCACCAGTATCCATGGTCATGGACCGTAAGTACCACGTCTCTCAGGACAAGTTCTCCTTTCTGTTCCAGCATCCCACTCCGGGGTCACTGGTTGTCAACGCTGTGAACCAGAAAGAGAGGCAAGGTCAACCGGGTTCCACCCCTAAAAATGAGGAGAGGAAACTCGACCTGCTTGGCAGGAAGGTTTACTCCACAGCAGCCCTTCAGCTACCCATAGCAAACCACTCAGCCCTTAAGACAAGATATATCTTTAACCTCTGGAATACCATGCAAGGCTTCCATGCCATTATCCTGAAAGATCGTCTTAGGGACTTCGACACGATGCTCGAAGAAGGGGAAATGACATCCAGAGATGCTCTGATGGCCATCTGTGATGCTGTGGACACAGCTGCCAATATGATTGCGTTGGCTTAGTAATGCGTCGTTTGGCCTGGCTACAGAGCTCGGGCCTACTGCTGTAGCTGTAGCTTACTATTCAGGACCTCCCATTCGAAGGCCCTGACCTCTTCCCTGAGTCCATAGATGCAAAGCTCCATGGCATGAAAGACTCAAGAGCCACGTTCCGGTCTGTGGGGATTTACACCCCGCAACCTAACGGATGCTCTCTAAAACTCCATCAACTCCTCCAACATCAACTTCAGCAGTTAAAACAACAGATTCAACTGCAGAGTACATTCCCGAGATCCCTCCCTTTTCCTCAGCACCACCTTGGGGACATGGACTGGGAGAAGGTCCATTAGGGAAAGAGTGAGAAGTCCCACGTTCCCCAATCGGGTAGGCGTGCGCAGGACTCTAAATGCTCGTCGAAGAAACAGCATTTTTAACGGTTAACATACAGCCAGTGAACCCACAACTCGACCCGTCCCCAACCGCTTACACCGCTTCACATACCACTGGGCCAAAATCACATCCCACCAGCGGGTCCTTGAGACAGTCGTGGAGGGGTATCATATTCAGTTTCTTTCGATTCCTCGGGACAGAAAACCACCCCCTTGTCCAACCCTCGAAAACCAGGAACTGTCCTACCTTCTTGAGATCGAATACCAGAAACTCCTCTCCCTCGAAGCCATAGAAAAGGTTCCCAAGCAGGAGTGGGGAAAAGGGTTTTACTCCTGATATTTCCTGATCCTGAAATCCAACGGGGACCTTTGACCCATTCTAGATCTCAGAGCCTTAAACAAACACATAAGGAGAATAAAGTTCCGCACGGTTTCCCTATCAGATATCCTCCTGTCTCTGTCTCCCGGAGATTGGTTTGCAGCCCTCAATCTGAAAAATGCCTACTTTCACATAGCCATAAGGCCCCACTACAGGCAGCTCCTAAGGTTCATGGTGGCAAACGACCAGTTCCACTTCACCTCTCCCCTTTTCAGGCTCTCCCTTGCTCCCAGGGTGTTCACGAAGTGCATGGTGCCAGTCACGGCATACTTGTGCAGATGGGGCATAAGAATTTATCCCTATCTAGATGACTGGTTAATAGTGGAAATTGAGCTCCCAAGTAGAGCTCCACATTGGATCAGTAGTGAGGCTCTGCACCTATCTGGGCTTCCATATAAACCAAGAAAAGTCAAAGCTCCCCCTGTCCCAAAACACAGAGTTCATAGGGACGCATCTAGATGCCCACAAGGGGTTAGCATTCCTACCCCACTCCAGATTTTGGTCCATTTGCACCATCATTACAGAGCTGCAAACATCTCCCATGACCACAGCCTGCCAGTGCCTGCAGCTCCTCAGCCACATGGCAGCCTCCACCTCAGTGATCCAGATGGCGCGCCTGAAGATGCGACCTTTCCAAATTTGGCTTTCCACAGTGTTCCACATATGGAAGGACTCCCTGAACAAGGTACTATCTTTCCCCCAGCATACTATAGGGGCACTTCAGGTTTGAAGGGATCGCCATTTTGCCATGGGGGGCAGTCCCTTCAAAGACCTCAGGCCCTCAGTGACCTTAATAACGGATGCCTTGAACACAGGGTGGGGGGCCCACATCTCTGGGGGACTCTCCTCTCAGGGACTCAGGTCCCACACAGATGGTCCTCTCCACATAGACGTGAAGGAACTAAGGGCCATCAGGCTAGCCTGCTTGACCTTCCTAGACAAGATACAGGGCAAGTCACTCCATATCCTTACAGACAATACCACAGCCATGTTCTACGTGAATAGGCTGGGGGGGGGTCTGCTCTACACCACTTTGCAAGGAGGTGTGCAAAATGGCCATATGACACACCTTCACCCCAGTGGCCTCTCACCTATGGGGGGTGGTGGACAACAGGCTAGCAGACTTGCTAAGCAGAAAACCGCTAGCGAACCACAAGTGGTCCCTTCATGACAAGATCTCCCTCCTGGTAGACAAATCCCAGATAGACTTGTTTGCAACATGGCAGAATCGCTAGTGCCTCCAGTTCTGATCCCTCAGAGGCTGGGAGGAGGGGTCCCCCACCGATGCCTTCCTCATCAACTGGTTGGGGCCCCTGATGTATGCCTTCCCACCAGTTCCCCTGATACAGAGGGTTCTCCTGAAAATCAACAGGGACAGAGCAAACATAATACTAATAGCTCTGGACTGGCCCAGACAGCACTGGTTCCCACTCCTGCAGGACATGTCCATAAAGAGCCCACTCCATCTCCTACAGTGGGCAGACCTCCTGACGCAGGACTTGGATAGCCTGCACCTTTGGCACCCAGACCCAGGTAGCCTACACCTGACAGCCTGGATGCTCTCTGGTTCAGTAAGCAGGAGAGGCACTGCTCAGACAGGGTTAAGAAGGTCCTGGTTGGTAGCAGAAGACCATCCACCAGGTCCACATACACAGCCAAATGAGAGCCATTCTCCATTTGGGCTCAGGACAAGGGTGTAGACCCTATATGAGCCAGGGGCATCGCTGGCTAGAGGAGGGACCCTGGGCATGGGCCCAGGCCCCACCCCGGCCCACAGGCCCCACCCCCATCCTACAGACCCCACCCCCTGGCCAAGGACAGGGGAGGGAGCTGCCATGGCGAGCCAGGCCCCAAATTCCTGGCAGGGGAGGGGGCCGCTGTGGATGCAGCCAGCCAGGCCCTGGGATCCCCGCCAGGGGAGGGGGCTGCCACGGCTGCCAGCGGCCAGGCCCCAGATCCCTGGCAGGGAACGGGGTGGCTGGGCCCCAGATACCAGGCTGGGGACAGGGCCGCTGAGGCCGCGGGTGGCTGGGCCCCACATTTCCAGCCGGGGATGTGGCTGCCACGGCCGCTGGCAGCTGGGCCCCGGATCTCCGGCCCGATTAGGCCGGAGATCCATGGCACTGGCACTGGGGTTCAGTGCACGTGCCTCAGCGTACCCAGCGCCAGCGACACCCCTGATATCAGCCCTGATTCACCTGATCCTCGACTATCTGCTAGACCTCAGGGAAGGAGGCCTTTCTCCTTCCTCACTGAGAGTCCATTTAGCAGCAATTACAGGTCTCCACGAGAGTGTGGATGGGCAATCAGTTTTCCCCCATCCCACCTCTGTCAGATTCCTAACATGGGTGGAGAGACTTTTTTCCCCAACCTTGTAAACCCACCTCACCTTGGGACCTGAATATCATCCTCCGGGCAATGACAGAGCCACCCTATGAACCTTTGGACTCAGCCACCCTCCTGGTCCTGTCCTGGAAGGTGGCCTTCTTAGTAGCAATCACCTCTGCTAGAAGGGTTTTGGAGTTGAAAGCCCTCTCCTCGGAACCCTCATATATGAGGTTCTATCAGGATAAAGTGGTTTTACGTCACCACCCATCCTTCCTCCCTAAGGTGGTCACTCCCATCCACCTTAACCAGGAAATCTGCTTACTGGTTTTTACCCAGATCCCCAGGGTACACAGAACCAGAGGAGGTGGCATATGTTGGACATGAGAAGAGTACTTCTAACTTACATCAAGCACACCCAGCCGTTCCACAAGACCCCCCCCCCCACAATTGTTTGTGGTGGTTGCCTAACGTAAGAGAGGTTTACCAGTATCCTCTCAGTGTATCTCTAAATGGATTGTGAACTGCATTAAAGACTGCTACAGAAAGTCAAAAATGCCCCTTCCTGGAACTGATAGAGCCCACTTTACCAGGGCCCATGCGTCCTCTATGGTCTTCCTTACCAGGGTCCCGATCCAAGAGATCTGCAGGGCTGCTATGTGGTTGTCAATTCATGCCTTCATGACACACTACACCATCACCCAGCAGGCTAGAAATGATGCTGCTCTGGACAGGGCTGTATTCAGTGTGGGTAGACTGTAATTCCTCCCATCGTCCATGGTGGGAATGATGTGAGCAGTGCTCAAAGGAGAATGGTAGGTTACTTACCAGTAACTGTCCTTCTTTGAAATGGGCTGCTTACATACATTCAGGCCCCTCCCACCTTCCCCGCTAATGGAGCTGGCGAAGGTATATGGGACTGGGAGGGTCAGGATCATGGTCACCTATATAGCCACGGATACGGCGTAGAGGGGGCGTTGGCCACATGCCCTGACCTGACAGGCTAAGGCTGCAGACTTTCTGAACTACTGTGAGCTGCGACACGTAGACACCTGTAACTGAATGTATGTGAACAGCCCATCTAGGAGGAGGGTAACTGCTAAGTAACCCACCATTTCTGCTGTCCATTCAGTGTGCTAATGGCTCCCATCTTCCATGTGGATGAGGCTAGAAGAGTCACCCTAATTCCAGCACCCTTGTTCAAAAGGGTTTTAGGTGTCTCCTACTGCCTTTCATTGTTTATAGTTTCTGGTTCAAGCAGAGGCTGAAGATGATGGGGGGTGGGGGTGAGTTTCAGTGGCTGGATATTATGCCCCGATTCTCCAAGAACACAGAACTAACAAGTAACAGGGACCAGTGTGTTGAGCCAGTGCCAGAGCATGGACAGGACTAGCTGGCTAATGACCAGGGCCCTCCCCTGAAGGAAGGGGCACTGCAGCAGTCCCTTCCATTTCAGGAGCTGCCCAACGACCCTGCCCTCCAAATCATGCCAGTTTTCATCCAGGGAGGGATGAGTGGTGGAAAGGTAAATGCCCAGATAGAGCAGCAGACCCGCACTCCACCAGATGGCCTGAAGCGCAGGTGGGAGGGAGTTCACCAGCCACCTGGCCCCTACCATCAGGCCAGAGCTCTTGACCCAGTTGACCTGGGCAGAGGAGGCTGCCAAGTAAACGGCCAGGCGAGTCTCCAACTGCCCCAGGTCACCCGAGTCCTGGACCACAAGAAGCACATTGTCGGCATTCGCTGACAGGACATCAGCCCCGGCTCACAGAGCACCAACCCCATCAACCTCCAGCAGAGGAGATAGCAGAAGGGTTCAATGGCCAGGGCGTACAGCTGATCTGACAGCAGACAGCCTTGACGTACTCCTCGCCCGAAGATGACCAGTTCAGTCAGGGTCCAGTTGAACTTCACCAGGCACTCCATGGAGGTGTACAAGACCCAGAGAAACCCCACGAAGCGGGGTCCAAAGCCAAATGCCCTCAGAGTGTCCAGGAGATACCCGTGGTCCATCCTGTTGAACGCTTTCTCCTGGTCCAGTGCCAGGCAGGCGAACGAAAGACCATCCCTATACCTGAACTCCAGGAGATCCTGGACGAGGTACAAATTACTGAAGATAGACCGGCCTGGGACAGTGTAGGTCTGGTGGGGATGAATCACGTCCTACAGCACAGACCCAAGCCACAGTGAGATGGCTTTGGCTACTATTTTATAGTCTATGCTGAGAAGCGAGATGGGACGCCAGTTCTGAAGGTCAAGGAGGTCCCCCTTCTTGGGCAACGGGGCCAACACTGCCTGCCAGCAAGAGAGGGGGAGTTCCCCGCTTCCCTTAGACTCGGCCCAGACAATAGCAAGGTCAGGGTCTAGGATGTCCCAGAAAGCATGGTAGAACTCCACAGTCAGCCCAGAGATTTATTGGTGGGCATGCGACGGAGGGCTTCCGTGAACTTGGCCAGAGTGAAAGGAAGCTCCAGCTGGTCCCGGTTGCCCATGCTGAGTGCAGGGAGTTCCTTCCAGAGCACCCTGCACGTGTCGGCATTGGTTGGATCTGGGGAGAAAAGGCTGGTGTAGAAGGCCCTGGCCCTTCCATGCATCTCCTCCAGATCCATGAGGGGGGGGTACCGTCCTCCACCAGGAGGCAGGTGACATGCTTTTTAGCCCGCCTCCATTTTTCCAGTGATCCATCTCCCAAAGACGACAGATGTGGGATTGAACAAAGGCTCCCCGGGCCCAAAGGTCCTTGAGGGCCCAGAGCTCCTCCTGCTTCTCCTGGCACGCTCCACAGAATGATGGATGGTCAGGGCTGGTGGCCTGGAACCTCTCCAGCTCTAAGACCTCCCGCTCCAGCTGCTCTGATCTCCGCATCCCTCCACCAACTGGCCCCCTGAGTGTAGTCACAGCAGAAGAGCCAGGCATGGACCTTCCCCACATCCCACCATCGCTGTGCCAAGGGGAAGGCAGGCCTCTGTTCCCACCAGGCCAGCCAGAACTCCCAGAAGGACACCACGAACCCCAGTAGGCTAGCCCCGGCCTCTCCACCAAGACAGAGGCCGTCATGGTCACCAAATCGTGATCCGAGAAAGGGACCGGCTGAATGCTGGAGGAGTGGGCTTGTGCAAGGTGACAATGGGACAGATAAATGCGGTCCAACCGGGAGTGGTGCAACCAGCCTTCCTCTACCCGGACAAATGTAAAGGTGAGCTGGTTGCCCGGGTGGTGGTCGCTCCAGACATCCACCAAGGAGTGATGATTGACAAGCTCCCTGAGGACATCCGCAGTAGCCTGGCACTGCTTGGTCCCTGTGTGGTTCTGCTTCTTGAGGGTGGTGTTGAAATCCCGGCCCAGGACCAGACACTCCCGAGGATCCAAGGTAGGCAGCCACCTCCCAGTAAAAACACACCTGCTCCGGGCCCAATGTCGGGGCATAGACATTGACCAGATTCAATGCCAGCCCCTCCATATGGACCCAGAGGTGCAGCAGGCAGCCCGGCACAACCTCGGCGACCCCCAGCACCTCAGGCTGTAGGTTGGGGGAGAACAGGGTGGCCACACCGCCAGAGCAGGTGGACAAATGGCTAAAGAACACTCCATCCCCCCACTCCAATTGCCAGCTGGCCTCAGCAGCCAGATCCATATGGGTCTCCTGCAGGAAAACCACAGAGTAGCCCCCATCCCGAAGGAAGGAGATCACCTGGCTCCTGAGGAGACCCATACTATAGGCCCTGGCATTCAGAAAAAACAAGGAGTCGTGTGGCACTTTGAGACTAACAGATTTATTTTTCGCATGAGCTTTCATGGGAGAAAATCCTACTTCCTCAAATGCTTTGAAGATGGGTGAACTTATAGAAAGGAATGAAAATAAATGCAAGGGGGTGTAAAACATAGGATCAGGTCATACAGTAACAGCAAATCAGAGCAGTTGTTAGGTTCAAACCATGGGAAGCCTGAAGTCAAATTGCCTTTTGTAATGGGAAGAGAACCCATAGTCTCGATTAAGTCCTGCTTTCACAGAATTTAGCTTGCATATTAATTCGAGTTCAGCTGTTTCTCTTTGAAGTATTGAGGTCCCAGCCACATCCCTGACGACAGTCATTAACAAATCATTCATCAAGTGATTAGAAAGATGGAAGTGCTCAGCAATTGGTTTCTTTGTTCTGTGATTTCTGATATCAGCTCTGTGCTCATTCATCCTCTCACGTAGCGATCGTCTTGTTTGTCCAATATATAAGGTGTTGGGGCATTTCTTGCACATGATGGCATAGACCACGTTAGTAGACGAGCAGGTAAATGAGCCTTTGATGGAGTAGCTGGCTTGATGACGGTATCTGTTGTGCAGATATGTGGGCAGACTTGGCAGCATGGTTTGTTGCAGAGGTGTGTACCTGCTTCAATGCTTGTGTTGTTAAATCTGTAGTTGCTGCTGAGTATCTGTTTAAGATTGGGTGTCTGCCTATAAGCAAGGAGAGGTCTATCTCCCAAGGCTTGAGAGAGAGAGAGAGAGAGAGAGAGAGAGATCATTTTTTAGAATAGGCTGTAGGTCTCTAATGATCTGTTGCAGAGGTCTGACTTGGCGGTTGGTATATGGTGACTAGTGGTGTTCTGTTGCATTCTTTTTTGGGCCTCTGCTGTAGTAGATGACTTCAGGGAACCCGTCTAGCTCTGTCAATTTGTTTTCTTATTTCCCCAGGTGGGTACTGTAGTTTCAAGAATGCTTGATAGAGATCCTCGAGATGTCTGTCTCTGTCTGAGGGATCAGAGCAGATGCGGTTATATCTTAGGGCTTGGCTGTAGACAGTGGAAAGTGTCGTGTGTTTAGGATGAAAGCTCAAAGGATGTAGGTAACTATACCAATCAGTAGGTTTTCGGTATAGGGTGATGGTGATGCGTCTATCCCTGATTTGTACTGTAGTGTCCAGAAAGTGGATCTCCTGTGTGGAGTGTTCCAGGCTCAATTTGATGGTGGCGTGGAAATTATTGAAGTCTCTGTGAAAATCTTCAAGAGCATCCCTGCCATGGGTCCAGATGATGAAGATGTCATCAGTGCAGTGTAGGTAAAGAAGAGGTGTTTTGGGATGAGACTTGAGGAGACGTTGTTCTAAGTCGCCCATGAAAATGTTGGCATATTGTGGGGCCATGCGGGTGCCCATAGCAGTACCACTGATTTGGAGATATGAATGATCCTCAAATCTGAAGTGGTTGTGGGTGAGCACAAAGTCACAAAGCTCAGTCACAAGCTGTGCTGTGGCATCATCTGGGATGGTTCTGCTAATAGCTAGTAATCCATCCTTGTGTGGGATGTTGGTGTAAAGAGCTTCTACATCCATAGTGGCCAGAATGTTGTTTTCAGGAAATTCTCCAATGGACTGTATTTTCCTCACGAAGTCCATGGTGTCTTGAAGATAGCTGTGGATGTTGATAACATAGGGTCTGAGGAGGGAGTCCACATAGCCAGATAGGCCGACAGTAAGAGTGCAAATGCCTGAGATGATGGGGCATCCAGGGTTTCCTTTTTTATGGATTTTAGGTGATAGATAGAACATCCCTGGCCGCGGTTCTGGTGGTGTTTCTGTCTCTATATGTTCCTGTGCTGTCTTAGGGAGTTTCTTGAGTAGGTGCTGTAATTCCTTTTGGTATTCCTCAGTGGGGTCAGAGGAAAGTGGTCTGTAAAATGTTGTGTTGGAGTTGTTTATAAGCCTCCTGGTCATAATCCAATTTATTCATGATGACAACTGCACCTCCTTTGTCAGCCTCCATTCAGCATTGCAAAGATTGTTGGGGCCATGATGAGGGCTGGGGAAGATCCTCAGAAGCAGCAGGGGTACACGCAGCCTCCATTGGGCCACACAACAGTCCGTGTCCCATCCCAAAGGCCATTAGAAAGCCACAGAATTTGCAGGCCCTCTGGTAGGCTGCGGCATCCTACTTCCTGGTCCTTTTGCCCTCCTTCAGAATGGCCCTCATGGCCCAGAGGACTAGGTGGAAGTCTCCCCAGCGCTGCAGGGTGAGCCGCACCCGATTTCTGGAACCACGAATGTCATCCAGGAATGCACGCAGGTCATCCCACAGTGCCTGGGGTCTGGGGCAGAAAGCTCCCAGCCATGCCTGGTCAGGTCCCCGTAACAGCCCCGCAGCCAGCTGGGGCAGACAGACAGGGTGCAGAGCCCTGTTGTGGGGACGATGTTGTGGGTGCCGTGTCACCCAGCTCAAACTCTAGCCCAAGGGAGAGTTATGGTGGAGGGAGGACAGCAGCCCCAAGAGTAAAAGGGGCCACAAATATCGCCCTCTGGGAATTGGTAGATGATGGAGGCACAGACACGATCGCAGGGGCAGCAGCAACACGGGAAAGGGCTAAGGGAGTACTTGAAGGAACACTGAGTGAAGGGATGGGGTCAGGGATAACAAACAGAATAGTAGGACTAGGAGCAGGGGCCCTGGTGGTCAAACCGCCAGGATGTGGCTCCTCTTGACTGGGCATGGGGTTTATAAGGGAGGGATCAGGGGTCGGGTCCCCACCGACGCTGGGCATGGAGATGGAGAAGTTCTGAATGTCCATAGCCAAGATGTCAGGCGGGGGGAGGGTTGGGGTAAGGGAGCATGTAGCTCTTCTCCCAGGGTTAAAACCCCAAGGACTGGCTGCTTGAGACTGGCCATCGCCTTGGAAGGCTTGGTGGCTGTGGCTGGTATTGCAATTGCAGCCGGGCAGGTGGAGTATTCTGGGGGTGTCCCTGGGGTGGAGGCAGGGCTATCAGGGAAGGGCTGGGCTTGTGGGGAGGGAGGGGCAGCAAGGACAATTCACTGCCCAGATCGAGGCCCACTGGCAGAGGGTCATCCTCCTCCCCGCTGTAACCAGGGTCAGACCCAGGGCCTCAATCTCCACAAAACTGGGGCCTAAATCCCCCCCTGCCTCAGTTGATGGTGGTGAGGCAGGTTCGGGGGGGGCATGGGCAGCCCCATCAGCAGCTTCCCTAGGGGCTGAATCTAAGAGGGCCTCCAGAAGGGGGGCAGTGCTGCCCCCCACACCACTGCATTGGCCTCCTCGGCTGGAACCTCCCACTGGTCCTCATCAGGGGGCGCGGCAGCAGGCTCATCCATTTCAATGTTTTTCTCATCACCATCATCATCCTCAGCCACCCGCAATGCTTTCCAGGGGGCGTCCTCCCCATCCGATGTGGCGGAGCAGGCCAGAGCCTTCCTATGCTTGCCACACTTCCCCGTAATGATGACCTAGCCCTCCAAGGCAGCAGGGGAGGGCTGGCCAGTGGGGGCAGAATCAGGCAGCAAGGGTAAAGACACTTGGTGGAAAGGGACGAGGGAGAAACAACAGAGGGATGGGAACCCTCCCCCTGGAGTGAGCCTTCTCCCTGTCGGCCACCAGTCACCTTTTCCCTTCTCTCCTCCATAAGCCCAAATGTTTGTGTGGTGGCATGAAGAAGAGGGGCTACTCCAGTGGCTGGAGTACTGGGTTCACCGGCGATGTTGTGGCCAGCACCCTTTGCTCCCTCAGGGGGCTCAGTTGCCTCCTCTTCGTGGTGGGCCAGGGGGCAGTCCCTCCGGACATGCCCCGTGGCCCTACGGAGGAAGCACCGAGCCTCCCCAGAGGAATAATGAATGCTATAGTGGGTCCCTTGATGGGGCACCAAAAAGAACCCCTCAAGCACTGCTCCGCCACAGGCTTTTGCCGATGTCAGCTGCATTTGCACCTGCTGACGAAAGGACAACACATGACTTAGGGTGGGGTCCTTACAGCCCAAAGGGAGAGGGCTGATGGTGGATATTGGCTTCTCCAGGGTGGAGAGGAGGGGAAGCAAGGCAGCATTTGGGAGGAAGGGTGGAACAGAGGTTACCACCACCTGCACGCCCAGGTCCTCCAGGGCTCCACGGGAATGTAGATACCCACCACCACCAGGTCCTTTTTGACTGCCTCCTGTGTGGCAACCTCCGATGACAGGAAGAAGATGATCCTCCTGTACATCTTGGAGGCTGCCACAAAGGCTGAGAGCCCCACCACCCTCGCCAACACCCACACGTAGGTTTCCATGTGCGGCGAGGCAGCCACTAGGAGGCAACGGACCCCGTGCCTCCTGGTCAAGGTGGGAAAGGGGCCCCAGCCTCCAGAGGAGGCAGCATAGGCAGATGGTACGGCAGTGGGTGGATGAGTGGCAGCTGCCTGGGCGTACGCTCTGGGGCCGGGGGTTCCCCCAGAGCTGGTGGAGGGGATAACAGGGGAAGAAGGGACCGCAGCTGATGACATGGCTGCGGCAACAGCCTGGCCCTTGTTTGCCTTTTTCTGCTGGTTTTTATGGCCAGCCAAGGAGGCTGCAGCGGTAGCAGAGGTAGAGGCTCCTCCCGTGCCTGCCGCTGCCAGCGCCATCCTGGCGGGGGCATCAGCGATGCTGGAGACAGCGGCAGTGGTTAGAGGGGGAGCCGCAGATGTTGATGGGGGAGCAGGCTGAGGGGGAGGGTCAGGGGAGGCCGGGGGGAGACTTATTGTGGGGGGGAATAATGTGGGGTAGGCAGGGACAAGGAGTGAAGGGGAGAGGATTAGGGAAGCTACTCCTCCCCACTTGGCTGCCAGCTGGTGAGGAGGGCAGCAGCAGGGGTGGGTAATGGGAAGGGGCAATGAGGTAGGGCGGGGGACTATGTAGGGAAACAAGGGCAGGCAGACCACTCCTCCCAGCTAGGCTGCAGGCAGGGGAGGAGGGCACCCAGGGAAAAAGGGTAGGCAACTTGTGTGGGGCAAAAAGGGGCCAGCTCCTCCGGCTGCACTGGGGTGGGGTGTGGTCACTGGAGCATCAGGGCGTGCAGTGAATGGGGGGAAACAGAAAAATTAAGAGTTGCAAGAGCCCACTAGAACTAGTGAAGCCTGGGCACTGCAGGGGTTGTGATGGGGCAGAAAAGGGGCAACCAAGCGAGGGGGGGAGGGGAATGGGTGGGGAAACCATGAAGGCTGAAGAGTGGGGACAGGGAAAATAAATCAAACAAACAAACTGTAGGGGCTGGGGCAGGGCAGAAACCAAAAATCAAATGCAAGGGAAAACCTAAAGAGAAGGGCCTAAGGTGGGGTGGAGGGTCTGTGAAGGATAGGGGAGGCACTGGACCAGCTGGAGGGCTGAGCAGAGGGTGGGGAGCCCTCCAGCCAAGGGGGCTGGGCAAGGGGGGGCTAGGTGATAGGGGAAAGGGGTGCTGTCCTTGGGAGCCTAATATGTCTGCGCTGCTGTAGAAGTCTCAGGTGGTAAAGGGTCCCTGCTGATTTCTGGAGGGCAGGCAGGTGGTGGCTGGGGGTGTGGGTGTACTGGCTGGTAGAGATGGCAAAGTCCTTCTGTTTGTAGGAAAAAAACAGCCCCTCCAGAGCTCCAGTGATGGTTGTGAGTCCTCCCCCAACCACAAACAGCACAAACACAGTCAATTTGTCTGCCCTCAGAAATGGTACCAGTCAAATCCAGTGATAGCAGCAGGGACAGGCTTCCAGGAAGGGTCCTCTTCTCCAAAAGGTGGTGGTGGAGATAGTGGTGGTGGGTCTTCCTTCCTGGAGCTCCCCCCACTCCCCACAGGGCAGGGGGGTGGGAGGGAGAGAAGCTAGCAGCAGCAGCAGGAATAGCAGGGCCTCCCAGGAGCAGCAGCAGCACCCAGGTGAGTGGAGGCAGTTCCAGTTGGCAAAGAGGAGTAGCAGCAGCAAGCCCACCTTCCCCTTCCCCTTCCCCTTCTCCTCCTCCTCCTCTTTCTTCAGTCTAAGAGTTAGGGAAGGAAGGGGAATACACTGTAGAATGTTAAGAGATTGTTTCCCTAGTGGCTAGCTGTGGTTGCTGCAGGGCAATCAGAGACATCTGAGATCAATTAAGGCCTAGCCAGGTGGCTGATAAAAGCTGCCTCCCTCCAAACAGAGTTTGCTGAAATTGGAAAAGTAGCAGGAGGTCATTGTTGTGCTACAGAACTTTCAGAAGGTACTGCAGAAGAGAAGGAGATAGACCCAAAGACAGAGAGTTGGAGAAGAAAACTTAGCAGAAAAGGAAACTGGGTGAAAAACCTAAAAAGGTATAAAGGGGGGGGAATAGCCCCGAGGAAAGGAGAAATAGCCCAGAAGAGAGGGCTGGGTCCCAAACTCCCCTTCTTACACCACGAGTGAGACCTGTGGCAGTGCCTATGAGTGGAAACAAAGAAGAAGAGGTTGCCTGTGACCCACTAGCATTCTAGAGCATGAGACCCACTGCCATAAAGGTACTGTTGTTTTGTCATAAACTCCACAAGTAATCTCCCACCAAACTGATAATTCACTTTCCAACAAAGCCATTCACCTTCTCACCATTAGCCAGTTCTTTGTCCACTGCCCAATTCTTGTACTAATCCCCAACTTCTCTAACTAATGACTTCCTGTGTGCTATGAGGTCAAAAGTATATTTGATCTACTGTGTTCCCCTTATTTAAAAAAAAAAAAATTCTCAAAGAAGGAAAACTATATTAGTCTGGCATGACCTTCCTTTGGTAAGCCCATGCTGCAGTACATTCCTATTAGCTCCATTTATTTAACTATTCTTTCCTTCCCAATTTGTTCTAAAGCCTTGCATGCTACTGAGGATAGACTAATGGGTTTATTACCAAGGTCACTTTTTTCATTTTCTTAACTATAGGTACAACATTAGTAGTGAAGGGTCCTACCATCAATCAAACCGTTTCCTTGCCCCCTTTTCACCGGAAGTCCCTCCTACTGACTTCTGGTCCTGCCCACTTGTCAGCGGAAGTCCTGCCCCCAGCCAGTCACCTGACATCCGGTCCTGCCCTCTGGGTGTGACTTCCGGTGGAAGACAACGAGCTGAGTGGAAGTGGGACTGCGTGGACCCTCCCAGAATGCCTTTGCACCAATAGGAGTGGGTTTTGCCCCCAAGAGCGGGATTGGTCCCAGAAGAGCACGTGGCGGGGGCGGCCCACCCCAGAAGAGGGTCACGTGATGCTCCGCCAATAGGAAAAGGGTTTAGATTGGCCCGGCGGGGGCTCTTGCACCAATCAGGAGGTCTGGAACCCCGTGCCTGATCTGTGGGCCTTGACGGTTGGCGACAGATGGCACCACCCCTGGAGGTCTGGGGCTTTAAAGGCCTATGACCTCAGAGCTCGTGCAGAACATGGATACCTTCACAACCCCCGCCAGGCCTTCAGGATTGGTTTTGGCTCCTATGGCCCCTCAGCGTAGAAAGCTGTGCAACAGCGACAGTTTGGAAGAGGAGAGCCCTTTGGCTCAGCCTTTGTTTGACACCTCAGACTCTGAAACCCCAGAGATCTTGAGGCAGCAGACTGAAAGACTCTCTCTGACACCAATGGGGCAGGAGGTAAAGGAATGGGGAAACTGAGCAATCTAGTTGGCATGGCTCTAAAAAGCCAAAAGCCTAAAGGGTGGTGAACTTACAACTCTTTTTCTTGTCTTTCAGGAACCCCAGGATGGTGTTGCAGTGGACGACCTAGCTGAAGCAGGAACACCCCAGCACAGGGTGAACATCGACACCCTTATCAGCCCCGTGAGGCCCTCAAGATTCGTTTTGGCTCCTAAGGTATAATGTGTTACATCAGCAGCAATTTGGAGGAGGAGGAGAGCCCTTTGACTCAACCTTTGTTCAACACCCCAAAGATCTTGAGGCAGCAGACTGAAGGACTCTCACTGACACCAACCTGGCAAGAGGTAAAGGAATGGTGAGGGGTAACCAACTTGGTTGGCATAGCTCCTAAAAAAAAGCCTAAAGGGTGGTAGGCCTACAGCTCTTCTTTCTGGAGAAAGGGGGAGGGGGGACCATCTTTCTTGTCTTTCAGGAACCCCAGGCCAGCACTGCAATGGGTGACCAAGATAAAGCTGGCCTATCTTGTTTCTGTTCAGCACGTGTACACGTTAAACACAAGGAGACTATGGAAGAGGGCTATAAGAATTTTGTAAGAGGGCTCAGCCTGGATAAGATTGAGCCAATGCCCGTTCCTCAGCATAGAAGAGTCATGCCATCTATTATGCGTTTTGCTGTCTTTGCTACCACTGATTACTGTCTTAAGGAAAAGATGTATGAAGATTGTGAAGGCTGTCTCATAGATGCTTCAGGCCAGCGGAGCCATGACTGCACGACTTGGACTTCAGAGACTATAAACCACAAACTTCGGGGTCTGTGTGCTGAAGTGTGTTATGAAAGTTTGTTAAACGCTGTCATTGCCATCAGCTATATTTTGGAATGTCTGTATATAACTAGGGACCTTTTAGATATGGGAGTGAACATTGGGGCATACTGTGCAATTCAGTCCAGACCCTTCCAAGGTGCTATGTGAGATGCCTAAACCTGACAAAAGGGATGTCTGGTTACATGATCCTGTGAACCGTCTGGTCTGCACCAAACATTACAGAAGCCTGCTTAGGAAGCTGCCTATGTGTAAGAAATCCAAAAAGTTGTAATGGTGTGGGGACATACATGAGATACAAACTATCTTGTTAGCTGTAAATAAAATGCATCACTGGAAAGGGGGGGTTTGACTGTTTGTATAGGTCTTTTAAATAAAAAAAAAAGGGGGGGGGTGTTTGTTTTTTGTTAGAACTCTGTCGTTGTGTATTTTTTTTTCCAAGGGGGAAGGGAAATTTGTAGTAGAATCCTGTGGGGTAAGGGGAGGGTCTGTTTAAAATAAAGCAGTGATGCTTGAAAACATGTTGGGGCATGTTTCTGGACAAGCCCACCCACTGAACTGCAAGAGTCTGCATTCACAGGTAGCTGCATGGAGTTGGCGGAATGCTATTGGGCAGTTTAAATAATCCCAGGGAATTTGTGGGGTGTTATTGGAGAGTTAAAAAAGAAAAATGTCAGGAATTTGTAGGCTTGATGGGTTTCCCTTACAGTAATGGGCAGTGTCTGGGTGGAGGGAAATTTGAAAAAAAAATCAGGAATTGTGGGGGGCAATTTAAAGTCTTGACAAATTTAAAAATAATATTTAACAAGATTGAAGGTGCCCTTGAAATGTTTTAAGAAGCCTCTAGCATCCTTTTTTAGAAAAAAAAACTCTGTAAGGACAGTGAAACAGTTTAAAAGCAGTGTGTGACATCCATTTTATTTCAAAAACTTTTAAGCATAAAAAAGACTTCCTAAGTCATTGTGCAATCTTTTTGCAGTCCAGACATGGGTACAAAGTATCATTAAAAATGGCTTAATACTGTAAAAAGAGTCTACAGGAAAAAAATTAATTTTAAAAAGCAACACAGATTTTTAAGATCAAAATGGGATTATCAATTGTATTCCTTAAATGCTCATGAATAGAGAGGAGTGATACCACACCCCATTGAAACAAAAGGCTGGGAAAGGTATATAAACCTCTGCTTTTTTGGAAGACTCCCTTTTTTCCTACCAGAAGCTGTCCTGAGCAGGATTGCAAATAGGACGTAAGCTGCTTGCTTTTAACTTCAAAAATATATATTTTATAATGTTACCAGTTTTGGCCAAGTGGTCCTTATTAATGAGGATACACTTTTTTATTGCAGGCTAACCTGCTTAACATGGAAACATCACTTTCAAGCTGTGTTTCACCAGGGCAAAGTAAAGTTCTGTTTGAACTATAGCTAGGCTTATCGATGTTCCAGGGGGGGGGGGGGGCCCCGGGGGTCAGGTATTAAACAGGGTTTGAGGCATTTGGAGAATCCTACTAACTAAATTATGCTTGTTTTTTAAATCAAAGGTACATCTAGACATGAGAGAAATCATGGACCAGCTGCTTTGCACACGTTCATGGAAGGTAAGTAGATGCAATTGGTTTTTAAATGCTGGGGCTTCTTGGAAAGTATTTTAAAAAAATGTTTTTAAATTCTGAATGGTTGTGTTGAGCTTATGGAATATTCTGATTATTTAAACTGCCTAAGTATATGGTTTTTTGGTGTCTTTCAAAGCAGCAGGCTCTAAAACTGCCCCCTTTTGTCAAGCACATGGTTATGTCTGGTTAGGGTTAGGCTGGTGTGGTTGTTGCAATCTGGTTTTTGCTGAATTTAAATCTGCCCTGTTTGTTAGTGAGAGAGCATGGCAAGACTGACTTTTAAGTTAAAGTATTTTGTTAGAAAATGATTTTAAAAACTGCTTTTTTAAAGTTGCTGGGATCTGGTTTTTGCTTTAGTTAAACCTGCCCTTCTTGTTAGTGTGAGCACATGGTGGTTTGTTTTTTTTTTAAATTTTTTGCTGGTTTAGGGTCTGTCTTGCTTATTTAAAACTGCAATTTTATTTTTAGTTTTTCTTTAATTTAACTGGGTCCTTTTTTAAATTTTTTTTTTTTTTTTTTTTTTTTTTTTGCTGTTTTTAGTCTGATCATGTAACAACGTGTTTTTAAGGCTAACCCCTTTCCACACAGGGCATGCCTAGGCTTCAAATCGCAAGATCTGAATCAGGGTTAACCCTGAGGTGAGGGTACTCATTGGCCCTGAAATAGAGGATTTTTAAATAGAAAGGTTAACCCATCTGAAAGTTGATAAGAACCTTTTATAATAATGTTGTCTGCTTTACAGCTGTATCAAAAAATGAAGAAAAAAAAAAAAAAAAAAAAACTTCGATGACCAAAAGAAAAAAGAGGAAAATCCACCACCACCACCAATGACTGAGAAAGAAATGGAGTGCTGTAAATATAATTTGTTTTTAATTAGATGGTGTGGTAAAGTTAAGGGGGTTTTATTTGATCATCTTTTTTCCTTCGTAGGCACGGACAGTCCTCCTGGTGCCCAGCTCAAAAGAAAAAGGGAAGAGACAGCTGAAAAGGAAAATTTACTACCACCAATAACTGACAAAGAAATGGAGTGCTGTAAATATATTTTCTTTGTGTGTTTTTATAGTAACAAATAGGGAGCTTGTTTTGAAAAGTTAATTTTTTCTAAATAGGTTATGTTTGGCATCTTTTCTTTTTCTACTCAGCCACTGACAGCTCTGCTGATGTCATTGTGGTCACAACTCCAGGAAAAACACCAAAGAAACAGAAAACCTGTCCTGAGCCTGTGGCGACATCACCTGTGCAAAACAGCAAGGGAGTCCTGAGGAAATAGCAGGAAACCCCCGAGCACAGATACATCAAGTCCAAGGACAAAACCAAAAACTCTGGTACAAAGCACCACACCTCCAGTTCCTCAGTGGTCAGCACCACACCAAGCCCTGAGAGAGCTGTGAGTGAAAGCACACGCATTCACAAATCCGGAGCACGTGCTCTAGGGGTTGTAAATCAAAAAACATGGAGTGAAAGTTCTAGCGATGATAATTACATTCAACTTCCACCCCTCAACAGGTTTGATGCAGTTCTCCAGGTCTGGGGAAAACATGTTGCTTTATTTGGAAAACTGATAGGTGAATATAACGCCTCATTCAAAGAGTTGATGTTTGCTGTACTGTCCAGGGTTCCAGAAGAAAGAATGACTGAAAACTACGTCAAAAAGGCAAATGCTCTCAATAAATATGCTCAAAAATATTTCTGCCTTCCTGATTGTTTTTGAATCTGCACAGCTAGTTGTGGGAAGGGGTACCTGATCTAATTAAAAAGGGGGAGGTCTTTTCAGGGATAAACGGATGACTGCCAAAAAGTTAAGGGCCAGGGTCATTGTAAAGATTCTAAAAAGGGCTAAAGCAGTGATGAGGAGAAAAAAACAGAGGTCCGCTAGTGAAGTGCCTGAAAATGGGGAGGTGGAAATTGACCCGTGGGGTGGCGATTTAGAAAATTCCCCAGAAAGCTCTTTAGGCAGCTCGCCATCTGCACCCTTGGAGTCTGGGGTAGATTCGGATCCCCACCCTGATATGTATATGGAGCGAGTGAGGAGCTGGCAGCGGGAATTACCTAGATTTAAGGGCATGGTATACAGTGATGAATTTTGTTTTGTCAATCTTGGGAGAATCAGTTCAGCCAGATGGGTGGTTGAAGCTGTGCACGGGGTATACAGTCGGTTCTCGATGAGATTAATGGCAGGTTAGACCCACATGATTACGTTCAGTTACGCTTGGCGGGTCAGAATTTAACTAATCCTCTGTTTTCGGTCAGAAGGAATGGGGATAAGCTCTCTGCTGAAGATTTCTTAAACCACACTTCTAAACTGTTACAGAGTAATAGGGAGGTGCACGTTGATGGGACGTTACACCTCGTTGTGACAATCGTAAGAAACATGGGCAGGGGTGGCTGCAGGGTTTTGAATTCCATCCTCAACAGCGAAATTCTCCATAAAAAGAGGCAGTGCTTGGTAGACCTGACTTACGCTGACTCGAATCTGTGTTTTGCTGGCAGGCTGTTGGCCATCATGTTGGACTGCAGGCTTACAGATGCAGAACTATTAGATGGGGAGAGAGAGCTGCCTCAAGAACTGGGGTGGTCAGATCGAAAAAAGGTGATGTTCAGTGACGTAGTGGTGATTGAACAACATTTGTGTCAATATTTAGGTGGCGCTTTATACGGCGAAAGGGCGGTGGGGTTTTTTTAAAACAGGAGGCCCTGTGTACCCCAAGACCTTTTTCATCCTGCTGCACGATGAGCGTTACTATGGAGTTTTGGATGTGAAAGGTTGTTTGGGGCCAAAAACTATTGCAAGTTTTGCCACACGGTGTACAGCCATGACCACTCTTGTAGATACCACTGCCGCCTCTGCTTGAGAGAGACATGCTTGGAAAAAACAAGCATGGGTCAGAGAGGTCTCAAGAGTTGCCCCAGCTGCAGGCTGTTTTGCTGGTCCAAAGAGTGTTTAGATGGCCATCTAGAAGCTTCCTCTAAAAACCAAGTTGAATCTTGGTTTAAAACTTTCTGCGAGGGCTGTGACTCTTATGTGGACAAAGGACATAAGTGCGAAGGCCGACAGTGTAAGCCGTGTCACACTCAGATCCCCCATGAGAGCAAGATAGAGGACCACTTGTGTTTTCTAAACATCATCCAAAAGCCCAAAAGGTCAGAAAAGTATATTTTTTACGATTTTGAGTGCGTGCAGGAGACGGGGGTGCATGTGCCCAATTACATTTTTGATATGTCCCTAAAGCCAGACAAATCTTGGGAATTTAAGGGTGGCGAGTGCCTTTCTGACTTTGTTAAAACCTTTATTGGCAAAAAGTTTCAGAAGTACACGTTCATAGCGCACAATTCCAAAGGTTATGATGCTTGCTTTGTGGTCAAGGAGTTACTGAAGGAAAAGATGGATGTGGAATTGATAACTCAGGGCAGTAAACTGATGTGTGTGGAAGTTAAGGCTCTGGGCATCCTTTTCATAGACTCTCTAAACTTCCTCCCCATGAAACTTAGCAAGCTCCCGCAGGCTATGGGATTTGAGGGCACCAAAGGGTACTTCCCACATTTTTTTTTTTTTAACACTTCGGAAAATCAAAATTACGTGGGACCTGTGCACTACGGGGTTAACAGCATGATGCCCCAGGAGAAAGCAAGCTTTCCTTACTGGTACCAGGACCATCAAAATGAGACCTTTGACTTACAGAAAGAGCTCGCATATTACTGCCAGCAGGATGTGAAAATTTTGAGGTGCACTTGTATGCTGTACAGAGAAGAGATCATGAAAATGATAGTCAGATGTTGTAGAGAGAGGTCCTGGTGGAACTGTGGGTGTGAAATTGTGCATAGATTCTTTCCAGTACATAACTCTGGCATCCATCTGCATGGCCGTATACAGATTTATGTTTTTAGAGAATAACACAATAGCCTTTCTCCCCCCAGACAACTGACAGGTCTCAAAAGAGATATTCGACCCCCTCTATTCAGTGGTTGATGTACCTCACTCACAAAGAAAAGATAGAGATACGTCACGTGTTACAGGGTGGGGAGTTTCTGGTAAAGCCCTACTTCCTAGACAGCTATGCCATCATTGGCAGGGTGCCCACAGCCTTTGATTTTAATGGTTGTTTTTTTCCACGGCTGTATCACCTGTTACCGTGGAAAAAGCCCTAAACCCAATGACGGATGACTTTTGGGTTTCTTTATTATAAGATACAGTACAAGGTCGATTACCCCATACTTCTCAGATATGCAGTCAGGATGCTCTGGGGACACGAGTGGGAGGCCATGATAGAAACGGATAGGGAGCTTGTGGATTTTTAAAGGAAGCACAATTACCCCAGCCTTTGGTCCTGAGGGACGCTCTTTTTGGGGGCAGGACAAATGCCATCCATCTGTATTACAAACCCAAGCCCAGTGGAGAAATCCACTATTACAATTTTACCAGCCTGTACCCTTTTATAAACAAAACCAAAGAGTAACCCATTGGACACCCCAAGATCATTTCAGGCAATTTTGGACCTCTCTCAAGTTATTGCGGCATCGCAAAAGTTAAAGTGTACCCTCTGTGAGGGCTCTATTTCCCCTTGTTGCCTGTCAGAGTGGGCGGCAAACTTATGTTTCCGCTATGTCGAACCTGTGCGGAGATCGAGCAGCGGGAGACATGCACCCACACTGATGAGGAGCGGGCCCTCCTGGGGACCCGGTTCACTGTGGAGCTAAACACTGCTGTAGCAAAGGGGTACATGGTGGTAAAAATCTATGAAATCTAGCATTTTGAAAAAAAATCTGACCAACTTCTCAGAGTACCTAAAAATGCACCTCCATCAGAAACAAGAGGCTTTGGGGTATTCCAGCTAGTGTGCGGATGAGAAAAAACAAAACAAGTACGTTACAGACTTTCGGCAGAAAGAAGGGGTGAGTTTACACCTCTCTGAAATTGTTTTGAACCCCACTAAGCGTCAAATCGCCAAACTGTTCTTAAATTCTCTCTGGGGTAAATTCAGCCAAAGAACAAACTTGCCCAAAACCAGCATTGTGAGAGACTTCAACTAACTCTTTCAGTACCTCTTTTCCCCAATTACGAGGTTTCATCCTGCAAGTTTATCGATGATGAAACTGCCTGCATGTTTTGGAAGCATGCCAAAGACCATTACTCGGTCCCCAGCAACAGTAATGTTTTCATCGCCTGTTTCACCACCGCTTATGCCCGCTTGGAACTGTACAACCTGCTAGACAGGTTGCAAGATCGATGCCTGTACCACGACACTGACTCGGTGATATTTGTGCAAAGGGAGGGCGAATGGAAACCCTCTCTGGGGGATTATTTAGGGGACCTCACAAGCAAGATCCCGCCAGATCAGCACATCACCGAGTTCGTGTTGGCCGGCCCGAAAACGTATGGGTACAAGCTGTCGGGGGAAAGGCCTGTCTGAAAGTGAAAGGGATTACCCTGAATGTAGCAAGCTGTGAAAAAATCAACTTTGACACTTTGAAAGAACTGGTCCTGACCTACGGGGCAGACTTGGGGGGAAAAGGCTCCAAAAAAATAGAGGTGCTTCAACCCTCTATTGTGAGGAACAAACACCAGTGGGAAATAAAGTCCAAGACCCTTAAGAAAACACAAGTGGTGTACAACAAAAGGGCCCTCATAGAAGGGTTTAAAACACTGCCCTACGGATATTGAGAAATCGACACACGGTGGAAACACCCCTTTTCTGTCATTCTCTCAGGTCTAGCAACTGCAGGAAAAGTTACTTCATAAAAAATATATTGGATAATGCTGAGCAAATGTTATCCGTCATGCCTGAGAACATTGTGTGGTGTTAAAGTTGCTGGAAGCCTCTGTATAAAGAACTCCTCTGTAAATATCCCTTTATCACTTTTGTAGAGGGGCTACCCGCTGCTTTTGATGATGACTGGTTGTTTCCTACCAATACAGTAAATATGGTTATCGTAGATGATCTGATAAATTCCACTTGTGAAAGCGATGAAATTGAAAAAGCCTTTACCAAGTATGTACATCACGGGAACCTGAACATTATGTATATAGTTCAGAATGTGTTTTGTCAGGGGAAAAAAGAGTTGCACGATCAACCTAAACACCAAGTACATGGTTCTGTTCAAAAACCCTAGGGATAAATTACAAATCGCCACACTTGCCCAGCAAATGTACCCAGGCAAGACACAGTTCTTTCTAGAAGCTTTTGAGGATGCCACCCAAAAACCTTACAGCTACCTGGTAGTGGATATAAACGCTTCCACGCCAGAGGCTTATAGACTGAGAACCAGTCTCTTCCCCCCAGACTGGCCTGTGGCTTACACTGTAAAAAGATCAAGCGGGTATAAAAAGAGATGACTCGTCAGCTGGTCCTTTTTAACAGTGGAGACCACCGACCGAAAACATGTCTAGCCGCTTGAAAAGAAACCTACCCCTTCTAAAATTACTGAGCAAATTGTCCCCTCAACAAAGGAAGGCTATACTGTGTGCAGCTTCTGATGATTTAGCAGCCACCATCTCAGAAATAGCGCTGAACACCTTAAAAGGAAACATACCTTTGACACAGAATCAAGTGCCTGTGTTTAAAAAGAGATGCATGTTGATTAAAAACTCCGTGTAATAAAAGGATCTCATTTAAAACAAAAAAGCATCTGGTGAAGCAGTCCGGAGGATTTATTGAACCTCTGTTAAGTTTTGCTGTCCCTCTGATAACCGGACTTTTGACTAAGCAATAATGAAGTATGTGGAAAAATTGTATCTGGTGCCTGGTCAACAGTTGGAGCAATTAAGGGCTCCCCCGCCACCGGAGGAAAATATCAGAAAGACCGCTACTCATTTGCTGGATGGCGAAATGAAGTCTATTTGTCAAAGGACCAACTTAGATGAACATGAAAAGGCTAAATTATATGCCGCTGTGCTTCAAAGGTACCTAACATACGTGAAGCACAGTGATTTGAATCAAGGGAAAACAACCCCCTTTCTACCTGAACAGGAACAAAACACCCCTGCCAACCCCCCAGAAACCTTTGACTCTGTTGCTCAGGAAGTGTTGGATAGCATCAGTAAGCATTATGTTAGAAATGCAATGGTGCTATTAAATAAGCTGGGGCGGGATAAAAACATATCTTCATGGAACGATAAAGGGGCTTTTGTGTACAAAGGGTCGGTGATTCACGGCTCTAACATACTCGACTTAGTCAGGGCCACCACTCAGACATGTTCTGTTCCTAACAGACACGTGCCCAAAGGCTGGGATGCATTTATGAATGCCATGGCAAAGCTAAACGTGCCATCTTCCGTCATGGGCAATGCAGAGAACAGAAATCTTTTGGAGCACCTGAAGGCTCCCACAGCTGACACCGGATCAGATGATGAACTTTTTTTCCCTTCCAAAAAATGAAAATTGGCTAAAAAACCCAATTGGCTCACTCTGTGATTTTTATTGTTTTCATGCTTAAACCAAATATTTTAAATGGTAATTGTTTTTCTTTTTCATGCTCTAAACCAAATGGGTTTTTTTCCCCCACTGTAAATGAAATGTTTTAAAGAGTGATTTTTTTTTTTGCTTTGAATAAAATTTTTGTTTACTTTTTAAAAACTTTTTGTCACGTGTATTTAAAAAAAAAAAAAACCACAGACACCAGATGTCTTAAAACCCCCCTCCCGGGGCATTTTATTAAGTAAAAGTCATTGCAGGATACACGTCTGGGCTTGTTGAAACATGTTTTGAGCAACCCCAGGCAAGCCTGAGAACTTTCTTTTTATTTTTCTTACAAAATTCATCACCATTTGGTCATTTTTTACCAAGTCGTCAGAATACAATTTTAAAATCTGGTCAAAAGGCAAACCCTTGCTACAGTGATGTAAGAAAAACACACAGTGATAGCCACAAGCGTCAGAACTGGGGTCCTGTAATTGTCTAGTCTGAAACACAATGGCGGTGGCGTTTTTGTTTAAAAAATTCATGATGCTTCTGGGGAACAACATGCTGGTCAGGGGGTGCCCATACGAGTCAAAGAACTCTCCATGGTTGCGCTCCACCAGGTACAAGGCTAACCAGTGTTCACCCGGTCGGTTGTGCGGAAGCTTGTTGACCACTAAACTCAGGGGTCTCCATGTCAGCCTGCCACCGGGGACTCGGTCACTGGGAAACACATCTAAGAAAGTCTCTTGCATGGCGGGGTCTGCCAGTAAGACACATGAGAGCTGCATGGTGTCCATGTTCACATATAGTCGAACAGAACGTTTCTCCTCTGATTTATCTCTATCACGTTGTCAAAAAGCCCGTACATGATCATGTTGACAGTGGTTGTCAAAGCATTGTCAAAACGTATTTCTGCTCTCAGGTTTCCTGTTTTAATCAAGGAATAGTGATCAGCACATTCCTGATCAGGGGAGAGGTCAAAGGCAAATAAGGTATAACCCTAAGCAAACTCAATGCGGTCAATGAGCAGCACATGATCTTTCGGGTATTTACCGGCCGTTTGCACCAGATTCATATACTCCCTCATGCAGAGCCCAGCCTTGAAGTCTGGTTGGAGAGGCTCGGTGGGTATCTGTTCCCTGTCCACGTACAAAGCCAAAAAATTAATACCGTAATGCTTAAAGTTAAAGGGTTTTTTAGCATAACTCCCGCTGAAAGCATCATTATCCACAAACCCCAGGACAACCATTTTGGGTAGCTGTCCCAAGAACAGGTTTTCCTGGTTACTGATCCTGCTTCCCACAGGGATGCTAAACACTTTCATTCCCACACGGTCCACAGGGTATTTAACATTAGCTGTGAGCAGGGCCTCTGCATGCCCCAGACATATGCCTGGGGCTTCCCACACTTTCTTCACAAAAAAGGACGATGATACAATGCGCAGTTTACAGCCTTGGGCTGCATCGGCCATTAAGCACAAGGTGTCCTTACTGTGCGTCAGTTTGATTTTCACATCCACACTGTTCAACAAAAGCTTTTCTTGAAAAAACAGATCGCTGTGGAGATGGCCCAGCAGCTCTATTGTCCTGCTTTGGGCTGTCAGGTTTGCACACTTCACAAACCCTAGATTCTCACCATCCACCTCCGCAGCTTCGTGTTTTCCAGGGGTGTCTTTATAAAAAAGGCTGACGGAAAATTGCGTGGCGAGAGTGTCATCGCTGTAATTGAGCACCGATTCTATAAAGGCCCTTTAGGGGTAACAGTTGTTGCTTTGACTTTATGAGGCAGTCCCCCAGCGTGACATCCAGCTGACTGAAAATAGATGACACAAGATAGTTCACCAGACCCACCTCGGCGTCCCTGGCGATCGTGGTTCCATCTGCTTTGACAATCTTGCAACAAAGGTAAAGAAGGGTATTGTTTAAGTCCATGTAATCTATGCCATTCCCCGCTATAAAGAAGTGCAGGGGTTCAGCCTCTGTAATGGCCAATAGCGGCGGTACTTCAATGTAGCTGCTTTTCTCGATGCTGGTCTGCGTGGGGGCTATTTGAAACAAGTCTAGTTCCGACTTGGTGCACTCTTCAGACCCGCAGTGAACAAAAGCCATGCTGATTAAAATATATCTCTTTTGCCAGGTGCTGAGCGCCTCCTACGCTTTCCCTTGGTCTTTCGCTTCTGACTAGTCCTGCGTACTACAGCTTTTCTTTTAAAAGGTCTGGGTGGGCCCGTGCATCATGGGCGTGACACGTTTCTCTTTCTCTTCATCCTTTTAATGTACATCAACCCTGACCCCTCCTGTTCAGGCGGTTTTACCACCTTCTCCAAAACAGCACTGGAGACATTGCCTACCACGTCTCTAGCTATGTTTTGAGCAGCAGTTTTCACATGAGGCTTAATAATCTCTAGCCCACTCCTCAGAAGTGGTACAGCTTTTCTAAAGAGGCTGCGAAATATTCCACCCACTCCTGCTCCATACATCACGGGGGAGCCGTGGTAACCGGGAAGGGCGTATCCAGCCTGGGCTTTGTAATAGTTGCTGTAGATGGCAGGGTCACCGTAATTTTTTAGAATCACCATGGTGTTGTTTTTGCTTTATCTTTCAGAAACCACGCTCTCTCCAGGAACGCAGGTGCAGCTTGATGATCACCTTACCAAAGTGAAATGAGACGTGTCTGTTCTGGTCGGTCTTTATTTCAATGGCAATGGTGTCGATGTGGTGCTTACTAACTGGAACATAATGTGGTTTATCGTAGGTGATGGTGACAAACTCATTGTTCCTTCCTTGGACGGGGACACAGCGTAATAGGGGTACGGAGAAGTCCCCCACAAACTGGTATTCCACGATATCCGTGTACACATACAAGGAATTAAAGCCTCCTGTGATGTCTGCTGAGAGGGATTTTTTTGATGTGGGTGTTGGGGTACATGCCCAAAATATTAGCCAACCCCCCCCCCACTGGTTGAAATCGTATAAGCAACATCGGTGGACTTAAATCTAACTTTTCTACCAACAGGACCATAGTTCAGGGTCACCCCGGGTGTTTCAGGAAGGCGACTCATGATGATGTTCATGTGCTCCAGCAAATCAGGTATAGAAGAGTAATAACCTCGTCGTAGGACGAAATTCCATTTCTTATCTTCACAGGTGATTTCAAAAGGGGCGTCTTCGTTAATGTTGTTCCAGCTGTGGGGGTATTGTATTTCCACCAACCCCACCTCCCAAGCACCCTGGAGATCCAAGGGTTTAATTAGTTGTACGGTAAAGTTCAAGCTGGTGTTTTGGGGAAATACCCGAGAGCTGGCGTTGCTGGGTAAAGTGATGTAAAAACCACTGTCACCCATTTTCTTTCACGCTGTCTTTATTTTTGCAGGAGTAATCTTTTGTGTCTAAACCTAGCAGAGCTGAGACGCTTTCACCCAGCTGTTAAACTTCTCCAGCCACCCCAACCATTTCACCAAGAGCTGCTTTTTTCTCCCTCTTCCTTTCACCTCTAGAACTTTTTCAATCCTGTAAATCTTGTCAAGTTTGGGATTTACTTTTTGTAATTCTTCAGGGTAAAAAGATCCAGCCACCGTCTCGCCCTCATAATCTTTTAAATGGTATACAGGTCTCCGGCCCTTCGTTAAGGCTTCGTCCACTATGAATATCTCATCAGTAAACATTTGTTCATAACCTTTCTCAAAAGCTCCTTTGGTTTTAGATAGTCTCACATGATTGCCTTTTCTAAAAGTGTGGGCAACCGGTTTTACTTTTAAACTGTCTCTGTATACTGTTTTCCACACCTGCAGAGAATTTGAGGGGCTAACATCAACGGGTCTGGCCTGTATGGTTCTGTGAAAGCTCCGGTTGTAACTCTTTATAAAGTCAGGTAACGCGTCGATGTACCGAAAGATGTTGTGGGAGGTAAAATATCTCCGCATCCTAGATTTTAAAGTTCTGTTAAATCACTCCACGACCGCCGCTTTGACCTCATTATTAGTCACAAAATGGTGGATGCCATGCCGCTTAAACAGCGCACTTACGGGTTTGTTTAAAAATTCTTTTCCACGATCAGTTTGTAATTTTTGAAGGATGCAGCCTTCGCTGAAAATAGCTTTAAAGGCCTTGGACACTTCACCCCCTGTCTTGCCTTTGAGGCCTAAAGCCCAGGCGTATTTAGACAGAATGTCTATCACTGTTAAGATGTACTTAACACCGCTGTTGTGTTTGGAGAACTTTTGCATGTCCACCAAATCCGCCTGCCATTGCGCATCCACGTCTGAAACAACCGTCTTGTTTCTTTTAAAACATATTCAAGCTGGTCTGTGTAAAGTGTAAGCATCCTGGTCCGAAAGCCAAGCTGCTACCTCACCCCTGTTCAAAGTTTCACTTTGCTTTTTGGCTGCCTGGAAAAGAGCGTCCACCCCTCCAAGCTCCCGACTTCCTCAGGACTGTAATATATTTTTTTAAAAGGGCCATCTGCTCCGACATGGCTGCCTCCCCAACGTGTTTTAACTGCACAAGTCTGAAGGAGAAACGTTCATATTAACCAATTTAAATGACTTTTTTTTTATTAATCACCAGATTTAAAGCCACCCCTCATTTACAGCATCCTGCAAAAACGTTCACCACCCCTTGAAGGAGTCTGAGCTGCTTCATTCTTCCTCTCAGCACTGTGGGCCAGGCATGGGCAGGAACAACTGGTGTGTATTTCATTATTCCATTTTCATTGTCCCCTCTCAGCTCTCTGTGCCAGATATGGGCAGAAACAGCTGACACACGATACGTTTGTTTTCACAGAGCTACTGATGTGCAGGTTCTCAAAGCCCCGTATAAAGTCGTCGTTGAGCTGTTGAGAAAATTTTTTTCAGAAACATTAAAAATAAAAAGGATCTGTAAGTTCACCACCCTTTAAGACCTTTGTTTTTTTATAGCTTTCTTTACCTCTGCCTCCAGCTCCTGTGAGCCGTGTTCGCTTTCCTCCATGGGGACGGACAACGGAAGGCCGTCGGGGCTATCGGGTTCCCTCACGATCTCCAGGGTATCGGTCAACATATTGGCCACCTCCTCCACCGAACTGTTGCTGTTGCAGGGTTTTCTCCAGGGGCCATTAAAGGTCGGAGCCAAAATCAATCCTGAAGGCCTGGCGGGGGTGGTGAAGGCATCCATGTTCTGCACAGGCTCTGAACCACGCAGTCGTGCGCATGAGCCAGAGGCCGTAGGGCTTTAAAGCCCCAGACTTCCAGGGGCGGTGCCATCTGCCGTCAACCGTCAAGGCCCACGGATCGGGCACGGGGTTCCAAACCTCCTGATTTGCCCAAGAGCCCCTGCTGGGCCGATCTAAACCCTTTTCCTATTGGCGGAGCATGACGCGACCCTCTTCTCGGGCAGGCCGCCCCCACCACGTGCCCTTCTGGGACCAATCCCGCTTTTGGGGATAAAACCCACTCTTATTAGTGCAAAGGTGTTCTGGGAGGGTCCATGCCGCCCCACTTCCTCTCAGCTCATCATCTTCTGCTGGAAGTCACACCCAGAGGGCAGGACCGGATGTCAGGTGACTGGCTGGGGAAAGGACTTCCGGTGACAGGTGGGCAGGGGGCAGGGCCAGAAGTCGGTAGGAGGGATTTCCGGTGAAAAGGGGGCATGGAAACAGTTTGATTGATGTTAGGGCCCTTCACTACTAACATTAGTTAGTCTCTGATCAAGTGATGTCAAGTTGCTTTGCACCAACCCTGCTGCTCCAAGCACACGCACTCTGCTATGTATGGTGTCATTGGAGGCACATCCATGCACCCCTAGATTATGGTGAACTTTCCTGTTCACTTTTGCAATATAATTGTATGGTTTAGTGCCAATGATGCCATGCAAGGTTCCCTTTTGAATGCTCTACTGTATTTTTATGGTGTTATGTTGCCTGCAGCATCATGTATGTTGACAGATGTGAAGCAAGTTACATAGCACAGACCCTCAGGACTACCTTTAGCACTAAGACTGGAGAATTACATGATGAAGGTGAAGTAAAATGCCCTCCCTAGACCAGATGGAACAAAGGGGTCACCTCAAACCAGGCAGGGGAGGTGGGAGCTGAGAGGAGGCTGGAAACAAGAACAGACACTTGAAGCTGCTCCAGGCTTTTTGCCAGAGACTCTGCAGCTTGAAACATCCACAAGAAGCATTGAGCCCAGACTAGAAATAGGCAAAGTCAGCTGCAAACCCACACAGCTGGACCTGAGTGGTGAGATGAGCATAACTGTAGTAGTGTTGTTAGGTTAGCACGTGTTTTATCTCTTTTATGATTGTGGCAACTCCTGACTCCTTTATTAAATGATTGTGCATTGATTTGCTATATACTCACTTAAAATCATAATCTAATCAATAAACAAGTAGTTGTTTTAGCTTGAACTGTATAGGTTGTAGAGGGTATGAATGAGAAAGCCTAGGCAATCCATTTCTTTAAGTGAACGGATGTGTTTATGGTGATTGGGGAAGGGTCCCAAACCCTGTAGGACAGGCGTTCCCATGAGGGTATCTGGAGCTGGCAGTGTTTGCTTGGGGACTGTCCCATAGGTGACCAGAGGATGCACATGCACTGCCTGGGACCAATTATGTGCAGTAGGCTGATGTGCCACTGACTCGGGAATGAGTGGTCACATGGCAAAACATGGTAAGTCAGAGTTCAGGAGTTGGGGGGGGGGCACAGTGGCACAGCAGACCAAATTTTAGGAGCAGCTTGTCACATATGGTCCTACCTCAACTAGCTAGCTTTATTAAAAACATTTTGCTACCAGATGATCAATCTTGTATACTGTTTCTTTCAGTATTCTTGGGTGGAAATTATCCAGTCCTCACAATTTCAACACATTAAACTCTTTACATTTTTCTTCCACTTTAGATGTAGTAATCCATTTCTCCCCATTCATTTCCATCAGTTGTCCTGCCTTTGAGCCCATATTCTGTGAAGAACCTGAGTAGGGGTCTCACAAAGGCCGGCCAAAGAAAAGGCACTGCAATCCTTCTGAGCCAGATGCAGGCCAAACAATAGGCCCTCTAGAGGAGCCCAGGAGCACCAGGTAAAATGACCTGGGGAAATGGCAGGGATCCTACTGTAGCACCTGTCTCTGAAGCCAAGATATTGATTTTGGTTTCACCTACACACTGTACATGAAAGTGCTCAAGCACCTCTCTGAGCATTGGTTTTTGAACCTAATCTGGCTGCCCCTCTGTGTGCCCACCATCTATGTGAGTCTTGTCACAAAACCGTATAGAAGAACATAGGTGCTTGAAATGCAGTAGGACTAGCTATCTCCATAGCATGGTGTTATAGGGAACACTCCCCACTGGGTGGCCTCCTTGTGGCTGCATCTGGGCAATAAGCTTTCATCTAGTCTGACACCCCCTTTTGTACTTGACTCAACCTATGGGCCCTCTTTGTCTCTCATTTTGCTACATGGGGATCACTCCCTTCTGCAACCTTCCTGGCTTTATGGCTTAGCCTGCTGATCCCACAGCTGGCCTTTGTCAGCCATTAGTCATTTTCAGTCAGGCAAGACTCACCGCCAATTTGGCCTATAAAGTTAATTGGCCCAGTCGCTTGCACCATAACAACTTCAGAGCTAGGGGTTTGGGGAGTGAATGCCTCATCTCAGGTGACCAGTGATACTCCTTAGTACACATTCCCAGAGTACCTGTAAGTGAGGATGTTTTGCCTGTTAAGAGCACCCACTTTTCCCAGGCTTGAGTGGGGGCTTGAGCTGATTTAATTATTTAGCAAGAGGGACCCTAGGTATATTGAACCTGGAGCTTTCTGCAGTTGTTAACTCCATGAGATCATTACATGTATGTAAGCAGGGTCTGAATGAGCTCTCTCCTGCCATTTAGTGATGAACTGGAGAGAGAGTCTGCTTCTGAGGTCTATTTGCACAGACACACCTACTTTCCATAGCTCTCTACCATCTTTAACAAAGTGATCTGTTTTGGTTGTTTTCAGGTTCATATTCACTTTATTATTGACTTCCAAGGTAATTAAATGTTGCTATTCTTGTACAAATAAAGAGCAACAGAACTGATTGAGAAGAGTTTGACCTAATCACTCTATTCAGACCCCCCCCCCCCGGCTATTGTAATAATCTTTGTACAAAGACTGCTTTGTGAGCTAGCATTTGAAAATGAAGAAATCACTGTTAGCTAATATTCTGTGTTGATACACATGAGTTGTGTATTAAGAATTATGGCCATGTACTAGAATTACAACTAAAGTGTGTTTAAACCAGGCAAGTCAGGGGGAATTGATAAATAGGCCGGCCCTAGAGAAAGGACTGTTTGCTTTTTTTTTTTTGCCTTTTTTTTTTTTTGACCAACAGCCTGGTCATCAAGCAGAGATAATGAAGATTCAATTATACACCAAACTATCAAGTTAACAAGAGGCTGTTTCCAGTCCCATCTCCCGCAGAGGAGAGAAGCTTGGCCTGGGTTTTACTTTTCAAAAAATACATTGCAAAGATTTGTTGGTCTATAAAGATGGGTGGTGGCTAAACCTCAGGCAACAAGAATTGAATCAACTGACTGTATTCAATATTGCTGTATTATAAAGGGGTATGGTGGGAGGTGTTTTCTGATGGCTAATGGCAAGTGATTAATGGTGTTGTGAGAGGTGTGTATTAACACTGTATAAGAAAATGAAGACGCTTAATGATATTATGATTTGAAATCTATGGGCAAACAGTAGAAAATGGGTTCCTTTCTCAACAGGAGAGAAGGCTTGTCTCCACTTCTTGTTTCCGATGAGATTAAACAAAGTGTAACAAAAATGATGGAATTCCTGTTTACACAGAAATCAGCAAGAAAATGGGAAGGTCACTGGAAGAGAAGACAAGCCTGAGGTCCTCCTGCCTCTTCTTGAACTCTGGAAAATATACACAAAGACTGAAGCCACCTTTGGCATCCATCACTAGACAGACACAAGGGAACAGAGCTCTCTCAAGCTGAGAAAGATGTATCCTTCAACCAAGGGGGAAGATGAGAGGGTTGACATTTCTATAAACAGCATATAGGTAAGAAAAAACATCTTGAATGAACCTTGTACCTTGCAGACTTTAGTTGTGTGTTTTGACTTTTATTTGGCTGTAACCCTTTGTAACTTTTCTTGTTGTACACAGCAATGCCTGTGAATATTGCCTTGTAGAGAGACGAAGGGTGGTGGTTAGTTTTCCCAGATTACAGGAAGGGGGACTCCCACATGTTCTGCTTTATATTGTTAAGAACAACCTCTAGATATTAGACCCAGCTCTTGTTGCTCCCAGCGCTATGTGGTAGAAGGGTTACATACGCAGAGTAATGCAACCCAGGGGGAAAAAGAATAAACTATGCATATACCTTATAAAGTTCTAAATTAGATGCATCAACCCAGAAATAGAGCCAGAGTGTCACTGTGGACTAGAGCACTCGATGGTGCCCTCTGCTCAAGGCACAGGTTGTCAGAAAGATTATTAGGATGCATAAGGAATAGTATAGAGAACACCACAGAGACTATTATATTACCTTTATGTAAATCAGTGGTGCAGCCTCATCCAGACTCTGTGCATGCCACTGGTAACTATCTCCAAAAGGATTAGATGGGGTTCAGGGAAGGGCAATGAAAATGTTCAGGTAGACATAGCCCTAGATTGTAGAGAACTAGTCCACTGACTGTACTACTGGCTGTTCTGGGACAGAGGACGTCTCTTTCCATTTCTCCTATTGAAGCAGTTTCAGGCTGTGTGAATAATTAATCACTGGGGAGGGAATAGAACTTGGGTCTCCTTTGAAGCATCACTACTTAGTCATGGATAACTGAGGGGTTAAAATAAATTAAGCAATAAAAGTCATTTTCCTTTTCTGAACAATTCAACAACCTATACTTTCCAAATGGCTTCCTGGAGAGGAAGCACTAGCCTAGTGAGGGTTTCTGACTCAGACAGTTTGCAAAATGAATGGCCCAGCATTGAAAATGGGGGTTTGTCTGTTTGTAGACATGGAAAGCAGCTAGAAGATGAAGAATGATTATTCCTGCACTCTGATATGCATCCTGATGGCAGGAATGTGTCTGGAATTTGCAAATGAAACCTGCACCCTGATGGGTTTATTAGCCCTAAATGATATGGGACCTGGGTACTTGAGAGTCTGCCTGCATGTATGATGTTGCTACAGGCGAATGTAGCAGAAAGTAACAGGTTAAAATAGAACATATAAGTATACCCAGGTGCTGGCCCAAGGCCTAACAAAGTAATCCAAAAAGTGGGCCTGAACTAAGTGTGTGGTCACTCTGACAAGAGGCTGTTTGCAAGAAGTTCAGCTTCACTGAAATTGGCAAGAAATAGGTGAAATTACAATAATTATGAAGAATGGAAAAATACCTTGAGAAAGGTGAGAGGTGTCAGGTTGGCCTAGCACCAGGCACGTAAAGGTAATATTTCAGCAAACCTAAACATGGTGCTTTATTCAGACCTGACACTTGATGGATAGAGATGTCCAATGATGCATGAACCTATCAGATTGATGGGGGGACATCAAAAAATGGGTAATCAAAGTCAATTTGGATCCCAAAAGGGGGCTGAGTCAATAGGTCTGAGTGGGAGTATAAGAATAAGAGCTCCAGAGCCCAGATGTCATGCAGCAGAAGGGGGTGATGGAGAGTTCTGCTGTCAGTTGAGTCCTGCCAGCAGTTAAGTTGCATTAAGAGCACAAATGCCACCAACAAATCTGTTGAAATAGATTGTTTGCCCTAGTGCTACATTGCCATAAAGCCTAGTCTGGCACCTCTGTTTCTACAAGGATCTGTGAACATGTTGTCTTCTTCAATTGTGAGTGTTGCCTCAGTTTCCCTCTTGCACATGGGCTATGCCTAGGCTCCAAATCACTGAGCTAACTTAGTTCTCTCTAGAGATTTGAGCCAAAGGTAACCCAAGGCATTAACCAAAGGAACACCTCCACTTAGGATGACCAGGCTAGCTGAGTCCCTGCTAAAGACCCAAGCCAGGCTCCAGATCATTGGTCTCACTGAGTCCCCAGCCAGAGATCTAAGCCAGGGGTGATTCTGAGGGAGCATACATACAGATACTCATGCATGCAGCCAAACAGACATCATGCTGGACACAGAACAACATCAATCAAAACAGTGAAGCTTTGAGTCATGAACACATATTGCAAATGGGAGGAAGGAACACCTACTCTTCTATGTTGAAAAGCCTTCAAAGGGTCTCAGTGTCAGCCCAGTACAGAATGAGAAACGTTTCACAATGTAAAAACTGTCACAAGACAGGAAAACCATTTTCTATCCAGATCTAGCTCAGACTGGAGTGGCACCTTGGCTCTCACACTTTTGGGTTTTTAGTGATGAACCAGGTTTGTAATCCATACTGATGATTTAGAATGCTATACAGAGCCTTGAAGGGAGGAGCTCACTAACATTTGCCATTGCTTTAATAGGTGCCCAAAGTAGGGGCACTGGGCATGTTGCCCAAGCTTAAAGAGGTTTTCATTATCTACAGCAGGTGTGGCCAAACTGTGGCGTGCGAGCTGCATGCAGCTTGTCAAAGAAAAAGTGTGGCTTGCAAAAGAGTACAGTGGGGAGAAGCATGGCATGGTCGGGGGTGGAGCGGAGAGGCATGACATGGTCAGACAGTGAGAAAGAAGTGGCATGTCTGAGGACTCAGAAATGGTGTGGAGAAGCACGGTGTGGTCAGAGAGTGGAGAGAAGTGGTGGCATGGTCGGGATGGCAGGGAGAAGCTAAGTTTGTTTGTTTGTTTTTCCTGTATAGGTAGGCCTGGTTTTCATGGTAACCATAAGTAATTATTAGAATCTGACCAATGAATCCAGAGGCATTGCTGGCAGTGGGCTTACAGGGCTCAAGCCCCGAGTCCCAGCACCCGAGCCCAGGGTCTGCCACCAGGCCACCTGCAGCAGCAGCTGCAGTAGTGACATGCGAGCCCTGAGTCTTTTTCCAGGCCAGCAGCACTCCTGGTAGGATCAATATTTGCTCTGTCTTTACAATAAAATTAAAGCATACAATGAATTTTAAACTTGGTAATTGTGGAGTAGGTAAAATGGCTATATGCCTCAGTCTGTCTCTTGAAGATTTAATAATCAACTTGTGTGGGTCTTGAGTTCCATAAGCTTGGCCACCCCTGACAGGGTTCACAGTTTGGTTCCGCATTCTCAGCACCCCCAATATCAGTGTCCCATGTAATTTTTCATAGGCTGTGTGTGCAACAAATTTCTTTTGTGCAAATTTTTGGAACCAATGTTCAAATCTGTGTGCATTCCAGTGAGTGTGGTCAAACTTGTGAGAGCAATGATGTACATGATGCAAATAATGTCTAAATTTTATTTTGATATGGTGAAGGAAATGATTTTATAAATTACAAAACATTATTTGAAACATGTTACTTGAAATCGCCTTCTTAAAAATATTAGCACTGTTAAATTCTTTTGTGCGTGATCTATTTTGTTGTGTGTGCAGGTTTCACAACCTGTGCGCACAGGCGCACAGCTTAGAGGGAATATAGCCCACTATACAAATTTTCAGCACCCCTAATCGCTTTTCTCTGTAGCCCCAAAATTTCTCTCACTTACCCACTCTTGGCGCACACACCCCTACTCCACCTTTTGGAACACTTGCAGAACCCCTAAATTGAACTAGTGTCCCTATGACTCAGCTGTAATTAGACAGCCCAGGGAGGTCTGTAGGGCAGTTTAATGCATCTGCCTGGGGTGGTGGGCGGGCGACTATGAAAGCAGTAAGCTGCTATAGTAACACAGCTCATTAAAGCACCCAGTAAGTGACACATAAAAAGACTCCTAGGTTGAAGATTTCACTTAATCTAGAACAACAAAATCAGAACGACACCTGCCCCAGTTGGTGAACTACTGACACAGCAGCTTCCAAGCACAAACAAAACCATGCTGCTCCTCTCAGAGCTGACTGACTGATATGGAGCAGGGGTGGCTAAACTTATGGAACCCAAGAGCCGCACAAATCGATTAAACCTTCGAGAGCGGCACTGAGGCATATAACCAGAGCTTCATTATGAAAGTGGAAACAAGACAGTTGAAAGTCTGTGGGTTAAGTTTAGAGGGGAGAGCAACAAGGGGGATGTTGTGGTAGGTGTCTGCTACAGACCACCAGATCAGAAGGAGGAAGTGGATGAGGCATTCTGTGTACAACTGACAGAAGTTTCTAGAGCACAGGCCCTGGTTCTCATGGGGGACTTCAATTACCCTGACATCTGCTGGGAGGCCAATACAGCAGTGCACAGGCAATCCAGGAAGTTTCTGGAGAGTGTTGAGGACAACTTCCTGGTACAAATGCTGGAGCAACCAACTAGGGGCCTTGCGCCTCTCGATCTGCTGCTCACAAATAGAGAAGAATTTATCAGGGAAGTAGAAGTGAATGGCAACCTGGGTAGCAGTGACCATGAAATGATTGAGTTCAAGTTGATGATTAAAGGAAAGAAGGAAAGAAGCAAAACACAGACCCTGGACTTCAGAAAAGCAGATTTTGTCTCCCTCAGGGAACTGATGGGCAGGATCCCTTGGGAGGCTGATCTGAAGGGGAAAGGTGTCCAAGAAAGTTGGGTGCATTTTAAAGAAACCCTGCTAAGGGCACAGGAAGATACAATTCCGATAAGGAGAAAGCACAGCAAATGTGGAAGGCGCCCACTGTGGCTTAACAGAGAGCTCTGCACTGAGCTGAAGCATAAAAAAGATGCTTACAGGAAGTGGAAGCTAGGACAGATGACTAAGGAGGCATATAAAGACATTGCTCGGGACTGCAGGGATAAAATCAGAAAGGCCAAAGGACAAATGGAGTTGCGACTAGCAAGGGATGTGAAGGATAACAGGAAGGGGTTCTACAAGTATATCAATAACAAGAAGAGGATCAGGGATGGTGTAGGTCCCTTACTGAATGGGGCAGGCATCCTCGTGACAGAGGATGAGGAAAAAGCTGAAGTGCTCAATGCTTTTTTTACTTCAGTTTTCACAAGCAGGGTCAGCTCCCAGCCCACTACACTAGGTACGGTAGACTGGGGAGAAGAAGAGAGGCCCTTGGTGACAGAAGGTCAGGTTAGGGACTGCTTAAAGAAACTAGATGTGCACAACTCCATGGGGCCGGATGAACTGCATCCGAGGGTGCTGAGGGAGCTGGCTGATGAGATAGCAGTACCGTTGGCCATTATCTTTGAAAACTCGTGGCGAACAGGGGAGGTGCCAGAGGACTGGAAAAAAGCAAATATAGTACCTATCTTCAAGAAAGGCAAAAAGGATGATCCTGGGAATTACAGACCTGTCAGCCTCACCTCAATCCCTGGAAAAATCATGGAGCAGCTTCTCAAAGAATCCATCCTGAAACACTTGGAGGAAAATAGAGTAATCAGGAACAGTCAGCATGGATTCACCAAGGGTAAATCATGCCTGACCAACCTCATTGCCTTCTATGATGAGATGACTGGATTTGTGGATGCGGGAAGAGCCGTTGATGTGATATACCTTGACTTTAGCAAGGCTTTTGATACGGTTTCCCACAGCATTCTCATTGGCAAATTAAGGAAGTATGGGTTAGATGCATGGAGTGTGAGGTGGATAGAAAACTGGCTAGAACAACGGTTTCAGCGTGTAGGAATCAATGGCTCCATGTCAAGTTGGCAGGCAGTAACAAGTGGTGTGCCCCAGGGGTCGGTCCTGGGGCCAGTTCTGTTTAATGTTTTCATTAATGATCTGGATGATGGGATAGATTGCACACTTAGTAAGTTTGCAGATGATACCAAACTGGGGGGAACGGTAGACACCCTAGAGGGCAGGGACAGGATTCAGGGAGACCTAGACAAATTGGAGCAGTGGGCCAAGAGGAATCTCATGAGGTCCAACAAGGATAAGTGTAAAATCCTGCACTTGGGACAAAAAAACCCCATGTACTGCTACAGGCTGGGGAGTGATCAGGTAAATAGCAGCACTGGAGAAAAGGACCTGGGAGTCATGGTGGATGGGAAGCTGGACATGAGTCAGCAGTGTGCTCTTGCTGCCAAAAAGGCCAATGGCATACTGGGCTGCATCAGAAGAAGTGTTACCAGCAGATCAAGGGATGTGATCATTCCCCTCTATTCTGCACTAGTGAGGCCATATCTGGAATACTGTGTCCAGTTTTGGGCTCCCCACTACAAAAAGGACATGGACAAATTAGAGAGAGTCCAGAGGAGGGCAACCAAAATGATCAAAGGGCTGGAGCACAAGCCCTATGAAGAAAGACTAAAGGAACTAGGCTTATTTAGCCTGCAGAAGAGAAGACTGAGGGGGGATTTGATAGCAACCTTCAACTACTTGAAGGGTTGCTCCAAGGAGGAGGGAGCTCGACTGTTCTCGGTAGTAACAGAGGGCAGAACGAGAAGCAATGGTTTCAAGTTACAGCTGGGGCGGTCCAGGCTGGATATTAGGAAAAACTTCCTTACTAGGCGAGTGGTGAAGCATTGGAATAAGCTGCCTAGGGAGGTGGTGGAATCTCCATCTCTGGAGGTGGTCAAGTCCCAGCTGGACAAAACACTGACTGGGATGATCTAATGGGAGTGGTCCTGCTTTTTTTGGCAGGGGGTTGGACTAGATGACCTCGTGGGGTCCCTTCCAACCCTATGATTCTATGATTCTATATTTTTACCTGCTCTAAAATTACTAAACTTAAATTTCATTTGCACTTTAATTTAATCTTAAAAACAGGGCAGATATTGACCCTACTAATGTCAGATTCTAATAATTACTTAATGTTAACATGACAACTAGGCCTATACAGTAAAAGCTTAGCTGTTGCTGGATGTAGAACACTGCAGGTTAATGGCAAGGTTTTTTTTAAAATCTGGGCAGTAACTTGTCAATGCAGTATGTAAAAGTTCTCTCAGCCTCCTTATTCCGAAACAACGGAAATTGTTTCGAAATCAGGTTTTGGCTGTTCACACGATGCACGGTTGTTTCAAACCAAGTTAGACCTAGTCTGTGGGCGAAACAACGTTGTTTCGCAACGGTTGTTTCGAAACAACGCTGTGCGAACATGTTGTTTCGAAACAATGGTGGTTTTGAAACGACTTGTTTTGAAACAACCGTCGTCTGAACATGTTGTTTCGAAATGACGGTGAGTTGTTTCGAAATAACTGTTGTCCGGAATTGCTATTTCAATTCCGGCTTTTCTCCTTATTTCAAAGTGACTTTTTTGCTAATTTGAAATAAGCCACTTCAAAATAAGGCGTTGTTTCGGAACAACCGTATCGAAATAACCCCCTGTGTGAGAACACAGCCTTAGGTGCTGATCTCTAACTATTGCACAAAGTTTTGATTTAACAAATTTTGTTGTGGAACACAATGCTTCACAGCAATAAGTTGTGCCAAAAATTGAAAGTAATCTACATTCAGTTTTAAACTTTTCTCCTTCACATCTTTATTTCTTATTATTCCATGTCATGTTTAGGACTTGTAAAACATGATTTTATTTTAACAAGTAAACTCCATTAGGGCCTATGAGAAAATCTAAACATGCTGTGGCTCCCTGACCATGCCATGCTTCTCCCCTCCTGACCATGCTGCTGCTTCCCTACAAGCTCCAACTTCTCTGCTGTCCCTGACCATGCCACACTTTCCCCACATCTCGCACCATGCTGCTGCTTCTTTGCTGTCCCCAACCATGCTGCACTTCTCTCCCCCATCTCCAGCCATGCTCCCCTTCCCTGCTGTGGTCTTCTACAAGCTGCGCTTTTCCTTTCAGGAGCCACATGCGGCTGATAAGCTTTAGTTTGGCCACACTTGGTATGAGGCTTGTCTATGGGTCTGATTTCACATTAGGCCAGGCAAGGACTTCAGCAAGTGACAACAACTCTCCCTTCAGAGGAGATGGAGCCTGGTGGAGCTGTGCATGCTAAATCACTAAGCACCTGCCTGACATGCAGGCTGTAGGGTGTAGTTTTTTACAGTGATCACAGAAACACGGGAGCTATGATACACCATCTTTTTCCAGTGGTTCCATGATGACTTTCCCCTTCTTTGACCTTGCCACATCTACTCACTGAAGAACTTGTCTAGTGCAGCCGGAGTTTTATGAGGTGGATGGGAAAGTGATTTAGAAAACATAGGCCTGGTTGGATAAAATCCTGCCTGGGATGATTTAGTGGGAGTGGTCCTGCTTTTTGCAGAGGGTTGGACAAGATGACCTCAAGAGGTCCCTTCCGGCTCTAATATGATATGATTCTAAAGTCCCATTTAGTAAAGAATCTGGCTGGATACACTAAAATCAACATAGAGTGGAATCCATCTAAAATGTGTAGCGTTAGAGCAAAAGAATCAGGATTATGGAGGTGATGCAATCATTCAGAGTGAGATTATAAATATGCTTCTGGGAAAGTCTGGGAAGGGTAGAAGTCCATGGCATCCCTCCTGATCAGTGGCTAAGGGAGGCCACCACCCCCTTTGTTGCATCTGTGGGGCAAGATCAAACAAGGGAGAGAAGTAGCTGTCTCTGAGGCCCTGGCCATCTAAGCAGAGAAACTGCATTGGCTTTCAGATATGGCCATGTTGGCAATAGTCTGTGGAGGGCCAAGCACTCTGGGACTCTGACCCAGCAGGGCAGCATATCAGTCTATAAGCTTAGGTCATCAGGCAGGGCAGCATTCCAAGCAGTCAAGGGCAGTGGTTCCCAACTGGTGTGCCACTGCAACTCCTTTGATATGCCACCGGTGGCAGCAGGATGTAGCCCTGATCATGGTCTGGGGGCTGCTAGTAGCGGCAGGATCCAGCACTGGCCGGGGGGCTGCCAACAGCGACTTGGTCCAGAAGCTGTGAGTGACAGCACGACATGGTGTGCCACAGCAGATGAAAGAATTGGGAACCACTGGTCTCAGGAACTCTGGCCTTGAGGCAGTGAAGGCTAGCAATCCAGCCCCTGGGCTTACAATGGGGTGTTGACACCCCAGGGCTGGGGTTGGTAGCAGGGAAGAGTTAGTGAGGGAACCTGGACCCTCCCTACTCCCCCAGCTTACAGCCAAAGGCCCAAACAGTGGCACATAATTCCACTACTGGGTCAGTGAAGATCTGGCCAAAACGCGCTGAGTGGTTTTCGGGCAATAAACCAATCAGCCTATAGTCTGGTTTCCTGGGCTACTTCCTACATGCTCTCCATGAGGTACCTGGGTCTTGGGAGTGTCATCCATCTCCCCAGGCTAGACAGCTACCGGCAGCTCCTGCAGTTCCTCAGTGTCCCAAGTGGCAGCTCCTTGGTCCTCTTTGCTATAATGCTTGCTCTTGAGTTCCAGTGGTGGTGGAGAGTCATCCTCCCCTTCTGGCAGCTCCAGCTCTTGCCCTTTATACCTCCTATCCCACCCTCTGCTTCTAGTGGTCTGAGTGTGGCTACTCTGGCTTGAGCCACCTCCCCCCACTGCCATGGTTGGTAGGGTGCTCAGTGCTCCAAGGGAGGTCACGTCCCATTGCTACAGGAATAAAGAAAACTGGACATATTAGCAATTGTACAAGCCCATTTTGGAATTAGCCCCAGTATGTGACATGAAGACACTATAACCTTTATCTAAAAAGCATCAAATATAGGTATTGGTAACAACAGGTTTAACTCTACTGTACTAAAACCTGCATATGTTTTATATCATCATATACCTGGTATTGCGATTTATGTCAAAATGCAGAGACATATTAAAATTTTGTCTGTTTTAGCTCTGATCACCCTCACTGCTCTCTGTCTTCTACTATCGCTACTAGGATAGTATCTAAAAACTCTGCCCGCTCAGCAGCTGTGAACAACTGCCAGTCTCGAAAATGCCAGAGAAACCTTCTCTTCTTCCAAATACTCAGTTCCACTACTGGAGGAATTTCCCACAAGAGCTGAATCTGTGACAGGCTCATGAGCCCACATTTCACAAACTGTGTAAGAGCTTTATCTGAATGGACAGCCAGAAATCACCTTCCATTTGTGGAATAAGGCCCATATTCCCCAAGTACTATTTGATTCTGGGGACTGTCCTTTCAATGTCACAAGATGGACATCCAGGCAGATAAGATGAGAAACTGTTTTCTGAATTTTTTTGGTTCTAGGTCTAGTACCATGATGATGGATTTTGAACTTTAAGACCGGGCAATAGCTGTGCATTGATAAAGCTATCTGTGGTCACTGTTAGATGTTTCTCTACCATGTTCATTATTTTCCTTGCCAGCCAAGGCCCATACAATTCTCTCAGTTCTCTCTAGCTCATTATTACCTATCACCTTGATATCTGAGAAATCACATTGATTTCTAAGAGCAAATGGCTGGCACAATTTTACTCACACTGACACATAGACCCCAGTTAAATGTTTATGAACACATCCATTTCTGGCATGAACTTCCTGTAAACCAGAGCATATGCTGCTGTGCCATGGCTTACATGCTTGTCAATACCTGTAGAACTAATTCAGAGCCATTTGTAGGTAATGCGCCCACCCCACATCCAGGCCAGGAGCACCTTTATATCATGTTGGCTGCACCAAGTACCTGCATATGCCACTGTGAACCTGGAGCACCCCTTGTTCTTTGCATGTGTGATTAGTTGTAAATAACCCTATAATGCACCAATAGTATGTTTTATAGAATCATAGAAATTGGAAGGGACCATGAGAGGTCATTGAGTCCAATCCCCTGAACTCATGGCAGGACCAAGGACCATCTTAAACCAACCCTGACAAGTGTCTGTCTAACCTGCTCTTAAAAATGTCCAGCGATGGAGTGTGATGGGCTAGCTCCACCCCGCACTTTAAAAGCCGAGCACACACTATGAGCGGTGGAAATCCTGCTCCCTAGACTCTGCTGGGTATGCTCAGACTGCTGCCCCAGTATAAAAGGAAGCAACTCAGTTCAGTCTGGGCTGGCCAGCAGATAGGAAGGACGTCTACTGGACGTTCCTGTACCAGAGCAGCATCAACCCCAACTTGAAGGAGACTCAGTGGCCAGAGGGCATTCTACAGAGTGGTTACCCTGCAAGGAGCGCCTCATGGCTGAAACCCAGGACATGTAAGATATCCAATGACAGCTCTCCCAGGTCAGAGGAAGACATGGTCCAGTGCTCAAGGCCTTTGCTCAGTCCAGGGGGCCCAGAGGCTGAGTTTAGAGTGTAGTGAAATCCCAGTCAGTGTGTTTTGGTCTGGATCCCTGCTGACTTGGTGCCATACCTCTGGCACCCATAGGGCCCTGAGCTGGGGCTCAGTGGAGTGGGTGGGCCTGAGTCCACCTGCCTGGGAACTGTTCCCCATCATAGACTATTCTATTGACTCTGGCTACTACGCTGCGCTGCCCTGACCAGAGGGCCGCTCATAGACTATTGTATTGACTTTGTGAGTACTAGCCCATACTGCCCTGTACCTGAGTGCCTTGTACTGACTCTGGCTGCTAGGCCATACTGCCCTGAACCTAGGGATTTGCATGGACCCAACTGCTAGGCTATACTACCCTGGCACAATAGATTAGAGCGTCACATAGGTACCCTACGTGCTAATTGTGCCCCCTTTGTATTTCTCCAGCCGGGGGCACTAGAGGGGCATACCATGCAAAAATGGATCTTCTAAATCTGCCTAGACAACTTAGTCCAGTGGTTAATCAGTCTGACAGAAATTGTTTCCTAATGTCCAACCTAAAGCTCCCTTGCCATAATTTAAGCGCATTGCTTCTTGTCCTATCATCAGCACTTAAGGAGAACAATTTTTCTCTCTCCTCCTCGTGACAACTTTTTAGGTACTTAAGAACTGTTATCATGCCCCCTGTTGGTCTTTAGACCTATAATGACAAGCTTCTTCAATTGTACAGAAAATGGCCTATGCTGTTTCCAAATCATCATCTATGATTAAATAGATAATATCTCTTGTGTAGAAAATACTACAGGACAATTCCATAATCTATCACCAGCAAGGAGCTCATCCTTTATTAAATGCTACAGGCTTTTTAGACCCTGCTGGCTGCAGCGCCTTTCAATCCTCCAGGAGAGATATGTTGTTGCTGATTTCTTTGCTTTCAAAAGAAAAGACCTGAGTGAAGAGAATTTCCCATTGAGAATTTTCTGAATAAAAATAAGCAACAACAACAATGAAAAACACAAACAGAAGTAAGTGAGCAGAATGGAAGTTCAGACAGCTAGTGCATGATAATTGTTGCTAAGCAACAACTTTTTGTCTTCATGTGTGTTCCTCTCATATGGTCATTGTTGCTAAGGCAACGATTCCCTTGATATCCATGTGCTCAGCACATCTATTCCACTTTGCTGCTGGCTCTTGGAAACGGAAAGTCCATGATAGAGCTTGTAAGCAGCAGGGAAAATTGGAGGATGTGGAGGAGCAATTTGTGTATTACAAACTATGTGCATTTATAAGATTTAGCTGGGTTCCATTTGATGTACTGAGGGGATTAGGGTGGCCCAATGGATAGGCTGCCTAGGAACCAGCTCCAGGCTTCAAGTGAGAACTCAGGATATGGGAACATTTCTTACAAGCTGTGCTTTGGCAGTGAAAGGTTAGTGTGTGCGTGTATGTGCGCACGCATGCATCTGCAGACATGCAGATGCGCACATAGCAAACAGAGGCGTAACATTTTATAATTTATTTGCATACAGAAAGGCTTAATACTGCCCTGGCCTGTGATGCCAGATAAGCAGTGCCTTGAGGTTTGGATGGCTCAGGAAGGTGCTTGAGAGACATCTGCCCTTCCTCACTTTTTTCCCTGAAGTGATTTTTGGCCGGTTTTCGTTGTCAAAAGAGCACAGCTGTTTGTCTTGCTTTTGCGCTTTATTTCTGCAGTACATAGAATCATAGATTAGGGTTGGTAGGGACCTCAGGAGATCAGCTAGTCCAACTCCCTGGCTCTAAGCAGGACCAACCCCATCCCAGCCAAGGACTGACAAGTCACACCTTAGAACCTCTAAGGATAGGATGGAAATTCTACCACTGCCCCAGGCAATGTTCCCTCTAAGGTTTGGTGGCTTGTGTGCAAAATTTTCAACCTGTGTGCAAAACTTTTTCTGAATAGTTTTTGTGCAAACTTATACAACTGAAATTATTGAAAAATATAGAATAGCAAAAAATTAATTCATCTCACTAAAAAAGTTAAAAAACTAAATTTGCAAATATAAACTTGAAAAGCACCTTAAAAAGTTTTTTAAAAGCAGTTAACTTGCCTCTACTTTTTCATTTTCCATTGCAGCCCATTTTAAAATTTAGAAAACTTTGTCCTAGTTCAAATGTGCCCCTTTATCTGTTTTACTTAAATGGTCCCTGTTACTAATTTTATTCACGGTATACTTTATTTTCCTTCATTTTATTAGTGTTTGCTATTTTTTTCCCCCCAATTTAGCCCCTTTGTAAAGTGCAATAAGCCAAAATATAAAGTGCCTCACAGAGGGCTGACCCTCACAACCTGCAGACCACTAGTCTGCTTTCCTACCAACGGAGCCACCATAGCCTCTGTTGCACAACAAACAAAAAAACCCAAACCAAACCCTCCAAGGAATCAGGGAAATAGTGTCCCTGCCCCCAGTTTTTCTACATGCTATTTGCAGCTCCTTATGTGTGTAGCAGACTGAACCTGAGGGTCACAGGTTCAATCCCTGAGCTAGGTGCTTCTCCCCCCCACCCCCAAATACTCATTTGCAGTAAAAAAGCCAGAGCAAATTACCTGTTTTTAGAATGCCTGGAAGATGGAGGACATGAGGGTAGAAAACATCTGGTAATGGTAACCCTATGTGTGGGAGAAGTTTTCCCCTGGAACCCCATCTCTTCCTGAAACGGCAACTCCCCGCCCTGCTGCCCCACCCCCTCATCCTTTGTGCTCTGCTGGCCTGTCCCATCCATCCCCTGCTGATCCTTGGCTGCATTTCCAGCCTCCCTGGCCAGACCCTGACCCTGGGCCTCCCCACGTGGGCAAGCCTCAGCCGAGCTGCCAGCCTGTCCCAGCTAGACCCAGGGCCTGCTGCCTCCTCCACCCAATCTCCAGCTGCACAGCTGGCCTGGCCTGGCCCAGCCCGCCCCAGGCCTCCCCCCCCACTCCAGGCCAACCCTACCCTGAGCCTCTCCATGTGGCCGATCCTCAATCACACTGCTGGTTTGTCATGGCTGGACCCAGGACCTTCCACCTTCTCCCGATCTCCGGCTGCGCTGCCCACCCGACCTGACCCTGGGGTTTCGCCCCCCCCCCCCCTGGGGGGGGGTTCTTGGCTGCAGCCGCAGCCCACTCAAGGCCAGCCCTACTCTGGGCCTCCCCACATGCCTGATAGGCTCCTGTCCCATCCCTTTCCATCCTGCATGTGCGTGGGAATGACAAAACCCTGCATGGCACGGGTTTTTTTTTAATGTGCGCGGCCACACAGCCGCACACCTTAGAGGGAACGTAGCCCCCAGGTAACCTATTCCAGTGCTTCACAACATCCTAAGAAAAAAGATTGCCCTAATATCCAACCTGGACCTTCCCCACTGCAACTTGAGACCATTGAACCTTGTTCTGTCATCTGCTGCCACTGAGAACAGCCTAGCTCAGGGGTGGCCAACCTTTTTGGGTGAAGGGCCATATTGCAATTCTTTTCTTAGTCAGCGTGCCGGTGAGAAAATTTTGATAAGACACAGATATTGAGCTTTATTAATAAACTTTAATAAAATAATGATTAGTGTGATATTTGGCACTGCTTTTGCTTGCACAAATTGTCAATGTCTGCCCACGCACTTGATGTAGCAATACAGAGTACTCAGACAGCACCAGCTCCCAGAATCTTGTGGCGGCACCTGGTGGGCCAGATAAAAGCCTTTGGCAGGCCAGATTCTGGCCCCTGGGCCACATGTTGGACAAGCCTGGCCTATCTTCATCCTTTCTGGAACCTCCCTTCAGGTAGTTAAAGGCTGCTATCAAATCCCTCCTCATTCTTCCCTTCTAGAGGCTAAGCAAGCTTAGTTCCCTGAGCCTCTCCTCATAAGTCATGTGCTCCAGCCCCTAATACTTTTTGTTGTCCTCTGCTGGACTCTCTCCAATTTGTCCACATTCTACCTGTAGTGGGGGGCCCAAAAAACTGGACCCAATACTGCAAATGTTGCCTCACCAGTACTGAATAGAGGGTAATATCACGTCTTGCCATCTACTGGCAATGGTGTACTAATGCAGCCCTATATGCTGGTAGCCTTCTTGACAAGAACAACACACTGTTGACTCACAACCAGCTTCTTGTCCACTATAATCCCCAGGTCCTTTTCTGCAGAACTACTGAATAGCCAGTCAGTCCATAGCAATGCATGAGATTCTTCCATCCTAAGTACTTGTGCTTGTGGAACCTCATCAGATTTCTTTTGGCCTGATCTTCAGATTTGTCTGCATCACTCTGCATCTCATCCCTGCCCTACAGTGTATCTATCACCCCCCCCCCCCAGCTTAGTGTCATCTGCAGACTTGCTGACAGTGCACCCATCCCATCTTCCAGATCATTAATAAAGATGCTGAACAAAACCTGTCCAAAGACTGCCTTGTGGAGCACTTTGGCTGCCAACAAAAACATCAAGCCATTGATAACCATACACTGAGCCTGATGATCTAGACAGCGCTCTACTCTATCCATATTCTAGTTCATTCATCCAACTCATACCTCTTTAACATACTGGCAAGAATACTGAGAGAGACCATACCAAAATCTTTGCTAAAGTAAAGGCATCTCACATCTACCACTTCCCCACATCTACAGAGGTAGTCAGCTCATCATAAGAGGCAACCGGGTTCGTCAGGCATGACTTGCCCTTGATGAATCCATGCTCACTGTTCCTGAGCCCCTTCCTGTCTTCCAGGTGCTTCAGAATGGATTCCTTGAGAACAAGGTCCATGATTTTTCTGGGGACTGAGGTGAGGCCGACTGGTCTGTAACTCCTCAGATCCTCCTCCTTCCCTTTTCTGAAGCTAGGTGCTAAATTTGCCTTTTTCCAGTCCCCCAGGACTTCCCCTGATCACCATAAGTTTTCAAAAATAATGGCCAATGACTTTGCAGTCACATCAGCTAACATCCCCAGTTCCCTTGCATGTATTGCATCCAGCCCCATGGACTTGTGCACGTCCAGCCTTTCTAAATAGCCCTGAACCTGTTCTTTCAGAACTGAGGGCTCCTCACCTCTTCCCATTCTGTGCTGCCCAGTGCAGCAGTCTGGGAGCTGACTTTGTCTGTGAAGACAGTGGCAAAGAAGCACTGAGTTCTTCAGCTTTTTCCATATTGTGCGATGCTAGGTTGCCTCTCCCATGACAGGCCCACACTTTTCCTGACTGTCTTCTTGTTGCTAACATACCTGTATAAACTCTCCTTGTTACCTCCATGTCCCTTGCTAGCTGCAAATCCATCTGTGAATGACTCTTCTGAGTTCAACCCTGCATACTTGAGCAATACTTTTATACTCTTTCCTAGCCAACCCTCCAAGCTTGCACTTCCTGTAAGCTCCCTTCTTGTGTTTCAGTTTATCAGAGGTTTCCATTAAGCCAAGCTGGTTGCCTGCCATATTTGCTAGTCTTTGTGCATATTGGGATGGTTTGTTCCTGTGCACTCAGTAAGGTTTCTTTATAATACAACCAGTTCTGCTGGACTTCTTTTCTCCTCAAATTAGCCCATCAGCAGGGCCATAACTAGGGGTTCAGATGCCCCAGGTAAGCAGCCCCAAAGGCATTCCCCTGGGCCTCAATCTGGGGCCCATCCATCCAGCAACAGGGGGTGACCCTTCCCTGCCAGTGGCCATAGCTGGTGGGGTGGCGGGTGTCCCTTCTCCCTGCCATGGCCAGAGCCAGCAGCGGGGGGTCCCTTCCCCGTCTCAGCCAAAGCCAGATGGGCAGCCCTTTCCCCAGCTCCCAGAGGAATGTGCCTTTAAAGTACATTCCTCTTTGTAGTCAGAAAGGGGCTATTCTGGCACCATTTCAAATTCGTGCCTGGGGCAAAGCCCCATTCACCCCGCCATAGTTATGGCCAGGCCTATCAGTTCACTGAGGGAGTCAAAATATGCTTTTCTGAAGTCCAGGGTTTGTATTCTGCTGTTCTCCTTTATTCCTGTCATCAGGAACCTGAAACTGATTATCTCACGGTCACCGCTGGCCAAGTTACCATCCACTTCTTCTCTTACCAATTCTTGCCTGTTTCTGAGCAGCAGGTCAAGAGGAGCATGGCCCTTAGTTGGTTCCTTGAGCACTTGTAGGAGAAAGTTGCCCCCACATGCTTCAAACGCTTCCAAGATTGTCTGCTGCATTGCTTTCCCAGCATACATCAGGGTGTTTGAAGTCCCTCATGAGAACCAGAGCCTATGACTTGGAAACTTCCATTAACAGCCTAAAGAAAGCCTCACATATTTCATCTTCCTGTAACATCCTATAACAGATGCTCACCATGGCTTCACCCTTTCTGCTCTCACCTCTAAACATAACCCAGAGACTCTCAACAGGCTTTTCTCCAGTTTTGTTCTGGAGATGTCAGTTCACATCGATTAGCCTAGTGTGATTTGTTCTACTCATATGCAATATTTCAACTGTATTTAACTTGTCTTCCCTTCCTGCCCTGCCCTGCCAAGAGCCATGGAATGCAGAGGGGGCAGACATGGGCGTCTCCAGAGGGGTCGATTAGGTCTTTAGTTTAGCACCTTTCAAAAAAACATAGAAAGCTTTTTCAATCCAAAACAAAACTGTAGGCACAACAGCCTGGTCATTGGCCCTACACCATGCACATTCAGTTACAGGTTTGAAAAACTATAGCTCCGCTGGCCTTTAGCAGATGGAACATGGCCAGATCCTGGGTCAGGGGTGGCAGGAGCCCAGTATGAGAACACACAAGTGCTTTAATGTCACCTGTCAGACAGCCCTTGTGCAGCACTTACTACTGGTTCATCCCAGAGGCTGCCTGGTGCTCCTTAGCCATTCAGAGCTGTCATACAGGAATATGGACCCACCTTGAGAGTCCAATCTGCAGAGGTGCTGAGCACCTGCAGGCTCTAGCTAGAAGCCAAATGCAGCTCTCACTGTGCTAGTGCTCAGCATTGTGCCAAATACAGCAGCACTGCTACCTTCCTGCTGCAATGGGTGCAAAGCGGGGGGGGGGGGGGGCCCCCCCCCACTTTCCCCCTCTGGGGGGGGGGGGGGGGGTGCTGGCTCGGTGGCAGTTGTTTCATTAGGATCCTGCAAAATTTGTTATTAATGTTTTTATAAAAATTGGCCACATGAGCCCTTCCAAACTGACAACTCCGCACAATGAAGCCATTCTGTGGGGGCATCTTTGCTCACTGGCGCAGCGTCAACTAGTCTTAGTTCCACAGCACACTTGGGATGTTAATAAAAGCTTGCCAGGTGGCCAGTGAGCTGTAGCTATTTGGAGTTGTGCTTTCCTGCCAGCAGGAACTCCTTAGATGAGCAGCAGACACTGAGGGGAAGAGGTGTGCTCGGCTGGGCAGAATGGCTGCAGCAGGACACAACTGTCAGGCCAAGGTCATGAACGGGATTTGTTTTAGAGCGAGTGGTGGTAATCCTGTGGATGCTCCAGGCTTTCATAGGGAGCTGGTCCCAAAACAGTGCGACATGGCTATTTCCGCTGAGCTCTGCCTGGAGTTCCTTGGTTCATTCAAAACTGAAATTCAGTCAGAGACTCTGGCTGACACCCACCAAACCAGAACTCATGACACTGGTCTTCACTGGGCACAGCTGCCACTAGCTTTCACAAAGCTTCAGCAGACTCACCATGGATGCCGGTTTGCTTACGTAACAGGGGCCACCAGTTCCTTCCACATCTGGGGACCTGCAGCAGCTCCACTAGCTTTTTCTGCACTGTCGGAAATGCCACACAGCTGATGTCGTACTAATACAGTCACCCAAACCAAAGAGTGACAGCAAAGTGCTTCCTGCCCACCCTCCCTGTGGATATATATGCACAACAGGGAGGTTATTTGGCAATTGTCAGCTAGTAGCTATCTTACCATAGTTATCACAAACTCTTCAGGGCTGATGGTCAGGAACACAGACAAATTCTGTTAACTTATCAGGGTCTGATTTTGAGGAGCTGGTACCAGCAGCACTAACAGAAAGAGTCCCTTTGGGTATGGCTACATCTGATAAAAAAAACACACAGCGAGATCTCAGGCCTCAGGTCCATCAGTACAGGATTGCAGCACTCAGGCCGCAGGTCAAAAGTTGCAATCTAGACCTTGAGGCACAGGCTGGAGCCTGGGATCTAAGACTCACCCTCCTCAGAGCATTGCAAAGACAACCAATGTACATTGAATTAAAAGCTAAACAAAACTCAATAACATAGTGAGTGGGGGGACTAGCTGGGGGCTACATGTCAGATGATACTTCTCAACTGATTGTATAAAATATTAGTGTGTTATCAAAATGTAACTTTATGAAAGTTAATGCTACAATGGTGATCAATGCCATTGTGAAATGTATGAATTAGCACTGTACGAGGAGACGTGGATACTCTCTGATACTATGCTTTAACATCTATGACCAAAAGGTTTCAATCCCAGCATGTCAGGAGAACTGATGCATGGGTTTTTCTCCAGACAAAGGAATGAGACCGACACCACCAAACAGGCATGGCCAAATTCAATGGGTTTGCATTTGTATAGGAAGCTGCCCTCTAAAATTCACCAATGGGGGAGACAGCAGAATGGAGTTTACACCTGACATGTTAGTATTCAGACCCGGCTGGGAACAGGGACTTGAGCTGTGCTTACTTTTCAAAGAATACTTTTTTTAGTGGTTTTCTGGACAGTTAAAAGCAATGAAAGAGAAACCTGCTGGGGTCCATCATGAGGATAGGTGATACATGGGGCCAGAGCTTTAGAAATCAGATCACAGGGTTCAGCCAAGTGGGGGAGGGTGAAGTCTCTGAGGACTGACTACTGGGTGAGAAAGCCACTTAGGCAGAGATTATAACATACTGAAATGCAGCTTTAGTTTTAGAAAATAAAGTCTACTTATCAGCAAGGTCATCCCTAGGGTATGGCAAGTGGGGCAGCCACCCAGGGCCCTGTGCTTTGGGGTGCCCTGCGTGACCTGCACTGCTGCATCCCCCATGCCAAGGACTAGCAAAAGGCCCACATTTCCCATGACAAGCTCCGAATGTTTTTGGCCAGCAGACACAGGCTGAGGCTCCTGTTCTGCTGGTGAATAGCTGGGCTGCCTGCTGCCCTCTCCCCCCCTGGAACCTGCAGCTGAGCGATTAGCTGGAGGGCAGAGGGGGGTTTAACACTTTTCTCCTTCAGCAGATGCTGGCAGCACCAGCCCGGGGAACACACAGCCAGGTAAGTGCTGGGGGGGGGGGTAGGTCTGGTGGGCCCCTGAGCCTGAGCCAAAGGGGGAGTTGGCTGGGGATCTGCCCCCCTCCCCAGGGCCCTGGGTCAGGTCTGCAGCCAGTTCAGGGGTAGGTGTCTGGGGGCCCTGGAATCCAGGACTCCCTATAGGCCCTGGATCTTGCCAGGCCAATGTGGGGCAGGTGGCTGGGATCAGGCCCACCTGCGCCTTGGGTCAGGCCAGCAGCCAGGCTAGACGGGTTGGCAGGGCTGGGGTTCCAGGACTCTCCCTGGGCCCTAAGTCACATTGGGATAGTGGGCAGCAGGTAGATCAGGGATCATGCCCCCCTGGGCCCCTGGTCATGCTGGTGGCTATGGTATGCCGGGCAGTGTGCAGTCAGACACATCAGGCAAGATGTGTTCTTATCAGTGTTGTTCTGTGTCCGGCGCTATCATCAGTTTGGCTGCGTGTGTGAATGCATGCGTGAGTAAGCTGAGAAAACACTCACGATCGAGGAAACCAACACGACCATGGATCTTTGTAGAAACAAAGGTGCCAGGCTAGGCTTTATTGCAATGTAGTACTATGGCAAACAATCTATATCAACAGATTTGTTGGCAGCATTGGTGCTCTCAATGCAGTGGAACAGCTCAACTGACAGCAGGACTGGCTGTCACCCTCTCGGCTGCACAAATTTTGGGCTCTGGGGCTCCTACTTTTATACCTTATCTGAATTGATTTGTATAGCCCTCCTTTGATGTCAACCCTTAATTTGATAGGTCCCTGGGGATCACCGTCCATCAAGGTTTCACGACTTGGCCATACCTCTCCTTTGTACAGGTCACTTCGACCCAGCATACCTCATCTCTTTTGGCATGTGACTGAACTAGCACCCTTTCTCCAATTCTTTATTCAAGTACATTCTCATCTTTGTCTTAGTACATTCTCATATTTAGCTTGTGCCAGTTTCAATGAGGTTATCATGGTCCCATGCCCTATGTGCATGCCATTCAGGCCCACTTTCTTGGATTCGCTAGGCCTTGAGCCAATACCTAGACACTTCTAATTATCTTTCTTAACCTTTCACTTTCTCCTACAGTGGCCAGGCGAGAAGAGGATGGGCAGCCCAGGAAGCCCAACCACCACCAATACCCCAGGATGGTAGGCAGACCAGGGCAAGGCTTGACTCCCCGAGGACACTGAATGGAAGGGTAAACAAAATAAATCTGTGACCAGAGTCTTTGACTTCAAAAGGGCTAACTTCAAAAAATTAAGGGAATTAGCTGGGGAAGTGGAGTGGACCAAAGAATTCATGGATATGAACACTGAGGATGCTTGGAACTGCTTCAAGACAAAGCTGCAGGAACTATCTGAAGCCTGCATTCCAAAGAAGAGGAAAAAAAATTTCAGGCATGGGTTCTAAACCAAGCTGGATGAATGTACATCTTAGATAGGTGATTAGGCAGAAACACAAGGGCTACAAGGAATGGAAGATGAGAGGGATAGGAAAGGAGGGCTACCTTTTAGAGGTCGGAGCATGTAGGCATCAAGTGAGGAAGGCCAAAAGCCAAGCAGAGTTAGACCTTGCAAAGGGAATCAAAACCAATAGTAAAAGGTTCTTCAGCCATATAAATAGAAAGAAAACACAGAAGGAGGAGATTAGATCACTATATACTGAGGATGGGGTACAGATCAAGGATAATCTAGCCATGGCTGAATATCTAAATAAGTACTTTGCCTTTGTCTTTAATGAGGGTGATGGTAAGATTGGGGACAGAGGTTGAGCAACTAATGGGAATGAGAATGTAGATGTGGAAATTACCATATCTCAGGTGAAAGCCAAGCTTCAGCTGCTTAATGGAACTAAATCAGGAGGTCTGGATAATCTCCATCTGAAAATATTGAAGGAACTTGCACATGAAATTGCCAGCCCTTTAGCAAGGATTTTTAAGTATCAGTGAACACAGGGGTTATGCCTTATGACTAGAGAATTGCTAATGTAGTCCCTATTTTCAAGAAAGGGAGTAGATGGGATCCGGGTAACTACAGGCCTATTAGTTTGACCTCAGCAGTATGCAAGGTCTTGGAGAAAATTTTGAAGGAGAAGGTACTTAAGAATATTGAGGAGAATGGTAACTGTGAGAAAATACAAACACAGCTTTACACAAGGTAGATCATGCCAGACCAACCTGATCTCCTTTTTTGAGAAGATAACATTTTTTGGATAAAGGGAATGTAGTGGACCTAATTTATTTAGATTTCAGCAAGGCATTTGATACAGTTCCACACAGGGAATTATTAGTTAAATTAGGAAAGATGGGGATTAATATGAAAATAGAAAGGTGGATAAAGAACTAGTTACGGGGGAGATTACGGAGGGTCACAGTGAAAGGTGAACTGTCTAGCTGGAAGGAGGTTACTAGTGGAGTTCCCCAAGGATCGGTCCTGGGACCCATCTTATTCAATCTTTTTGTTACTGACCTTGGCACAAAAAAGTGGGAATGTGCTAATTAATTTTGCCAATGACACCAAACTGAGAGGTATTGCTAATACAGCAGAGGATCGGGATAGCATACAGAATGATTTGGATGACCTTGTAAAGTGGAGCATTAGAAATAGGATGAAATTCAACAACTGGAAGTGCAAGGTCATGCACTTAGGGACAAATAACAGGAATTTTTCTTATAAGTTGGGAATGAATCAGCTGGAAGTGATGGGGAGAGGGACCTGGGCATACTGGTTGATCACAGAATAACCATGAGTAGCCAATGCGATGTGGCAGTGAAAAAAGCTAATGCGGTGCTGGGGTGCATCAGAAGAGGTATTTCCAGTACAGATAGGGAGGTGTTAGTACCGTTATACAAGGCATTGGTGTGACCTCACTTCGAATATTGTGTACAGTTCTGGTCACCCATGTTTAAGAAAGATGAAGTCAAACTGGAACAGATGCAAAGAAGAGGTACAAGGATGATACGTGCAATGGAAAATCTTTCCTATGAGAGACGACTTAAAGAGCTTGGTTTGTTTAGGCTTCTCAAAAGAAGGCTGAGAGGAGATATGATTGCTCTGTATAAGTACATTAGAGGGATAAATACAAGGGAGGGAGAGGAATTATTTGAATACGGCGCCAATGTGGACACAAGGAAAAAATGGATACAAATTGTCCTTCAGAAAATTTAGGCTTGAAATTAAACTCAGATTCCTAACCACCAGAGAAGTAAAGTTCTGGAATAGTCTACCAAGGAAAGTGGTGGGGGCAAAAACCTTAGGTGCCTTCAAAACCAAGCTTGATAAGTTTATGGAGGGAATGATATGATGTACAATGTAGCTTGGCCATTGTCTATCTTTTACTACTGGTGAGGGGTATTCTAGTGACCTGGGAAGGGTCATTGGATGGAGTGGGTTCCAATGTTCCCTCTAAGGTTTGACGGCTTGTGTGCAAAATTTTCAACCCGTGTGCAAAACTTTTTCTGAATAAAATTTTTGTGCAACTTCACATGATGGAAATTATTGAAAAATATAGAACAATGAAAAATTAATGTTATTTAAATTGTTTTTATTAATAATTTGAATGTATTCTATGCTTATTTAACATTTTGTCTCATCAGTTCTTCAATCCTGTTTGTCTGCCTTTGTCGGCTTTCCAAAATGTATAAACACATAAAAAAGTTAAAGTGAAAGGAATTAACTTGCCTCTCATTTTTCATTTTGCACAGCAGCCCATTTTACAATTTTAAAAAAATGGTCCTAAATTGTTCCTAGCCAGTTCAAATGTGACCCTTTACTTGTTTTACTTAATTGGTCACTATTACTAATCTTGATCACAGTATACTTTATTCCTTCATTTTATTAGTGTTTGCTATATATTTTTTCCCCAGTTTAACCCTTCCCTAAGGAGCAACAGGCCAAAAGGTAAAAAAAAACAAAACAACCCAGGGCTTGACCCTGTGATTACAAATCTGTTATTCTACCAACTGAGCTACAGGCATTCCATATATAAAAATTTCTAGGCATAAAGGATAACTGTGTACTCCACTGCCCCTTGATCCCATTCCCCCCAAACTGCTCTTTATTCCATGTGTGCATCTGTGCAGCAAACTCTTAACATCAGGATGGTGGGTTCCAGCACTGTGCCCCCCGAGTCTACTTATCAGAAGTAAAAGGCTGGACAATCACCTGTTTTTAGGATGCCTGAGGGAGGAAGGACATGAAGGTAAAAAGGAGCCCTTGGATAGGTAGCAACTCCCCCCCCCACCAGCCAATCCTCAGTGGGGCTTCAGGCCTGTCCCCCTGCCCATCTTCAGCTGCTCTCCCACCCTGCCCCCTCCACCAGTTGATCCCTGGCCATGGTTAAGGCCTGTCCCCCCCACCCCTCATCCAAACCTCAACCACTTTGCCAGACTAGGGTTACCGGATACCAAAGCATGGAAAGGAGGACAGGGGAGTACAAAAAGGAGGATGTTGGAGGACACATACACATCTGGGGCTCCACCTGGGCCCCCTTCATCCACCCAGCCAATGCTCCCCCCCAAATGCTTGCCCCATTGATCACCCAACTCCAGGGAAATCTGTCTAGCCCCTAGTTACAGCATGAGATTAATTGCAAGAACAGAGGCTCAAGAATATCAAATGAATGGCTTAAGTATTTTTCCTCTTCACATTAAAGTAACTGTAAAGCCAACCACTTTAAGGAGTCACAAAACTAAGTATTGAATGTTTATATCAAGGTGCAAGGAGAATCACACTGCAGAACTCCTATCCAGACTGATGTTTTTACATTGTGAGTTGCAAACGGAAGCACACCTCTAATAAATTTAATGTAGTAATTATGGACAAGATTAAAACCAGTTTTAACACACTAAATTCCTTCACAGAATTCACTCACTGTTTGACACACAGAGGGATGGGCCCTTGACTACATGAAGCCTAACAGAATTTGAGTTGTTGGCTTCTAAAGGAAAAGTAATCTCTGTCAGCAGTATTCTCCCCATGACTTGAAATTAGGGGTGTGGTGCAGGGGGTGCTCACTCATTTGCTCTAACACTGTTACTAGCCAACAACGGGGGGGTATAGGCGGAGTGTACAGAAATCCCTGTCTAGCCTCAGTTTTGAGCCTCACTGTGCAGTATTTTTAAAAAATCACAGACAAGCTCTTTAGATTTTATACACTCAGGAAAGGAGAAATGAGAAAAAATGAGATCTGCTGGTTTTTATGTACAGACCTACCTGAAACATAACCTTTTACCTAAAATGCAAATGTCTGGAAACAGCATATCCTACTATGTCTGCCATAAACCACAGATGGATATATATCTATTTTATGACCATTGACATTTTGTTTGCTTTTATGTGAAATACACATCAACTGCGGCGGGGGGGGGGTATGAAGTTAGAAGTTTCTGACTATCAAATGCTCCACCCAAGAGGACAGCACCTATTCTTGAATGCAATGATCAGTTTTTTCCTAAATATAACAAAATAAAAATAACCATAGAGTATATAGGCAAAAGCAAGCTGCTTGTTTTCTATGATTTGATACACTAACAAAGGGACAAATATTGCAATCCTTACTCCATCAAATTTCCCACTGACTTCATTTAAAGCATAGGATCAGGCCCAGCCCAGCAGCTACTTTAGAATGGATAATACTTTCATATCTGTGTATCTTACTAAAATTTAAGGACACATCTATAGACGACTAATCTCTTCTTGGAAAGGAGAAACAAACTGAAAAAAAAAAATCACACTGGGAAAAGGAAAATCTTACAGATTCAAAGCTCCTCACAACCAAAAGTGAACTTTGTTGGCCCTCTAAACAAAAGATTTGTTGTCAAAAGCCAAAGTTCGTTAGCAGGAATAAAGATCTGGCTTAGCCTAGCCCTTAGAGAAAGAAACCTCCCCAGAAACTAAGCCAAGCAGGGCAGCAAAGCAGGAAGCAAAGAAGGAGTCACAGGTTTCTCTCTGGGCACTTCAGAGATCCCATCAAGGTGAAGAAAAGCCCCAACCCCACCAAAAAATAAGATCAGACCTCCCCCAAAACCAGGTGCCGGGAAAGGGGGGAGGACCTGAGCTGGAGCCTGGAAAGAAGCTGGGGGTGAGGAGCCAAAGCAACAAAGCGAAACCACATGTAGCACTGCAGCTGGAATGCCTGGAGCAGGGAGGAGGGCAGGGCAAGGAGGAGCAGCCTTAAAGCGATACACCACTCCTCCGTTTCCTGGCTGAGCCTCAGCCGCTCTGTCGGGCTGTCCCAGCCAGTCCTGCCCCTCCCCGTGCGCGGGGACTGGAAACCCCTGCGCGGGGAGGGGTTTCTTATGTGCGTGGCCGCGCAGCCGCGCGCCTTAGAGGGAACAGTGGTGGGTTCTGAGTTATTCCAGAGAAGTTCTTCTTGACTTGGCTGTTGTGGACTTGCCCTCATGCTCAGGGTTTAACTGATCGCCATATTTGGGGTCAGGAAGGAATTTTCCCTCAGGACAGATTGGCTTGGGCACTGGGGCTTTTTTTTTTGGCCTTCCGCTGTAGCATTGGGCATGATTTGAGGACTGTAATAGCTCACTTATGGGTTTGAGGTTCATTGTAGGAGTGGGTCAGTGAGGTTTCTTTTGGCCTGCAGTGTGCAGAAGGTCAGACTAGATGATCATATTGGTTCCTTCTGATCTTAGTGTCTATGAGACACATGGTGAGGCTGGAAGGCAGATGGGGTCAGGGTTTGTGCCCCGCCCCCACCAAGCCCAGGCAGCGAGGCCAGGAATCACCTCCTCCTAGCCCAGGCTGCAGGAAGGTCTGGCCAGGGGTGAAACCCCAGACCAGTGGACTGGTGGTCAGGTCAGACCCAGGGTCAAATCCCTGCCCCCCCCCAGGCCAGTGGACTGGTGGGCAGGTAAGGCCTGGGGTCAAACCCCTGCCTCCAGGTGAGTGGACAGGTCTGACTGGGATCACCTTCCCCTAGACCAGGGGCAAGGCTTCAGGCAGGCCTGGCCAGGGGTCACCCCACCTCTCCCTAGCCCAGGTGTCAAGACTGGGTACCCGGCAGGCCTGGCATAGAGCCAAGAGCAGCGCATGTGGCCAGGCAGGAGGTGGGGGGACCGGCAGCACTGAACCGGCTCACCGCTTTTGGCCAGCTCTCCAGGTCCCAGCATGGGATGGCTGGTGCAGGGGCCTGCCCCTCCTCTGGGCCAGCTGGCCCAGCCCCCAAATGCTGGGGGGGGGTGAGTGGGGGCCCCACAGAGGGCAATTCGCCTGGGGCCCTGCGCCTCCCTAGGGATGACCACACTTATCAGTAACTGACAAGTTCAAAAGCATAGCCATGATAGTCTAATTCAGCAAAACAAATGGAGTCTAGTGGCACTTTTAAAGACTAACATTTATTTATCACATGAGCTTTCATGGGCAAAAATCCAGCTGATGAAGTCCCATACCACTGCTCTGGTGCATGAGGCACTGCCAGCCCTACACCCCCTCAAGTCCTTTCTTTCCACTAACTAGAAGGAGGGATGGGAGGGGATGGGTTTGGAATGGACATGAGCAACACATCTTGAAGAATTAGTTATTGCTGTTCCCCAGTGTTTTAATCTTAACAATAGCTTTGCTTTGCTGTTACAGTGTGACCTGTTCCCATGATTTCCCTGCATTTATTTCCTCCCATTCTGTAAGTTCCTCCATTTTCAAAGAGTCTGATGAAGTGGGATTTTCTTCCACAACAGCTTATGCAGTAAATAAATTTGTTAGTCTTTAAGTGCCACTAGAATTTTTTGTTTGGTAAATAACTGGTCTTTCTTCTTCAAGTGTTTGGTCATGGCCATTACCATACAGGTGATTCACAAGCCTTAGCTTGAAGGTGGAAAGGAGTTGAGGATGCACTGCCCAACCAAAGCTTGTGTTATCCTGCACATGCTGAACAATGGTGTAATGGAACGTAAAAGTGTGGAACGACGACCAGGTAGTGGTCCTGAAGAACTCGTGTATTTGCTTCTGAGCGAGGAAGGCTGCAGACAATGCTCAGGCTCTGAGTGGAGTGCGCGTAACCTGTCCATGCAAGGGAACTTCAGCTGGCTCTGATGGAGGCTACGATCCACAATGAAATCACCTAGTAGCTACTGATAGGCCCTTCTGGTTCACAATTGCCATGAAAAACCAGGTCAATCTGTGGAATCAACTCATGCACTCAACATAGAAAGCCAGGGCTCTTCTTACATCCAGCATGTGCCATCTCCACTCCTCCTCCATCACATGGGGTTTTGGAAAAAAGATGGGAAAAGGAGACCTTGATTATAATGGAATGGAGACACAACCTTGGGCAGGAATGCTGGATGTGCCCTCAACTGCACCTAGTCCTTATAGAAGACTGTGTAGAACTGTGTGGACTATGAGGCCAGAGCCCTGATCTAAAAAGATCCTCTTAGTTGAGGGGGTGGCCACTAGGAAAGACACTTTCTGAGACAGTAATAGCAATGGTCATGTAGCCATAGATTTGAAGAGGGGCTTCCATTAGTCTGGCAAGGACAAGCTTAAGGTCCTAAGGGAGCATCAGGTCACGGACCTGTGGATAGACCCTCTCCAGGAACCTTGAGACCTTTTGAGTGTGAGAGCACTGACATACCACCCAGGAGTTGGTGGCAGGCTGATAAGGCTGCCAGATGGATACTGAAGGAGGTCAAGGCGAGCACCTGAAGCTCCAGGGGCTAAAGTACTCCAGGATTGCCTTCATTGGTGAAGAGCTTGGACCTATTCCCCAAGCTTGAGCCCAACCAATAAAGCATTTCCACTTAGCCCAGTATACACTCTCTGTCAACATCTTTCTACTTCCCAGCAGAATGCATCAGACTTGTGCCAAACAAGCTCGTTCCTCCACAGTCAGACATGAAGCCTCCATGCCATCAGGTGCAGGGCATCCAGGTTCAGGTGCAGCAACCAGCCATGGTCCAGGGATAGGAGATCATCCCTCCTCAATAGTTCCCATGGTGGGGCCACCAAGAAGCTGCACGGCCTGCTGTACACAGCCACGTGAGAGCACTCAGGATGATGTCTGCCTTGCCTTGCTTGAGCTCCAGCAGCACTGGAAATGTGTGTACACAGCAGGGACCCTAACCATTGTATGAGGGATCCCTGTCTTCACTCGCAAATGGAGCAGTATTGTGGACACATGCAGTTCTACTGGGGGGATAGCTCCATCTTCAGAACATCATATAACTCATCAGCAAGTGCTGTAAGTGGTCATGCTGAGGCAATCTGCTTTGTCACTCCTCTCTCCCAGCAGGAGCGAAGCCACCAAGTAGAAATTGTGCCCCCTTGCTAGTTCCCATAGGCGAAGAGCTTCCTTGCAGAGGGCTGAAAAGCAAGCTGGTTGATGTGGGATGTGGCCAGTGCATTGTGTCAGCAGTTGTAATGTTCTACCCTCTATGCTGCGAAGGAAGACCATGCAGGGGATGTGTATAGCATGTAGCTCCTTGACACTCGTGTGTAGAGCCCTGCACGGATACAAATAAGTGGATCCGTATCTGATCTGCATCCACAAGAAATGGTCTGTGGATATCTGTGTTGTATCCACGGATGCAGATATAATGCGGATATCCACAGATATCCTCATATTTGCAGGACTCTAGATCTGTGCAGATAAAAATATGTGGATCCATATCCGATCTGCATCCGCAAGAAATGATCTGCTGATATCCGTGGTGTATCCGCGGATGCAGATATCTGTGGATATCTGCGGATTTGCAGGGCTCTACTCATGTGGAGGCTTGTTGCCACACTGGGCCACCTCCCTTGTGTACTGAGTTTGGCACTGACATGGGCTTCCCAGCCCAGGGCAGAGGCCTCCGACACTTAAGTGACTGACAGAGTCAACCCTCAAATAGTATACTCAGCAGCACTGATTGGGACCTCTGTCACCACTGGAGTTTGACTAGCACCTCTGGCGGGACAGTGACCACCCTGTCCAAGAAATGCCTGAGGGGAAGGTAAACTGATGACAGCCATGAGTAGAGCTGTCTGAGCCATAGATGAGTAAACCTCATCACATAAGTGGAGATCATCATATGCCCTAATAGTTGTAGGCAATGTCTCCCAGTCATGGCTGGGCACTGGTGACGGCTGGCAGTGATAAAAAACAAAACAAAACAAGGAGCCGTGTGGCACTTAAAGACTAACAGATTTATTTTTTGCATAAGCTTTTGTGGGAAAAAATCCCACTTCATCAGATGCTTAGAAGATGGGTGAACTTACATAATGGAATGAAAAAAAATGCAAGGGGCTGTAAAACATAGGATCAGGTCATACAGTAACAGCAAATCAGAACAGTTGTTAGGTTGAAACCCTGGGAAGCCTGAAGTCAAATTACCTTTTGTAATGGGAAAAGAACCCATAGTCTCGATTCAATCCTGCTTTCACAGAATTTAATTTGCATATTAATTTGAGTTCAGCTGTTTCTCTTTGAAGTCTTGATGTCCCAGTCACATCTGTGATGATGGTCATTAACAAATCATTTATCGAGTGATTAGAAGGATGGAAGTGCTCAGCAACTGGGTTTTTTTGTTTTGTGATTTCTGATGTCAGCTCTATGTTCATTTATTCTTTTGTGCAGGGACCGTCCTGTTTGTCCAACGTATAAGGTGTTGGGGCATTTCTGGCACATGATGGCATAGATCACATTAGTAGATGAACAGGTAAACGACCCTTTGATGGAGTAGCAGGCTTGATTAGGACCTATGAAGGTATCTATTGTGCAGATATGTGGGCAGTGTGGTTTGTTGCAGGGGTGTGTGTCTGCTTTAATGTTTCTGTTGTTAGATCTGTAGTTGCTGGTGAGTATCTGTTTAAGATTAGTGGCTGTTTGTAGGCAAGGAGAGCTCTGTCTCCCAAGGCTTGAGAAAGCAAGGGATCATCTTTTAGAATAGGCTGTAGGTCTTTAATGATCTGTTGCAGAGGTCTGACTTAAGGGTTGTATGTGGTGACTAGTGGTGTTCTGCTGTTTTCTTTCTTGGGCGTCTCCTGCAGTAGATGACTTAGGGGTACCTGTCTAGTTCTGTCAGTTTGTTTTCTTACTTCCCCAGGTGGGTACTGTAGTTTCAAGAATGCTTGATAGAGATCCTCAAGATGTCTGTCTGAGGTATCAGAGTAAATGCGGTTATATGTTAGGGCTTGGCTGTAGACAGTGGATCGTGTGGTGTGTTTAGGATGGAAGCTCGAAGAATGTAGGTAACTATACCGATCAGTAGGTTTTCGGTACAGCGTGGTGTTGATGTGTCTATCCTTGATTTGTACTGTAGTGTCAAGAAAGTGGGTCTCCTGTGTGGAGTGTTCCAGGCTCAATTTGATTGTGGACTGGAAATTGTTGAAATCTCTGTGAAAATCTTCAAGAGCATCCCTGCCATGGGTCCAGATGATGATGTCATCGATGTTGTGTAGGTAAAGAAGAGGTGTTTTGGGATGAGACTTGAAGAAACATTGTTCTAGGTTTCCCATAAAGATGTTGGCATATTGTGGGGCCATGCAGGTGCCCATAGCAGTGCCATTGATTTGGAGGTATAAATTATTCTCAAATCTAAAGTGGTTGTGGGTGAGCACAAAGTCACAAAGTTCAGTCACAAGCTGTGCTGTGGCATCATCTGGGATGGTTCTTCTAATAGCTTGTAATCCATCTTTGTGTGGGATGTTGGTGTAAAGAGCTTCTACATCCATAGTGGCCAGAATGGCGTTTTCTGGAAGCTCACCAATGGACTGTATTTTCCTCAGAAGTCCGTCTTATCTCAAAGATAGCTAGGGATGTTGATAACTTAGGGTCTGATGAGGGAGTCCACAGAGCCAGATAGGCTGGTGGTAAGAGTGCCAATGCCTGACATGATGGGGCATCCAGGGTTTCCTTTTTTACAGATTTTAGCTAGTAGATAGAAGATCCCTGGCCAGGGTTCCTGTGCTGTCTTAGGGAGTTTCTTGAGTAGGCATTGTAATTCCTTTTGATATTCCTCAGTGGGGTCAAAGGAAAGTGGTCTGTAGAATGTTGTATTGGAGAGTTGTTTATAAGCCTGCCGATCATAATCCAATGTTTTCATGATGACAACTGCACCTCCTTTGTCAGCCTCCTTAATGACAATGTCAGAGTTGTTTCTGAGGCTATGGATGGCATTACAAAAGGTAATTTGATTTCAGGCTTCCCAGGGTTTCAACCTAACAACTGCTCTGATTTGCTGTTACTGTATGGCCTGATCCTATGTTTTACACTCCCTTGAATTTATTTTCATTCCATTCTGTAAGTTCACCCATCTTCAAAGCATCTGATGAAGTGGGAATTTCTCCCACGAAAGCTCATGTGAAAAATAAATCTGTTAGTCTTTAAGTGCCACATGACTCCTTGTTTTTTTGTCCCCCCCCCGCCGGACTAGGCTAACATGGCTATCCGTTTGGAAACTGGCAATGACATCTGACATTGCTTTGAAATGAGCCCAAGGGAGAAATGCTCAGACTAGGAAGGAGTCTAGGATAAAGGCCTGATGAATTCTATTCTCTGGACTGGCTCTAACTTGGACCTCCCTTCATTTATCAACAGGCCTAGTAAATTGCAGGTGGATGGTGTCCTGGACCTGTGCGTGGGACTCATTTTTGATCAACCAGTCAACCAAGCACAGGGAGTTCTGCTGGATCCTTCTGCATCTCAGGTAAGCTGCTAACACCAACACACATTTAGTAGAATCCATGGGGGTGGGGGGGAGGAAGAGGGCACAGGGTAGGGCTGTAAACCAGAAACGAGAGCACTGGCTAAGGACACAGATGGACCACACAGGGGTACAGGGTGTGCGTGGTTTCCCTGCTGCAGCCAGGAAGACATCGGTGAGGAGGTAGCCTCTTTACTGAACTCTTTCTGTTTGATTGGAAGGGGTGGGGGCCTGCTGGTGGAGACAAGTGTCCCTTCAGAGTTGTAAAAATGGTATCTGTGCCCCTCACAAGTTCGGAACCACTGGTCTAACATCAACCAACAGCTGGAAATTGAAGCTGGACAAATTCAGACTGGAAATAAGGCATAATTTAACAGTTGAGAACAACTACTGGAAGCCTATACCAAGAATTGTGGGAGTCTTGCTCAGAGACCTTTTTTTAAAATCACAACTGGAATTTTTTTTTAAAGAGCTGCTCTAGGAATTATATGAGGCTCTCTGGCCTGTGCTCTATGGGTGGTCAGGCTAGATGATCACAATGGTCCCTTCTGGCCTCAGGCTCTATGAATCAAGTATACATAGGAGAAATCTGAGGCACAGTGGATTCACAACTATCTGCAGTCATCTTAGAGTTGGAGCCTGAACACTGAAAACCGCAACTTTTCAGAGGATTTCATGCTGCCCAGGTGCCATTTCAGCAGAAATGCAATACTTGGAGACAGTTCCATGGGACTGATTGGTAGTCTTAAGGACAAGGCTTTTTAAGTTGTGGCTTCAGGAAACAGAGTAAGGATGGTCCTGTGGTTAAGTCAATGGATTGGAGTTAATTGCAGGCTCTGCAATATATACCATGGGATGCTTTGCCCCTCTGAATTGCAATTCCACATGTAAACAGGTGTGGTGAGGATAAAAGGTTATATGTTTGTGAGGCTATTGCACCTACTTAGATTGTAAGTTGAGGGTCTTTGTTCACTTAAAGACAGGTCTGTGCATTGTGATCAGAGCACTACAGAGCAGCTGTTTCTCATGAGTACTTTCAGTTCTTTCATTAAGGCTGACTCTGGCAAACCCCTAAAAGATTAGAATATATGGGTTTTGGCTTGGACAAAAACATGCTCACAAACTGAACACCGCAGATATTAGGTAAGAATTTCTTTAAAATTTATTGGACTAAGTGTGTTACATTCAATATTTGTGTTTCTTCTGGACAAAGAATTGGCATAAATACATACAACCCTTTGTGCCTTCCCTAAACAAATGAGATAAGTACTAGAGACAAGGTAACAGTTCACATCTTCATATTTACAGTTTGCCTTCACTTTACAACTTAGCGCCAGTAATATTTACAGAAAAATACAATAGGAACAAAAAGATCATGTCTCGGCAACTTACAGAAGGTCACATGAAGTGCACATGATTTAAAGCACGTGATACGTGGCAATCTTATTTCAAACCACTCCTGCTAACGCCCAGCATGGAAACCTTTGATTCCTTCAAAGACGTCAGCCTGTAAACCATGATCATAAATCATATCTTTTCATCACCATTAAAAGACAAATTAAGTTTGGTCATCCTTTGGGCCAAACATCCAGAACACTGCACAAGAGCAATGCACAGCTACTTGTGAAGCCAGTAATTTGATTAGTTAGCCTACAAACAACTAGCTTTATTTCCTACAATTTTTCTGCAAATGATGCTGTGTGAACAGGTATCTAATCTTTCACAGACACATTTTCCCATTCATTTTCTGCAAATTTGTAATACTTTAAGTACTCCTTTAAAAAGGTACTTTATGTTCTTTTAATGAGACTTAAGGTACTAAAATTGTTTTAGCTCCAATACAGAAATGCTAACAAGATGATCATATGTTCTTGAAGTCTACTAACAAGGCATTATTGAAGGGGCACCGTCAGTTTAAAAATATTTTACACACTCCAATAAAATATATTCATGACATAAAAAGGGGGGAAAATTCTCAATTTAAATATTCTTGTGTTGTCTGTAACCCAAATATTGTACTGCTATGCTTTTTAATCTGATAGTGTTCCTTTAAGCATGAGCAAGTCAAATGTCTCACATGGTCTTAATCTGAGGTAACTGCCCAGGGTGATTTACTGAAGAGTCACTCCACAGTTACATAATCACTGTAGTTTTATAAACTGTGCCTCTCCAGAAATTCCACCTCTCTCACTCTTTCAGACAGGCGAAGAAAACTATTAAGAGCCAAGCCATACAAAGTCATGTGAGTAACACGTTAAACGGGCAGGTGTAAAACCAAAGTAAGGCTACACCAGAAAGGTATTTGCCAGGCTCTAGGTACAGCTGTACCATGAATTAACACATCCTTTTCCAAAATTCTCATGGTGGGTGCCTTCCTGTAAAGTAAAAATCTGTGCCACATCTCAGCTTTCTGAAATAAACCACGAAATGGTCCTCCCTCAAAAGCAGATCTTTAATCTTTCTAAAATAAAATGTGAATACCATCTATTTGATTATCTTGGACTTTGCAAAAAAAAAAAAAAAAAAAAACAACCCAAGCCACCACATCCATCCCAATACAGAAGCCTCAGACGTTTTTCTTTGTGGCTGCATAACTGACGGGTGTCTTGCTTGCCATCAGTCTGTATGTAAACTAATGGCTTTATCTTTAATATATGTACATCATTCAAACAGATTTTTTCATAAAATGTTTGTTGCTAATGTGCAGGCATGTGTTTATTACAAATGTTTCAGTAAACATGCACTAGTCATGCTGTTTAATCAGTGGACTAGAAATGTCTGGTCACATTAATTAGATCAAATAGGTGCATAAAGACTGGGGGTAGATTTAGTGCTCATGCATGGAGTTCTCCATGGTGTTCAAAAACGTTCCACAAGCTTCCCTCCTGTACTGTCAATGGATGTCAAGGCTGACCTGCAGCTACTTGTTGCTCTGTGAATCCTAGACATGGTGTAAGCAAGAACTAACAATCACGCAAACTTCACAGTGTTTATTTGTGGTCAAATTTTTCATTTATGATCTATCAGGAATTGAATCCATATTCCTAGAGCTGAGTGACTCACATGTAAGCACACAGTAAAAGAGCACACTCCATCACGCTCCACCCCCTTTGTCACATCCTTACATGTTTTTTCAGGTAGATTTTAGGGTACTTTTTTCAATTTATTCTTTGTAAAAGGCCACATAAAGTTACATGGGCAAGATAAACCTGATAAATTAGATTGTATCATGAAAAGCTTTCCTTCCTAAGACTGTTTTGAAGTCAGAACTGTTGCAAAAAGTAGTTTTCAAAACCAAAGTAAATATCAAACATTGTGATGTGCATTAAAAACTCAACATCCTTTCATAATAAACAGCAAGGTCTTCCAAGCTCCCTTTCCAATGATCTACTGTATTGGAAGAGATCACACATTGGCCTTATTGCAACACAAATTAATTTTGCAGGGAAGGAGGGCAACAGAGAAGCAGAACCCCAAGTTGTACTAACTTTTCTGCATTATAGCACGCTACATTCTGGAATCTCCACTATTGTATTTGTCAATCAGTGTGTGATTTTGTGCATTCCATAAAACAATTTTTGTTTCCCAATGCAAAGGCAGATGCCTGGAAAGAAGGTGGTGGACCAGAAGCCCACTAGAGGGAAAAGCTCAATCTAAGTAGCAAAACTCAAACAGAAGCCAGGATGGCTGTTCTTTAGGGGCTGGTCTGAGTAGCAATCTGACACTTGCAACCAATATCAAAGAATTAAGCATTCACTGCTGAGGACAAAAGGGCCACCGAGAGTCAAAGAATGCAAAATCCACATTTCATGCTACAGGCCTGTTTCAACTGAGAGTTTAAATTATGCATATTTAACTGCATTTTTATGACACAGAAAAGGGGGGGCCTTTGGGCTCTGGAGAAAAGGTCTGCCCGGTGCTCACCTAAATCAGGAAAGGGGCAAGTTTAGCACTTATGAACCCTTTTCTTTGCTGTACAAAGCAACTGGCCAGTTTCCTCACTCATTAGGAAAAGGAAATCATTCCAAATCGGAGCCACAACTTGGTCCTTTTGAATATTTTGATGCTGAATTATGAGCCAGCTGTGCAACAAGGGACTGCAGTGACCTGGATTGTCCAAGAGTGGAGGAAAAAAAACCTAATTCGGCAGGGCCATTGTTCTTTAGAGGACAGTGGAACAGCCTGGGGAGCAGCCTAACACCTGCACCAATATCAGAAATCAAAACAATTGCTGACGGCCAAGCCCCAAAATCTCATTTCTCATTTCAGCAAAAGTAAAACAAATGTTCTGGACGACACTCAGTAATGTGGCAGCTAGTAACAGCCCTTGTGTACACAGATCTCTGAACAGTCACTCTGGAGACACACATTTTTGATCTCATGGTAAGCAGGCAGGCCATTTAACCATTTTAATGGGCTATTTAGTTAGCGGCAAAAAAAAAAAAAAATATTAAAACAAAAGTGACATTTTGCAACAGACCTTAATGCCGTAGCTTTGTTTACACACAACTCCAAGATAATCAGTTATCTAGTAGAAAAAAATTCTTGAAAGTATAGCAAGCTCAGTTTTTCTATGTATACCTGGTACAAGTGTAAATATGCATAAAACTTAGTCATTCCAAACACCAGCAGTAATTCTGGAATTTATTGAGAGGTAACTATGGAATCTCAGCACTTCAGCTATGAATTTCAGGAATTGATATTTATGAACTAACTTTTTTCTCCTTCATTTTGTTAGAATAAGTTGATGAGTCTCAGTCAAAGTAGTCTCTTCCATTCATTTGGGAAGTATTTTTAAAAACATCTATTTAACTGCTTGCAGTGGATGGCTAATGCTCCCAGGTAGAGTCTCTCCTCCCTTGCAGGTATGAAGAGGGAGACAACTCTGTTCCTTTCTCCTTTAGTGCTTGGGTTCATTCAAACATCTTTCATTCAGATGAGGGGGAGGGGAGACCCCAGGTTAATCGGTCTTTCATTTTTCATTCCCCTATGCAGAGATGGATGGTTACATTCAGAGAGCATCCTTCCCTCTAGATGATAGATTTATTTTATTCCTTCTCCTAATTAAATTAGATTAAGTGGGTATGCTATGAGATGATGTTTCTAGTGTCCAGCAGGACTGGTGTGGAGTGAAGTGGCTGGTTCTGGGAGGGTAAGCAGGTGAGTTAAGTCAATATCCCAGCTACCATGTTCGTGCCTTGTAAGGAACTAGTCTCTGGATTAATTCGTGAACCAAATCACCTATAGCAGTGAGAAAGGACACCTCCGTTCTTAGTTCCTGAGCCTATGTAAGGAACCTGAAATTCTCTGTGAACACAGGAGGCTGCCAGAGCTGCAGTCAAGCCTCTCTTGAACATACCTGCTCTATTTTTTCTAACAAAAGGGGGAAGTGATCTAATGTTTGCCACCTTTTGTGCAAGGGATATGGAGTTGTGTTCAAAGAGGTGGTCTTACCCAGAGATTGAGGGCCTATTCATTCCTCACTCCTCCTTTGTGGCATCCACTGAGCAATTCCTCTCTATTCTGGAGGGCTGACAGACAAACAACAAACCACCTGGCTAAATCTCCCTAACTGTTTTCATGAGTGTAGCCACCAAGCCCTGATCTAATTGTCCTGGAAGGGGATTGGTCTAGGGACTGCAGTTCTTGAGCCTAACCTCATGGAAGAGTGAGGTGTAAAATTCTGGCTCCAGCTGTTTGTTTCTATACTTATTGACAATGTCAGCTATTTTCTGTTTTCGGCGGACATGTGGAGGGTTGTATGAATCGCTTTCCAACCTCTTTCTCCGACAAATATTTATTACTGTTTGTCTCACTAAGAAACCTGAAAGAGAAAAAAGTGGTGCTAAGTTAAACAAAATCTAGTGCACTTCTCCTCCCTCTAGTTGGAAAAGCAGAGACAGACATTTCAATTCGAGCTCTGTCCCATCTAGAGCCCAATGGTAGCTGTCCTCAGTGCCCAGAGTAAGCATCCTTGTTAAGGGTGACAGTGAACAACCATAACTTTGCATGACTGAGAAGCCCCTGTTATTAAACTTGATTTTAAAAGCCAATTTGCAATGTAATGCATCAGAGAATGCCTGCTGGGTTCTTCACTTGGCTGTAGTGTGGATTGCATTAAAGGTCATATCTATGCTAGTCCTTAACTAGCCAGAAGAGAAAGTAGTTAGTAAATGGAGTCTCAACCACCCTAGTCATGGAACATACTGCCTGCCCCAGGGGTTGCACCCATCTAGCTCTGCTCTCTGGCGTGGCAGTGAAGATAACAACGTACTAGAATGTGTAAAGCTTAATCCTCAGAAGGCCTGACTCTCTGAGCCACCTTGTCCCAGAGGCACAAAGAGGGAAGGATGGTTTGCATTTTTCTAACCTGGGTTCCCACAACACAAGGGAACTCTCCTACTCCACTATCCTGGCAAGCAGGGCAGTGTCAGAGTGTTCTGAACCAAACCAGGGCCTGGCAGAGAATCAGAGGGCTCTAGATGGCTCCCTAAAGAACCTTTCACTTTGCAGCACCGAGCGGTGTCAGTCAGCAAAGCACAGAACAGACCTTAAATACTTAGAACATGGTCCAGCTCTATGGGCTAGCCTACACGCAAACTTACAGCTGCATCAGTTTCCTAAAACTAATTTCATTTCAGTCCAAGTCCATGTGTGGGTTCCTGTCAATTTAACTGAAGATGGGAAGACTTCATCCACTTTTATTTGGATAAAGCCCCCACACCGGCTTGTACTGAATAACAATGTCTGCTTTAAGTGACACATACATTACTTCACGGCAAGCCTACTTGTGGATACAGCCATAAGAAATCTCTGCAAACACAGTTTCTTTTTACTTGGCCAGTCTGCTCCTGGGATGTGTCCAGAATTAGATGTGCAAAATTTAGTGACACAGTATGTTTTTACTCTGTTATATTCCTGTGACAATGACATAGCCCCCAGTGCTGGAGAGTGACTCTGATCCTAAACTGGTTTGTACATCATCAGCAGAACTGTCTACCAAATTACCCCCAATTACAGTTATGTAAACTCAGAGACAACAGGACAGCACAGGTGTCACAAATGGCCTAATCTTGCCTACAGCAGTGGTTCCCAACATTTTCTCTGCCACGGCACACCTTGCTACCTTTAATTAATTTGAGGCATGCAACCATATAGTTTTCAAATGAACTCATGAATATTCATGAGCCAATCCTGACCTCTGAGTAGTTTTACAAAAAATTTTGTGGCACACCTGTGTGCTGTGGCACACTGGCTGGGAAACACTGGCCTACAGAACCTTTGTTACTAATGAACTAAGTACATCAGACCAGAAGCAACTGAAAAATGACAGAACTAGAGGCCCAAAAGGTTATTTTCAGAGCAGAGCTGTGCTTTAATGTGTTTTTTCTGACAATCCAGTTTTGTCTTTGGAAAAAGAGGCAGTGGGATGGAACTCCCTCACTTCCTTTTCACTGAAGCTGCACCAGTGCCCCAGATAACTACAAAGACACAGCCACGTATACATCCAGAAGTTCAGAAAAGAACAGTGTTGAGTGACAAGCCAACAATTCTGGGGACACAGCTGGGTGGGGTGGGGTATTTTAATTTTTTTTTCATAGCTAAAATTCAGCATCTTTCCCCTCTGTCTTGCAACAAAAGGGATGAACAAAATACTCTACAAAGTAGTATTTGAGGTGTATCCTTCAGTAGCTGACTAAATTTGTGTCTCAGGGGATGTCTGCAGAGCCCATGGCAGTAAGCCTCCCAGCCCAGAGTCAAGAGACATGGGAACAAGGCTCCCTTTAGCACTCTAAAAATACCTGCATAGGCAGCACTTTGAAATTGCTGCATGGGCTGGTACTGTGGTTCTAAGGTCCAAGGAGGAAGTTTGGCTTCCGAGCCTGAGCCACCACCTCAGTGCAATGTCCACACAGCTATTTGTAGCATGCTAACATGAGCCTTGCCACTCAAGGGTCAAGCTCACCCAGGCCAGGAGGTTCACAGCTGCAGGCTGAGTAAAACCATTCTGAGATCACAGTGAGGCACAAGCATCAGAGCTAGCCACCTATACCCAGTCCCCCGCCCCTGCCATTTATCTACTAGTCTTTCTCCCACCTGTTTTCTGTGTTTCTCCACATTCTGTGTTTGCACCCCTGCCTCTCTCACTTCACTGTTAGTGCAAGCAACAAACTGAAACTGATGAAAGTTTCCATATCAGGAAGCATGGATGATGTAAAGATAAAGGTTTGGGAATTTAAAATGTCCTGCCCCTCAAGAAGCAGAGGCAGAACAACTGCCAGCAGATTGCCTTCACCATTGTGAGCCCTGTGGAAAATTAAACAGCTATTCCTCAGTGAAATGTCTCTCATACCACTGAGAAGGAGCCCACTCATATCTGAATAGAGACTAATCATTTAACAGCCCGGTAGCCAGGCACTACTATGTTCCCATACGATAAACAGAACTTACCAAGAGCTCTTCTACTAACTACCATTCCATCCACCAAAGGGATGACCATGTTGAATTTCCCAGTAGCCCCTTGCACTTTTATCCTGAATAACCCAGTGTTTAAGGGATGGATGAAAATCACAGGAACTTCTTTTTCAGGAGTGGTAGATCTAAAGAAAAAAACAAAAACAAAAACAAAACAAAACACCACTTGTTGGACCAGTAACTCAGAGTCAGTATTTGAAGAAAAGATTTAGGAAAGGAGAAAGAACATAGTGTGCTTAGCAAGAACAGATACTAATAAACTGTTTGTCAATAAAACAAGTCTTTCCTTGCATAAGACAGTCAAGTAGTACAAATGGCAACTAGTACAACCTTTTAGTATACTTGCAAAAAGGTGCCTGTGGGCCTGGCTGGTAAGAATTTCTAGTGGCCCATGATCTATACTTAAGGATGGGGGATAAACTACAAAAAAGAAAAGAAAGAAAAAAGCCATTTCCTTCTGTCACAAGGTCCCAAAATGCTATAGATATCCATTTATTAAATATCAACTTATTTGATAAGTGAATCAAACTGTGATTGTGAGGATTCAGTGGCTTATCACACAGCCAGAATGAATCTCAAGTTCTCTAATTCCCATTCTCAGAGTTACCTGCAACAGCAGAGTTCTCTCATTACTGGCCAGACAAAGAGAAAAGGGAAGACTGAAAAACCACATAACGAACCTCAGTACATCATGCTGAGCAAGACTGCATCTGTGACTTTGTTGACATGCAGCTGTCTTAAGAAAACTAACACAGCCATTCAAAAACTGTTCTGAAGCTGTGCTTAAGCAGCTGCTAGCAAAAAGCAGAGAAACTGCAATGTAAAGAAATTCAAAGTCCTACCTTAGGGAAGTGCTACTATTTGTTGTTGTTTCTACACCAGTGCTGGTCTCAGAAACCAGATCAGACAGAGGAAAGTTTTCTGGAAGGAAGAGATTTACAGTACAGGTTAAGCACTCACATAAAACTATGTGCACCAATATCAAAGTAACTAATTTTAGATTATTTAAATACAAACTACAGTGGTAAATTAGAATGTAGCTTTTACATAAAACCGGAATTCTATATAATAAAGTATTTCATGTAACTGAGTCATTGGCCCTGAGATTATGTTAATTCATTGTAAAAAGCAGAAGTTTCACACACCTATATCATCGTAACGTTCAACCCAGACCACAGACACCTTGGTTTCAGGTCCCATTGGTGGAATGGTCCGACTCTGAGGCAACTTCTTGAATCTGGAAGTAGGACTGAGCTGTTTTGAAGAACAGAGTGGTATTTGCAAAACAATTAAAATTAAATTACATATTTAAACAAGCAACAATCCTGAAGTTACTCTTAAAGGACATCAGTGGATACTGGAGACACAAGAGGTGCACTGCTAGGAAGCATCCGCGACAGTCACAAGATGGAACCGTAGGATAGGCTCTCTCTGCACTATAATTGTCAACCAATTACAAATGGTGATTTGGGGTCTGTCTCTCCCACTCCACTTGGTCTGTACACGCTTATCTTTACTGAAATCTGTTGACGACCACCTTTCCATTTACTCTTACTACTTCATAAGCTTGCCAGCCAACGTCCTGGTTCATGCATATAAACATTGTGATCAACTCCTGTGCAACTTTGGAACATAAAAACATAAGAATGACCAAGCTAAGTTAGACCAATGGCCCATCTTGCCCAACATCCTCCCCCCCCCCACCCCAAAAGCAGCCAACGGAATGACCTGAACAGCAGAGTTATCAAGTGATCCATCCTGTTGCTTATTCGCAGCTTCTAATAAACAGCGATCCCTGCTAATAGCCACTGGTGGACTAATCCACCATGAACTTATCTAGGGGTGTTTTTTTTTTAATCATCATTATAGTCTTGGCCTTCAGAACATCCTCTGGCAAGGAGTTCCACAAGTTGACTCCATTTTAAACGTGCTGCCTATTAATTTTGCTTGGTGACTCCCGTCCTCATATTATGAGTAAAGAACACTTATGTTCTCCACACCAATCATGAGTTTATAGATCCCTATCAGATCCCACTTAGTCATCTCTTTTTCAAGCTGAAAAGTCCAAGTTTTATTAATCACTCCTCATATGGAAGGTTTTCCATAACCCTACTCATTTTTATTGCCCTTTTCTGTACCTTTTCCAATTCAGATGCATCTTTTTAAGATGGGGTGAACAGCTCTGCACACAATATTCAAGATGTGTTTACACCATGGATTTATAAAGAGGCAATATCATATTTTCTGTCTCATTATCTATCACTTTTCTAACGATTCCCAACATTTTGTTAGCTATCAGATTGCCGCTGCACACTGAGTAGACTTTTCCGACAACCATACACAGCGACTCCAAGATCTTTCTTGTGTAGTAACAGCGAAGTTAGACACTAACATTTTATATGTATATTGGGGACAATGTTTTCCAATGTGCATACTTTGCATTTTCATCTGCCATTTTCTTGCCCAGTCACGCAGTTTTGTAAGATCCCTGTGCAACTTTCGCAGTCTGGTTTGAACTTAGCTATCTTGAGCAGTTTTGCATCATTCCAAATTTTGCCACCTCACTGTTTATTCCTTTTTCCAACAGTAATAGTCCCAAAACAGACTCCTGAGGAACACCACTATTTACCTCTCTTCATTCTGAAAACTGACCATTCCTACTCTCTTTCTTATCTTGTAAATGGTTACTGATCCACTAGAGGACCTTAAAAACAAACAAGGAGTCCTCTGGCACTTGAAGACTAACAAACTTGCTTACTGCATGAGCTTTTGTAGGAGAAAATCCTGCTTTGTCAGACACTTCGAAAATGGGGTAACTTACAGAACTTACAGTGTCTGACAAACGTGGGATTTTCTCCCATGAAAGCTCATGCAATAAAATGTGTTAGCCTTTAAGTGCCACAGGACTCCTTGTTTTTTTTAACAAACTAGACTAATACACCTACCCCTTTGGAACTTAGAGGACTGCCTGTCTTACCCCATAACAGCTTACTTTGCTTAAGAGGCATTCATGAGGGACCATATCTAAGGTTGTCTGAAAATCCAAAGTACACTATATCCACTGGCTCACCCTTGCCCACAAGCTTGTTGACCACCCTCCCCGCAAAGAATTCTAGTAGATTAGTGATGCGCGACTTCCCTTAACAAAACCATGTTCTCTTCTTCCCAACAAATCATGTTCATCCATGTTTCTGATAATTCTGTTCTTTGGTATAGTATCAACTGATTTTCCTGGTACTGAAGTTAGACCTACCAGCCTATAACTGCTGGGATCGTCTCTGGAACCTGTTCAAAAGACTTGGCATCACATTAGCTGTCCTCCAGGTATCTGGTACAGAATCTGATTTTACTGATAGGTTACATCCTATTGTTAGTAGTTCCGCGATTTCACATACAAGTTCCTTCAGAACTCTTGGGTAAATCCCATCTGGTTCTGGTGACATATTACTATTTAATCATCAATATGTACCAAAAACCTTCTCTAATTACACCTCAATCTGGGACACTTACCCAGATCTGTCACCTAAAAAGACATGTTCAGATTTAGAATCCACCTCACATCCTCAATTGTGAAGACCAATGAAAAGAGTTCATTTAGTTTCTCCACACCAGACTTATCTTCCTTGAGTGCTCTTTTAGCATCTCAATCCTCCAGTGGGTCCCACTCTGTAGAACAGACTTCCTGCTTCTGATGTACCGTACTTAACTTTTTGAGTCTTTGGCTAGCTGTTTTTCATTCTTTTTTTGCCCATCTCTGCTCCTGTCTATTTTTCTTGACAGGGTTTAACTTCCACTTTTTAAAGCATTCCTTTTTGCCTTTGCTTATTTTACTTTACTGTATAGCCATGTGGGCAATCCCTCGGTCCTCTTAAAATGTTTCTTAATTTTGGGTATATATTTAACTTGAGCCTCTATTATGGTGTCTAAAAAATATCACTGCAGCTTGCAGTGACTTCACATTTGGCACTGTACCATTTAATTTCTGTTTAACTAGCTTCCTCATTTTGCATAGCTCCCCCTTCCGAAATTAAATGCTACCTTGGGGGGGTACTTTGGTATCCTCTCTCCCAAAACTAACCCAGAGATCTTAAATTGTACCATGTTATGTCACTATCATCAAGTGTTTCAGCCGTATTCACCTCTTAGGCCAGATCCTGTGCTCCACTTAGAATCACAGAATCATAGAATAATAGGGTTGGAAGGGACCTCATAGGTCATCTAGTCCAACCCCCTGCCAGAGGCAGGGCCTCTCCCACTAAACCATCCCAGTCATGGTTTTGTCCAGCCGGGCCTTAAACACCTCTAAAGATGGAAATTTCACCACCTCCCTCGGCAGCTCATTCCAAGGCTTCACCACTCTCCTAGTAAAAAAGTTTTTTCTAATATCCAGCCTCGACCTCCCTAACCGCAACTTGAGACCATTGCTCCTCGTTCTGTCCTCTGTTATTACCGAGAACAGTCGAGCTCCATCTTCCTTAGAGCATCCCTTCAAGTAGCTGAAGGTTGCCATCAAATCCCCCCTCAATCTTCTCTTCTGCAGACTAAATAAGCCTAATGCTTTCAGTCTTTCCTCATAGGGTTTCTGCTCCAGCCCTTTAATCATTTTGGTTGCCCTCCTCTGAACTCTCTCTAGTATGTCCCTGTCCTTTTTGTAATGGGGAGCCCAAAATTGAACACAGTATTCTAGATGTGGCCTTACCAGTGCAGAATAGAGGGGAATGATCACATCCCCTGATCTGCTGGTAATACTTCTTTTGATGCAGCCCAGTATGCCATTGGCCTTTTTGGCAGCAAGAGCACACTGCTGACTCATATCTAGCTTCCCATCCACCATCACCCCCAGGTCCTTTTCTACACTGCTGCTACTTAGCTGAATGTTTCACAGCCTGTAGCGGTGCATGGGGTTTTTTCATCCCACGTGCAAGATTTTACACTTGTCCTTATTGAAGCTCATAAGATTTCTATTGGCCCACTATTCCAATTTATCTAGGTCTTCCTGAATCCTGTCCTTGCCCTCCAACGTGTCTACTGGTCCCGCAGCTTGGTGTCATCCGCAAACTTACTGAGAGTGCAGTCTATTCCATCACCCAGATCATTGATGAAAATGTTGAACAGAACCAGCCCCAGGACCGACCCCTGGGGCACACCACTCATGACTAGTTGCCAGCTAGACATGGAACCATTGATTCCTACATGCTGAAACCGTTGATCTAGCCAGTTTTCTATCCACCTTATAGTTCACCTATCCAACCCATACTTCCTTAATTTGCCAATGAGAATGCTGTGGGAAATTGTATCAAAAGCCTTGCTAAAATCAAGGTACATCACATCAACGGTTCTTCCTGCATCCAGAAAACCAGTCATCTGAACATAGAAGGAGATGAGATTGGTCAGGCATGATTTACCCTTGGTAAATCCATGCTGACTGTTCCTGATCACTTTATTTTCCTCTAAGTGTTTGAGGATGGATTCTTTGAGAATCTGCTCCATAATTTTTCCAGGGATTGAGTTGAGGCTGACTGGTCTGTAACTCCCCGGATCCTCCTTTTTCCCTTTCTTGAAAATAGGCACTACATTTGCTTTCTTCCAATCCTCTGGCACCTCCCCCGTTCTCCATGAGTTTTGAAAGATAATTGCCAGCGGTGCTGCTATCTCATCGGCCAATTCCCTTAGCACTCTTGCATGCAGTTCGTCCGGCCCCATGGACTTGTGCACATCCAGCTTCTTTAAGCAGTCCCTAACCTGACCTTCTGTCACCAAGGGCCTATCTTCTTCTCTCCCATCTGCCACACCCATGGTAGTGGGCTAGGAGCTGACCCTGCCTGTGAAAACTGAAGGAAAAAATGCATTGAGCACTTCAGCTTTTTCCTCATCCTCTGTCACAAGGATGCCTGCCCTATTCAGCAAGGGGCCTACACCATCCCTGATCCTCTTCTTGTTATTAACATACTTGTAGAACCCCTTCTTGTTATCCTTTACATCCCTTGCTAGCTGCAACTCCATTTGTCCTTTGGCCTTTCTGATTTTATCCCTGCAGTCCCTAGCAATATCTTTATATGCCTCCTTGGTCATCTGACCAAGCTTCCACTTCCTGTAAGCTTCCTTTTTATGTTTAAGCTCAGAGCAGAGTTCTCTGCTAAGCCATTCTGGCTGCCTCACGTTTGTTCTTTCTCCTAACTGGAATGGCAACTTTCTGTGCCCTTAGCAGGGTTTCTTTAAAATATAACCAACTCTCTTGGACTCCTTTCCCCTTCAGATTAGCGTCCCAAGGGATCCTGCCCATCAGTTCCCTGAGGGAGCCAAAATCTGCTTTTTTGAAGTCCAGGGTTTTTGTTTTGCTTAGGACTGAATAAAGAATTGCCTGTCCTTTAGTGGGTTTCAGGATTATAGGGAAGCTTACATATAGTTCTCCCCCGCCCACAAGTTATGATGGTGCTCTAAAAACAGCACTGGGGAGTGATTTCTTTCTTGTCTCAGTGACCCCAAAGCAAGTCTCCTCAGTTTAAGTCTCCTCAAATGAGACTTTTCCTAAACTGTACTCCAAATACAATCTAGGACTGAAAGCTGATCACGGTTCTGTACATCTCACAAAAATTTCTACCCTCAGTTACACGTGTTCAGCCCCCTGAAAAGAGAGAGAGCTGCAAGGAACTGAAGGCAGAATTTGATGCTGCAATGGAAATGTAGCTCATAATATTGTGGGTGATGTCTACAGAAGAATCCAGCTGCCTCTCCCATAGTGACATGATAATGGAAGCAAAAAAACAGTAAAAATATTATTTTAGTCACTAGAGCTGGACAGCAGATGCATGGAGCAGGAATGGAACAACAGGGGAACAGGCATCAGAACTTTAGTGCTCTTTTTGGCTGAGCCACTGGCTTGACTTACCCACATGGACCCCACTGCAGAATAAGGGCAGACAAAGAGCATTTCCCCAAGAAATAAAATGAAACTCAGTGTTTTTAGGGTGCTTTAAGATGCTATGGTGAATGGCACTAAGAAGGCAAAGTAATGCTATGACAAATATTTCAACCATTAAAAAGTCTGACTTCTCTTGCCCATCATTTCCAAATGGGTTTAGGTTAACAGACATGAATACAAACTGCTAGCAGTTGAGGGGGAGATTTTCAAAAAACTGAAAGGTAATTAGGGTCTTAACACCCACTGATTGTCAAGGCACTTTAGGGGCCCAAATGCTTTCAATGACAGAAGAGCTTTTGTTCCAAACCTAGTTATTGGTAATAACTTAGTGAACAAAAATGGAGGGCAGCCAACTGGAAAATCCCCTCAATCGGGGGTGTGGTGCCCTCTGATGGGTTACTAGGCTGTTGTGTTTCTTAGAGAACCTATGTTTTTACGTACAGAGGACCCAGCCCTTCTGATTGCTGAAGACAGTCACTGAAATGTAAATCAAGATAGCCACGGGCTGGAATCTACAGACACATGAGCTGGAGGAAGGGGCAGAGTTTCCATAATACTTGGAACAACTGATAGCATAGCCGACATCACAAAGGATAAAAAGCACTAAAATCTGCACATGCCGTGTATTCATGCAATAACCATCTAAGACAAGTTAACAAGGAGATCAGAGCAGCAAACTAAGTCTCACATTTCCCTCTCCTATCATACTGCTACAGTTGTCATACGACCTATACTTGTCTGTGACTGACCTTTCAGTCTCTGCTTAGGAACCTATTTCCCAATGGCTTGAGAGACTTGTGTTCAGTCACCACATTAATGTGCAACCCAGTATAGTGGTCCTCAACTGCTGTGTTGGGACACATTACTGTGTCACCACAGAGAAATAAAACAAGCAAGGAGTTCTGTGGCACTTAAAGACTAACAAATTTATCACGTCAGCTTTCACAGGAGAAAATCCCACTTGGTCGCAAAGCAGGATTTTCTCCCATGAAAGCTCATGCGATAAATAAATGTGTTAGTCTTTAAGTGCCAAAGGCCTCCTTGGTTGTTTTGCTGAACTAGGCTAACACAACCACCCCCTTTGGAGCAGAGAAGCGTATCATGGAGACCCACGGAGATGGCTAGATTTAGCCTGGGGCTGGTGTGGCCTTAGGGTCATGACAAGGCACCAAGCACATCACAACCTGCAAAACATTGAGAACTATTAACCTAGTAGATACAGTCACCCAGTTGTTAACATACATCTTACCTGTACTGACTGTACCGGAACTGTTCCATTCTATTACAGTTGGATAAGACCAACACATTTTGATGCTCCAGTCATTGAATGCATAGTCTATTGCTGGGGTGGCCAAACTTACAGAACTCAAGAGCCACACAAGTCAATTTTTAAACCTTCAAGAGCCGCACTGAGGCATAAAACTACGTATTTTTACCTACTCCAAAATTACTAAGCTTAAAATTCATTGCACACTTTAATTTTATCGTAAAAGTAGGGCAAATATTGATCCTACTAATGTCAGATACCAATAATTATTTAAGGTTACCATGAAACTAGGCCTATACAGTAAAAACTTAGTTGTCGTTAGATGCAGAACACTACAAGCTTGTGGCAAGTTTTTTTTAAAATCTGGGCCGTAACTTGTCAATGCAGTAGGTACAAGCTCTCTCAGATTCTGATCTTTAAGTATTGCACAATGTTTTGAATTTCATTGTGGAATATGATGTTTCACAGCAGTAAGTTGTGCCAAAAATTAAAAGTAATCTACGCTCAGTTTTAAACTTTTCTCCTTTGTATTTTCATTTCTTAGTATTCCACATCATGTTTAGGACTTGTAAAACATGATTTTTTTTTTTTTAAAGAAGGACGCTGAATTAGGGCCTATGAGAAAAATCTAAATTTGCTATGGTTTCTCTGACCACGTCACGCTTCCCTCTCCCACCCCATTGCTGCTTCCCTGAAGTCCGTTACCATGCTGCTGCTTCTCTGCTCTCCCCAACCATGCCACACTTCTGCCCCCCACCCTACCCCAGCCCTGACCATGCCCCCTCTTCTCTGCCAACATTTCTGCCAGTAAACTTGTTCACTAAAACATTCATGGATGGTGAAGACAAAAGGTCTGAGGACTTAGACACAATTAATTTTAAAATGAGAGTAATAGTAAGGGAAAACCCTGCTCTCATCTTAATCCTATGAAGAGATGCACACAGGGACACCTTTTCAACTGTTCAGAATTGCAACAGATCAATGAGAATTTATGGGGACAGAAAGTGCAAGATCAGAGCCTGTTTCAGTAAGTGCTTTGGAGTCCATGCACAGAAGATATTATGGAAAAAATCCCATTGAGTTTATTCAGTTTGGGGTCAGGCCCTGTATACGTTCTAAACATCATTATTTGTTTTTTATAATACAAAGTAAAACCTTTATTGGTAAAAGATTTTTTTTCAGAAAGTTTACAACACAATTTTCCATCCTCAGCCCTTCACAACAATTACTCTCTTGTCTAATGGGCTCAGATACCTATAGAGTCATTCATGAAGACTGCACTGAAATATAAATGGATTTTGACTACTGGTATACAATAAAGAAAAGTTAATACATGTTGAATGCTATTTAATCACGGAAGTATGGTGCTGCTATTGAACTTTGCAGTGAATGTAAATTGTCTTGGTAATTGACAGTTATATTAATTCAAATTTTCTTATAAAGTAAGTGTACTAGAAGTTCCTTCTGCAAACAGATGGCATACTGATGTCTCAGGCACACTTGTTGAATGGACTTAAGGAATTTTTTTTTTCTAAAGCCAGTTTTCAGTAGTTGTGGTCTATCCTAAGTCTAGAACATTTTGCATGCTGAAAATGAACCATGATCCATAATAAGTACTTGTAACATTCTTTAAACTAATAAGAGGTTTTTTAATAACCTTTTGACAGTAGTCAGTGGTTTTGGATGTAACACGTAAGTCAATTTTCAGTCATTTCTGATGATTCTTATTTAATTCTCAAAATAGAAATACAAGAGAAATAATTTTGCATTACTGGTATATTACAATATCTGGAAATGCCAGGTAATTTTTAAAAAAGAAAAGTAATTTACAATTTCTTTTCAAGCTTAAATTGCTAGATTATCATCACTTATCTGTAGTTCATTGTAGACTTGCTCTTGATCAATTTATGTTGCCAGTTTTAAAAATATTTACCCAGAAAACAATATCAAAAAAGAAATATTTAAAAAATCATGCACTCAGGTGGTCAGACTTCTTGCTGGTGCTACTTTAATTTTGCCTCTGTGTGCATCCAGTTTGTACAATAAATGAAACCTGTGATGTTGTAATTAAGGAGGGTAGAATTAATATTGTGTGGGTAAACTGTAGAATCTGACGTCTTTGCACCTAACTGATGACACTGCTTTTCCCTGCTGGCTCTCACAACGCTGCCCCTCCCCCAGCTCTGACCACACTGCTTTTTTCAGCTGGCTCTCACAATGCTGCTCCTCCCCTGCCGGCTCTCAGCATGCCACCACCTCTCTGCTGTCCCCGACCATTGCAGATTTCTGACCCCTGGCTCCCGCCATGCCGCCCTTTCCTGCCATGCTCTCCAGGAGCCACAATTTTTCTTTAAAGGGCCGTGTGTGGCTCGTGAGCTGCAGTTTGGCCATATCTGGCCTATTGTAATAATTTCCAAAGGGATAGCCGTATCAGTCTATTCCAGCAAAAACAAACAAGGAGTTGTGTGGCACTTAAAGACCAACAGATTTATTTTTCACATGAGCTTTCATGGGAGAAATTCCCACTTCGTTAGATGCTTCGAAATTGGGTGAACTTACAGAATGGAATAAAAATAAATGCAAGGGGCTGTAAAACATAGGATCAGGTCACACAGTAACAGCACATCAGAGCAGTTGTTAGGTTCAAACCATGGGAAGCCTGAAGTCAAATTACCTTTTGTAATGGGAAAAGAACCCATAGTCTCAATTCAATCCTGCTTCCACAGAATTTAGTTTGCAAATTAATTTGAGTTCAGCTGTTTCTCTTTGAAGTCTTGATGTCCCAGTCACATCTCTGATGATGGTCGTTAACAAAAGGTAATTTGACTTCAGGCTTCCCAGGGTTTCAACCTAACAACTGCTCTGATTTGCTGTTACTGTATGACTTGATCCTATGTTTTACACGCCCTTGCATTTATTTTCACTCCATTCTGTAAGTTCACCCATCTTCGAAGCATCTGATGAAGTGGGATTTTCTCCCACGAAAGCTCATGCAAAAATAAATCTGTTAGTCTTAAAGTGCCACACGACTCCTTGTTTGTTTCTATTGTAATAAGACTGCAAGTGTAGAACATGTCCAATTCTCTGCTATTTCACTAATTTGGATAACCAAGTCACCTGACAATACAAACATTGCTTTTACCCTATTTTCAGACAGTAGCATTAAACAGATGTTGACCTCCCAGCATGGGAGGCAAGGGATAGTGATTCTCTATAGAAACATATCCAGCAGCAGCAAGACAGTAACACTCAGTGGATCTCATTATTATAGGGTTGGTACTAGTACTACCTGCTTTTGTATTCCACACAGAATAGACAATACCAGAAATAATCTTGCCAGAGAATGAGTGTCTCTGGTCAGACACATTTAGAGATCTCTCCATATCATGGCTGCAGCTAGGTCAAGGCACCATGCTGCAACACAATCTGGGAAAGAGGACCGTCAGTCAGATCCCTGAAGAGACAAGGAGCTCCACTGACATCACTGGGGTTTGAACTTCTAACTACCTAGATGTGGGCCATATGAAGCTCATTTTGACTCTACTCCTTCCCTTTTGAAAGGCTCTGTGGGCCTGACAGTCTCCACACAATGGAGCTAAGGAGTATACATATATCTATGTAACAATCACTTGTCTCAGCTTCTAGCCTGTTACCTTGTCATTTCTGACAAGCAAAGCAGACTGGCTCTGGACAGAACTGGGACACTGCCCTGTCACTAATACAAGTAGAATAAAACATCACCTGTCCCTACTACCTCCCATTTCAGTCATGTGTGGAATGAAGGCAAAGGTGAGCATTCCTTAACTCCAGGATCAGAATAGGTGTACAATTCTATTTATTACGAAGGACACCTTCCTCCTCCTCATACAGACCTGATCCCTGAGATGACCATCCTCAGAAGGCAGGGAAGAATTGCATTCCCTGCAAAGTGACAACTAACTCTCAGAAAGTACATGTTTAGTGGGCACTGGTTTTTAAGAAGATAAACATGTCAGACTGAAGTCACCGTGATCCCCAATCACTCCAGATGCCAGAACCCTAAGAGTACACTGAAGTCAGATCAACTTAAAGGTGGAAGTTTCCTATGATACTGCCAACACAGAAAAATGTTCTCTACCTCCATCCCTTTGCACAAAAATACACACAGGCAAATGGAAGTAGTTATATATCACAAGTTTTATCCACTAATGCAATATATACATTAAAGCAGAATCAAGAGATTTTGTTAAAAATGGTTCAAGCCCCAATAACCCACTTACAAATGATGACCGGCTGGTGCCATACCCACCAGCATGCCTGCAATTTGAGTTGTTGTAGGAAAATTCAGCACCCTTAGCTCTACACATGTTCTCTAGCTAACCAGGGTTTCAAATGCACTGGATGGGAAAGCTTTGCAACATCATTACACATTGGTCCACCCTAAATGTCCAGAATACAAGCTAGATTCTGACCAGTTTCATAAGTATGGCATGTGCGTTTTCTTTGGACATATTTCAGGAGTTTGGGATGCAAACAGTGGTTAGAAATTTTAAATTAACCAGATGGTTTAAAATAGGTGTATAAATACTATGACGCTGGCTATCTCCCTCTGCTACTGAGGAGGTCAACAAGATCAAACAGATTCCAGATTGCTGTTAATAATTACTAAAGCCTAAGGATGAAGGGCTTCAAATACTAAAAAGATGGATCATAAATATTGCTATAAAACATCTACATATTTGCTGTGGAAACACAGCTATTTGCCCACAATCCATTCCTTAACTGCAAATGATGTTGCCTTACCCGCTGTGAGGAGCTGAGATTGTCTGTATGATTGGGGAAGAGTTCAAGTGTCAGAGATGGCTGCTTTAGTATCCCAGGCAGAAGGTCCATATTAGAGTCACTTTCTGGGTCTGAGATATTGCTTTCCAATGAATCAGCTGAAAGCCAAAAGGAAGAGGAAAGAGTTTTTATCTTGTGTCAAAAAAGGCTAAGTTTTAAGATTCTGAAGTTAAATATGTCCAGGGTTATTCAGAGCACAAAGCAAGACTACACATGCATTGCAAACATGGGACTGAGTGCAAAAACACTGGAAATGAAACAAAGGATGTAGAGAAGGAAAATCAGAAAAAAATTTCATAAAACTTGTTTCAAAAGAAGCACTTGCCGTTTAGAGTAACAACAGTGGGTCATGCCCTAGATAGGTGAGTCAACACTTCAGTCAATAGAAACTAAGACTGTTGAATAATCTAATAAAACTACCATGACATATGACCTTTCTCCTTCATTGGGAGATGATCAACAACCACAGATAACTATATAGTCCTGAAGTTATGTTCAGATCTCAAGCCAGATTGACAAGTGACAGAGAAACTGTAGGAACCTAGAGGGATACTAAAGCCCTCTTCCTTTGACGTTTCAAGACAAGGTGGAAGAAGTGGACAATGCTTGACTTCAGGAGATGGTTTCCTGAGCAGTGAGTAACCACGGAGGGCTCTAAACTAATAAGCACTTTGCCTTCACAAAAAGAATTAGCAACTCTACTTAATGACAACAAGATCTCCCCCTCATTTTTCACAAGCCATAAGTGGCAAAAGTCCATCTCTCAGATTATAAGAGACCATTCAAAACTTCAGTCAGCAGTCAGGTGAAACTTGACCAAAGTCAGCACTGTGTTTGCCACCTGTTGTTCTGACAATGCAAATCATATTTCCAACACAGACAGGATTTTCTTTGACAAAAAGAAACAATATTTCTTTATATTTACATAAAACAGAACCAGTGCCTATCCAGATACTTTTAAGACTCTACAAGCCTAAAGAGTAAATTTCCACTGAGACCTGAAAGTCAAGAGATCTGCCTGTTTAAGGTTCAGGAGATCTGATGGAGTAGGTGAAAGAGAAGGGGGAGAACTGGAATGAGCTCTAAAATTCAGGGACCCTCTCACAGAATGCCCTGTCCATGAGTCTTGAAGCTACAGAAATGAAGAGTACCCAAGATCATTGGGCACAGGGATTTGCATTTGATAAAGTTGCATTAGATTTCATTTTCTTTATTCAGTACAACTTCCTACCTTCCAGGTACAGAATTCAGAAATGAGGAAATGCATTTTTAAAGACGATATCATCTGAGATTTCATCAGGGTACTGGCTGCAAGGTGAGCCGCTAGGTAGAGGGGACAGAGCTGGCACATGTGGTTGCTGGTGAGATCCAAGGACTAGTGAAGTTGTAGCAGGGCATGGGGTAGAAGGCTTGGTTGGAAAGGAAAAGTGTGCACAGCTAGGGATGCTCCAGTGGAGTGGGAGCAACAGATAAGATAAGGGATCTAAGGAATGCCTGGGAAAGGAGTTGAGACTTGGGTGAAAAAGAGCTGAGACACAAGGTGTGTTGAGGACAGGGGAGGGATATGTGGTGGTGCAAACAGCATAACCACTGTTTGAACCCTGAATGACTTTACTGCACAGTGTTTGGAAAGGATTATCAAATGCTACAATTCTTTGAAAAGATAATTAAGCACATCTTTGCATGTGTCTACGGGGCATATTATCCAAGAAACAAAACCACAGCCGAGTCCATTGCGGGGCTGTTCTGAACTCATTAGCTCAGCATACAAGTACAAATCTAAATCATCACAGTGCAGAGAGCATATCTCCCTTCTTCTAAGACAAGATCAGGAGACTGCACTGCTGCAGCACAAACCTGAAGGTTCAGGCTCCACCATACACAGGAGTGTGGAATAAAGAATTACTGCTGCATCAGGAACCAATTTTGTAGCAAGTCAGAGCTGACACTTGCCATTTTGACTCTTCCTCCCCACTGCATTTATTTACTCAAGAGTCTGTATTTGAGCTCTGCTTCTAACTGGGACTTTGGAGCTCTACAGAAAAATAAGTACTCAATACTCTGTTTACTAGGCTCTGGGTCAAAGGTGCCATATGTAAACAAAGTGTTTTTAAAGAAACGCATGGCATGTAGACAGTGATCTTACGTAAGGACTCCAGTGGTGAGGGAACAACAAATGCTATTTCTGTAAGGGCATCAGCGTAGTACAGAACCTTCTTCTGTCCATTAAAAATGCTTGCTCCAGTGTCTTCTGAAGAAATGATTTCATCTGAGAATGAAGTAAACAAAAGTGAAGTCAAAAGAAAGCATATCACAAGTCCTTATGCACTTCACCAGTAAAGGGCTTTCCATCACTGGGACTCAACTAGGTAAAGTAGTAAATGAACGAAGTTACTTAGTTCAAATGAAAGCCAAAGTTCACACAAACCTAATTATTGCTGTGTAACCACCATAACCTTGGCAACCTGATTTTCTCCATGTTCGTGCAGAAATCAGTTCTTTGGGCTGCAAAGAATGTCATGTAGGTCATGTTTTACTGTACTGTGCCACCACACAATGCCTTGCACAACTCACTGATGGAAGTGGGGAGCTTTTCAGATAGTCTGTGTTCTTGCACGGAGAAGGTTATTCCAGATCATTTGTAAGTCTCTGCTTGACTATAGCTTCTCACTTCATGAGCTTTTCCAGTGCTGAGCTATTCTCATATTTGAAGGAAACAGCAGGGTCTACGTAAGAAAAACCCTCCCTCTTCTGAAACTGTCTTCCCTGTCTTAGGAAGAAGCCCAGAGGACAACTGTCCTTGTGCACACTTCAATTTGCTGATCTTGGATCCTCAGGACCAATAATCATCAGGGACTGCTTATTGCCACATCTGCTCATTTAAGAACAGACACAAAGCCTGAACAATGTGCAACGCTCCTCCCATCTCTGCATTGTTTCTAAATGGCAAATGACTTGGAACGGCTAGCCTGACCTGACTCTCTTTTTAAAAAACTTCCTAGAATTTTCACAGGCTATTCGTGCACTGCAGTAAGCTTGCCTGCCCTGAAGGCTGACCTGGCTGCCATTTCCACTTATCTTCCTGCAGATGATACAACTAGCTTTGCTAAGTTGTTTGTAAAGCAATTCCTTACAGATTTTCTGCACTTCCATCTTCTGACAAAGTCTGTTTCTTCGTAGAATTTAAGTTGGTTTCATTACAGACCCTCACCTGAACCTCTAAGTTTATTCTGCACTTGACAGTGGCCAGTGCTCCTGCCTGGCATAAACGAACTTTAAGCCTCAATGGCTCACACACCTTTCACAGTCATCCATAGCTACAAAGCTGTGCCCGCCTTCAGCCAAAGTGCTTGCTTAAATTTTTTTTGATTTTCAGCAAGTCTAGTTCACCTCCCTGTGAGATTTCTTTACTGGTTTCTCAGACAGCTTCCCTCTGCAGGATGAACATGGAGTGAGGACTTCACAGTTAGCAGCCATCAGAGAGAGGATGGGTTGGAAGAGAGAAACAGTTAAAAAAGTTACCCATCTTTCTTCAACCTTTGTTTAACTGGCAGAGTTTTCCTTCAACTTGCCTGCTTATCCCTTTCTGCACTGGATTATTAAGAGTAAAACTAATCCTTGGCCACACTACAGTCTTCCCTCAGCAACATCTTCTCCTCTGGAATGAATGCCCTCAACTCTGTAAACCTGCCAACCCATCTCCCACATTTTTCTTCATTCATTGTTTCCTTCTGGTGGCCTCCAATTTCTCTGTACTGATGGAAATGCTGAGCCCAGCAGGAATTGAAGATACCAATTAAGGCCAGTCAAAGCAGAATAGTTTCCTCACTTATTTGACAGTTTGTGTGATGCTCCAAAGATGTTGTAATAACAGCAACAACATGTTTAGCTACTTAGTGTATCATTTCATCTGAAGTTTACACCAGGCTGTCAAACATATAGACCACAGACCAGATCCACCCTGTATGGTAGATTTGTGACTCTCATGACATTTAAGGCAAGGAGTCCTACGGCACTTAAAGACTAACAGATTTTTTTCTCACATGAGCTTTCATGGGAGAAAAATCCCACTTTGTCAGACACTCTGAAGATGAGGGAACTTACAGAATAGGATGAAAATAAATGGAAGGGAGTATAAGACATGGGATCAGGTGATACAGTAACAGTAAATCAGAGCAGTTGTTAAGATTCATACACTGGAAAACAGCACATAGAGGAGGGTGAAGTATGCCTTCTTTTCCCGTTACAACAGGTAATTTGACTTCACCTTCCTCTATGTACTGTTTCCCAGTGTTTGAATCTGAACAACTGGTCTGATTTGCTGTTACTCTGTGACTTGATTCCATGTCTTACACTCCCTTCCATTTATTTTCATCCCATTCTGTAAGTTCCCTCATCTTCAGAGTGTCTGACAAAGTGGGATTTTTCTCCCATGAAAGCTCATGCAAGAAATAAATCTGTTAATTTTTAAGTGCCACAGGACTCCTTGCCTTTTTTGTTGAACTAGACTAACACAGCTGCCCCTTTGGATCATGCCATTTACTTTCCCTAGAATCTTGCCTTCACATTTAAAAAACCATCTAGCCATTATAGTTGCAAAGAAAACCTTCCTACAGCGAACCAAGTATATATAACAAACCGATGTCTGCCAAAAAGTCTCCAGACAGTCTGGTACAACAACTCTGAGGGGTGTGAACTACCACATTCTCCATTCATCTCATTGGGCACCAACCCTAAAGCCCAAGACCCCACATTAACACTTCACTGCTGATCATTTTAGCTGACAGAACAAGAATGAAGCCTTCAAGGAAGTGGGAATTGCTGCTGGCAAGAAAGACAGAATGAAGAACAAAGATATCTAACAAAGCTGGGGAAAGGAGGAAATACAGGAGGAGGGGAGTCACAATAGCAGTGGCCTAAGAGGAACAAATTTTTTCATTGACTTATGTTGAATTTTACAATAAGGGACTAAATATTAAAGATATAATTACTACAGAAAGGCTGCATTCTCCCATTGCTCTCTATTCAAACACCCGCTGACAACAGTGTGGGAATCTGCTGTGGATGGAAGTCTTGAATTTATATCCTGGCCAATGATCCATAATTAAACAAGGAATCCTACACATCTGACATTCCTGTATGGTACTTTTGGACAGTCAGTGTTACCTCAGACTATATTTTTGCTATTCCTCTGTGTATGAACTGCTTTTAAGTTTATCTTGATCAAATCTCAAGCTAATATATTTATAACCAGTTTCTCAAGTCGAAGTACTTTAATCCTGTCCACTAATAACACACATTGAATCTGATTCTGTCTGAATATTCACTTATCCCACATTATACTTCAGTCTTCAGATTGTTAGTTCAAATACAGAACAGACATTGATTCAGAGCTTAACGGACTCCGTATCACCTCTCAACAGTACACAGGGCTATTAAGCAAAGGCTGAAGGAACTGAAAACGAGGGGATTAAGAGGGGGATGGTCCCCAGATACTTGAAAGGCTGCCATAAAAAGATTTTTGTCTTGACACAGAAAGCAGGACGAGATAATGGGCTCAAATGCAACACCACAGATTTAGATTAATTCATAGAATCATAGAACCATAGGGTTGGAAGGGACCTCATAGGTCATCTAGTCCAAACCCCTGCCAGAGGCAGGACCACTCCCACTAAACCATCCCAATCATGGTTTTCTCCAGCAAGGACTTAAACACCTCCCTTGGCAGCTCATTACAAGGCTTCACCACTTGCCCAGTAAAAAAGTTTTTTCTAATATCCAGCCTCGACCTCCCTAACCGCAACTTGAGACCATTGCTCCTCGTTCTGTCCTCTGTTATTACCGAGAACAGTCGAGCTCCCTCTTCCTTAGAGCATCCCTTCAAGTAGCTGAAGGTTGCTATCAAACCCCCCTCAATCTTCTCTTCTGCAGACTAAATAAGCCTAATGCTTTCAGTCTTTCCTCACAGCTCGTGCTCCAGCCCTTTAATCATTTTGGTTGCCCTCCTCTGAACTCTCTCTAGCATGCCCCTGTCCTTTTTGTAGTGGGGAGACCAAAACTAAACACAGTATTCTAGATGTGGCCTTACCAGTGCAAAATAGAGGGGAATGATCACATCCCTTGATCTGCTGGTAATACTTCTTTTGATGCAGCCCAGTATGCCACTGGCCTTTTTGGCAGCACAAGCACACTGCTGACTCATATCTAGCTTCCCATCCATCACCACCCCCAGGTCTTTTTCTACATTGCTGCTATTTAGCTGAATGTTTCCCAGCCTGTAGCAGTGCATGGGGTTTTTTTGTCCCACGTGCAAGATTTTACACTTGTCCTTATTGAAGCTCATAAGATTTCTATTGGCCCACTGTTCCAATTTATCTAGGTCTTCCTGAATCCTGTCCCTGCCCTCCAACGTGTCTACTGGTCCCTGCAGCTTGGTGTCATCCACAAACTTACTGAGAATGCAGTCTATTCCATCATCCAGATCATTGATGAAAATGTTGAACAGAACCAGCCCCAGGACCGACCCCTGGGGCACACCACTCATGACTGGTTGCCAGCTAGACATGGAACCATTGATTCCTACACGCTGAAAACGTTGATCTAGCCAGTTTTCTATCCACCTTATAGTCCACCTATCCAACCCATACTTCCTTAATTTGCCAATGAGAATGCTGTGGGAAATTGTATCAAAAGCCTTGCTAAATCAAGGTATATCACATCAACGGTTCTTCCTGCATCCAGAAAACCAGTCATCTGAACATAGAAGGAGATGAGATTGGTCAGGCATGATTTACCCTTGGTAAATCCATGCTGACTGTTCCTGATCACTTTATTTTCCTCTAAGTGTTTGAGGATGGATTCTTTGAGAATCTGCTCCATAATTTTTCCAGGGATTGAGTTGAGGCTGACTGGTCTGTAACTCCCCGGATCCTCCTTTTTCCCTTTCTTGAAAATAGGCACTACATTTGCTTTCTTCCAAACCTCTGGCACCTCCCCCGTTCTCCATGAGTTTTGAAAGATAACGGCCAGCGGTGCTGCTATCTCATCGGCCAATTCCCTTAGCACTCTTGGATGCAGTTCATCCGGCCCCATGGACTTGTGCACATCCAGCTTCTTTAAGCAGTCGCTAACCTGACCTTCCGTCACCAAGGGCCCGTCTTTTTTTCTCCCATCTGCCACACCCATGGTAGTGCGCTGGGAGCTGACCCTGCCTGTGAAAACTGAAGCAAAGAATGCAATGAGGACTTCAGCTTTTTCCTCATCCTCTGTCACAGGGATCCCTGCCCTATTCAGCAAGGGGCCTACACCATCCTTGATGGAGCTTGTGAACAGGGGACTGCAAACAAGGGAGTTTGCGAGGGAAGGAGTTGGTGCCAGGTGCGTTCAAGGTAAGTGATTGCTTGTGTCTTTTTCCCTACAGGTGATTGCTGTTAGTGTGCTTGTGTGATTGGGTAGGAGCTGTTTGCACTATTGTTCCCTGATCACCTTTAATCACCAGCCTCTAGCAGCTTCTAGCAGCCTTGTGATTGGCCTGCCCCTGTGTGACTAACAAGGGGCAAGGGCTGACCTAGGCAGAGAAGGCCTTTAAAAGCCATTGCTTGAGCGACCAGAGGGAGCTTGCAAACAGGGGAGTTTGCAAGGGAGTTTGGGGAGGAGTTTGGTGAGGCCAAGATAGTGAAGAAGAGCCGTACTGCTGGTGCCAGCGCCCCTGTTGTTTCCTTTGCCTCTGTTTGTAACCAGACAGACTGTTTGTCCATGGATATCTCCACCCAGATCCTGGTGTGGAATTGCAGGGAGTGTGGCCTTCATTTTCCTGCCACTGATGATCAGGCTAGGGAGATGAGCCTATGTGATAGGTGCCTTCTGGTGGCAACTCTTCGGAAACAGGTAGGAGAGTTACAGGACAAGGTGTCACGACTCAGAGGTATCTATGTCCTGGAAAAGTTCCTTGACAGTGTCCACGATGAGACCTGCAAGGAGGAGGTCCCTATCCCAGTGCCAAGGGCTACGGCCACAGCTCTGGAAATGGATGGGATGCCTATGACAGAGGAAGGACACTGGCAGCTGGTCACCTCTGGCAGTAGACAGTGCTCCATGCCTGCTCACATCCCACCATCCATTGTGGTGAGGAACCATTATGCGGTGCTGGACACACTGAAGGAGACAGAGGAGATGCCATCCACCCCAAAGGCTGGGCAGATCACAGCCACCTCATCTAAGAGGAAACATAGGGTTGTGGTGATTGGGGACTCACTCCTGAGAGGAACGAAGGCACCCATCTGTCGCCCTGACAAGGCCTCTAGAGAGGTATGCTGCCTGCCAGGTGCCCGTATCCGAGATGTAATGGAGGGATTGTCTAAAATCATCCACCCCTCAGACTACTACCCCATGTTTCTTATCCATGTGGGTACCAATGAAACTGCAAGAGATGATCCTCAGCAGATCAAAGGTGACTTCAGGGCTCTGGGAGCGAGGGTGAAGGAGTTTGGAGCACAGGTGGTATTCTCCTCGATCCTTCCAGTAAAGGCTAGAGGCCTGAGGAGAGACAGATGCATCCTAGAGGTGAATGCCTGGCTGCGAAGATGGTGTGGTCAGGAGGGATTTGGCTTCCTTGACCATGGAGTCCTGTTCCAGGACAGAGGATTGATAGGCAGAGATGGCCGCCACCTGTCCAGGAAGGGGAAAAGCATATTTGGGCACAGACTGGCTGACCTAGTGAGGAGGGCTTTAAACTAGGTTCAATGGGGGAAGGAGACCAAAGCCCCCAGGTAAGTGACAATGTGGGTGATCTGGGGGAAGGGATGGAACTGGGGGGGGGGGGGGGGGGCTGGGACTGTAGCACCAGGAATAAAAGAGAAGGTAGTTGGAACATGGGGGGAATCAAATAAAAATGTCTTAAGTGCTCTACTGAAGCCCCAATATGCAAGGAGAGTGGGGGAGGAGAACTCCAAGAAAAAATGCAAGGAGGTTTATGTAATAGAATTGAAAATCAACATGACAAAGTAGTGCAATCAGCCGGGTATCTTAGGTGCCTATACACTAATGCGAGGAGCCTGGGAAATAAGCAAGAAGAATTGGTAATACTAGCGCAGACAAGGAACTATGATATTATAGGAATAATGGAGACGTGGTGGGATAGTGTGCACGACTGGAGCTCTGCCATGGATGGGTATAAACTGTTCAGGAAAAACACGCAGGGAAGAAGAGGGGGAGGAGTAGCATTATATGTAAAAGAGCTCTATGACTGCTCAGAGCTCCATTATGGAAGTGGAAGCGTGCCAGTAGAAATTCTCAAGAAAAAACAGCAGGACAATGGAACAGAATACCCTGGGTGGTTGTGGAAGCTTCCTCACAGAAGGTTTCTAAAAGGAGGCTGGACTGCCACCTCCCTTGGCTGGTTTAGACACATTTAATCCTGCATCTTCGCAGGGGGTTAGACTAGGTGGTCTTGCGGTGCCTTCTAATGCTATGACTCTGATTATTTTTCTGTGCTTCAGATTTGTCTACTTACAACTTAACTTTGAATGAACAGCATAATTAAGAAGAAAAAGCCTTGGGTATAATAAATTCGTATACCAAATATTTGCAAATATAGGCAGGCTTGTGTGGAAAGAAACAAGATTTTTAAATGTCCACAGGCACTCGTACCTCCTAAAGCACGAAATGTAAACACGCTGTGCATGCCGAAAGAGCTACAAAGCTATAATTCACTAAGCAAGTGCCAGATCTTACCCGGTTCGGCTCCCTCTTCATCAGTGCAACTGTTAATGGACCAGCTTGTTGAAACATGACCAGTCCAACCAGGGTGCTTTCCCACATCTACGGCCCAGCCAAGAGACAATAAGAATTCTAGGAAGTGCGGCTGCATGTTTCTGGAAGACTCTACATTCTTCAGAATCTGCAACATAGTCCAATTCACAAAATGAACCAAGCTGGAAGAGGCAGTTTTTATTCAATTTTTCTCTATAGCAAATTTGGCAAAACACAGCAGACTAGTAGCCCTGGAGCTCCAAGTCCTTTAGTTATCCTTAAAGCAGTACAGTCTTGCTCACATTTCTCAGGTGCCTCAGTCTTGTTTCTAGGCACTACCTTTACAAAAGACAGTAGTTCAGTCTGCCTGACTCAGTTCTTATTGCTCAGGATCAGGGAAGCTAATTACAAAGTGGTGAAGGTTTTGGCACAGGGTGAGGGGGAGGAGAGGGGTGGTTTGCACATTGTTCTGGGCAACACTCACATTTCCCAGACATGTGGACAGCCCACTAGCAAAAGTCAAACACAATCTTCCCCTTCCTCCTCTCACCCCCTTTCCTCCTGATCCTATGCTGCATAATAATATGAAGTCCCTTGTTTGTTTGCAAGCCTGGAAGGGTTTTAACCCAGTAAATTTTCACCAGACATAAACAGATGAAAAAATAATTCCATAGGTGATCACTGAAATTTAGTCAGGCAAAGAAAGAAAAATGCTGCTAGAGAACTTAGAGTTAAGGATACTTACTTTGTATATTTTTGATATGCCAGGCTGACAATCTGTATTTGAATAGCTGTAAAAACTTTACCTCTTTCAAATCTCAGTATCTACTGCTATTTAATTATTATTGTCTGACCCTGCCCAACAACTGCCCACAACTGAAAATGTAAACTATAAAAATAGTTAAAATGCATAATTTTGTGCAACTGTGAAAAGTTAGATCTATAAACATTTTATAAATACTTAAAAGCAAACACTAATATTATCCATCAACATAATACATAAAAAAAATAATGCCATGAAGCCTAGTTGAGTATTAGTTTAACTTTACTCGTCCCTCCATTCTCGATCCCACGGGCTTTTGTACAGAACATAAGAAGAGATGCATTTTAGGTACCTTTGAGGCAAAATGGAAAGCTGGTGGTTTTGGAAACTACATAGGGGTTAATGGCACTCCTGCGGGCAAGGCGGCTTTGGAGACACTTTTGTCATTTAGCCCACAGGAGACTCATGAGTTTTGATCCTGAAGAGGGATGGGCAGCAACCTCCTCTCTCCCCTTTTTGGGAAGCAGGAGAGGGGACTTTAAATTTGGGGCAAGAAGAGTCAACCATTAAACAACATCAGTATACACAGCCCCAATGTGATAGGGACCGTATAACAGAAAAATGGTCCCCATGCCAAAGAGTTACACTGTCAGTGTACACAGATATGCAAATTTTACTGTGTGAAAGCAGGATTAAATCATGACTATCGATTCTTTTCCCATTACAACAGGTGACTTGACCTCACCTTCCTCTATGTGCTGTTTCTAGTGTTTGAATCTTAACAACTGCTTTCATTTGCTATTACGCAGTCATCTCTTTTTGTCTGGCAAAAGAATTAAATCAGACATGGGCCCTAACAAAAGGACTACCACAGGTACTAAGAGCCCAGCCCACAAAGATGGAACACAAAACGGTCAGCTTAGAAAACTGTTAACTGTCTGAACTGTGAACAACGACAGTCCTGTGGCAGTTTAAAGATTAACATATTTCCTTGGGCATTAGCTTTCATGGGCTGCATCTCACAAAGTGGGTTGGAACTCACCAAAGCTTATGCCCAAAGAAATCTGCTAGACTTTAAGGTGTCACAGGACTTTGGTTGTTTTTGCTATATACAGACTAACACAGCTTCCCCTCCAAAACTTTTCTGAACTGTGTAGCACCTGGCAATATGGCATCATCACTGTGTTTTCTTAATGAAGGCCCAAGACTTGTTCAGGCCCCCAAGTTTCAGCATTATGAACGCATTTCCAGGTAGAGAATGAGCACATATTTGTGCAGGCACATGGATGGCTAGATACATCCCTTTCCCATTTCTGTGGAGTACTACAACTAAGTGTGCTATGGCCGTTACTGCAAACCACAACCAGGAAAGCAAATGCCACTCAGAAGATTGGGTTTTAACAACACAGACTTTGTAGAGAACAGAACTTGTGTGAAAAGCTTTATGTGCTTCAATAGTTCCGTTACCACATACATACTATAGACACAAAAAAAATTCTTTTGATACAGACCTGCCTCTGAAAAATAATGCATTAACGTACTGTTTCCCAGAAATATTCTAGTTCAGGTTCACCTTAATGCAGGTAAGGAGTCCTGTGGCATGTAAAGACTAACATTTATCTATCACGTGAGCTTTGGTGGGATTTTTCCCCAGGGGTTAAAATAAGGGGGGATGCCCCAGAACACTGTTCCAGGGTCCACAAATTTTAGACACCAGCGTACTGGGCCCCTAAAAATAGAATAATGGGGTGGAACACAACAGTCCCTGGCCCTGTGGTTCCATGGGCCCACACTGTCCTGCAGTAAGCAGGGCAGAGTGGGGCTCGCAACGTTCCCCCACGGCCGTGTTTTCCCCTGCCGCCTTGGGGGGGGGGGGGGGCGTGTGCGTGCGGCATGCACAGAGGAGTGTGCAACCAGCCTCTCCTCTGGGCTGACCCACTCCGCCCCCAGGACGTGGGGCAATTGGCCCAAAGGTGGGGCGGAAGAGTAGAGCCCAGTCTCCAGACTGGCCCACTCCCCCCAGTGGCAGAGTGGCTGGCTCAGGGGAGGGGTGGGAAAGCAGGGCCTGCCAGGCCCTGCCCTCCCCTCTCCCTCCCTGCACGGTTTTGGGGAGCACACTGGCAGTGCCTTGCAAGCACACTGGCAGGGCCTTGGTGACCCCAAAGAACTGAGTGCTGCTGACAACCCCTTGGACAGTGTGCCCGTGGTGGCTGCATGACCTCAGCAGGTACTGCTCCTGCTCTGAGGCTTGCTCCAGAAAAATGGGGAGCTCCCTGCAACACAGACATCATGCAGGCCAGAGTCTGGGGGACCAAGAACCCTTTTATCTGCATCCACACAGGACTACAGAGAGAGGCCCCTGCTGTCCTGTTCCTGCTGGAGGAGCCAGCCACCCCCATTCCCACAGGTACTCAGAGCCTTCACCAGCTATCCCTGAGTTAGATTCTCACTCTCTTTCCTTCGGCAGTCCTGCTCAGGGATTAAAGTATCATTTGGCGGGGGGGGGCGCGGCACTGGAACCCTCCTAAATTGGCAGGCCCCCTCACACTGGTGCAGGCCCCTTCACCCACCCCAGCTACTGCCCCCCAAAATGCCAGCCCCACTACCAGGGGTTAAAGTATAATTTGGGGGGCCCCAGAACCCTCTTAAGCTCCCGGGTCCCCCTCACACAGGCCCGTGCCCACCCTCACGTAAGTACGGGCCCACAAATGCCTGCCCCCCACCCCAGCTACTGCTCTCCAGCCCAGGTAGGCATTTGCAACCACTTCTAAGTACCACATGCACTGGTTATCGCTCCGCTCCACCCATCCCCCAGCTACACTACACACACACACACACACACACACACACACACACACACACACACACACCCTGCTACACACCCCCAGCTACACTAACACACACCCAGGTACACACCCTGGCCCACACAACCTCCAGCAGCTCAGTGCCCCCCCCATCCCAGAGGCCAGCACCCCCCTCCCTCCAAAGCCCTTCCCCCAGCCCCTGCTCTACCTCAGCTGTTTGCACGCTGGCTGACTGGCTGGGAGCTGCTCCCTGGCCATAACCTGCTTCCACCCTGCAGGGAGGTAGATTTACAAACTCCCAGCCTGCCACAGCTCTCTGCTGGCTGGGCTTAAAGAGGAACAGGGCTTAAGATGGAGTCACCAGATCTCTGTGTTCCAGCTGCTGTAGCCATTTTCAGGGGGCCCCAGAACTCTGCATTCTGGTGCATTCCTCTATTTTTAGGGGCCCTAGAAAGCTGCCCGCCTAAAAAAATAGGGGGCCCCAGAACTGTGTTCCAGGGCATTCCTGTTACTTTAATCTCTGGTCCAGCTGTTTGAGAGAGTCTGCACCTCTTGTGGGCCTGCCCCTCACTTCCTCTCCCACCCACCAGCTGTGACGCACAAAGCCACTGGGGGCTGAAAAGTCAAGGCGGCTCACTGGGCATATGTGCTGGTGCCCGGGGAGTGCCTGGTTTGTGAGTGTGCCAGCTCTGCCAGGCTGCAGCTCACGCCAAATCGGCATTGACTAATCAAGGAGCCTGAGCCCTGTGCAGAGCAGCAGAGATGTTCTCCTTGTGCTCTGTGGTGCCAGGGGTTCAGAACTGCAGTAGTAGAGGCCTGCTTGCACTGCCACTGTTGCTGCGCTAGAGCCAGTGTGTGCTAAGCAGCTGCTGATTTCTGGGCTGCCAGGCAGCACGGGGACCCCAGGGAGTGGGGCTGAGCACCCCTGATGAGCTGGAGCTCAGGGAAGCGAGGCAACTAGGCCCTTGGAAATGCAGCTTGCTCTCTCTCCAGAGCCTGTTTGGAAAAGGGGGCCAGCATCAGCAGCCGGAGAGGTGCATCCCTGTTAACTTTCAGTGGCAACAGCCCAGGAAGGAGCATGTGGCGGGCTGGGGAGGAAGGCCTGGGCCTCACAGGCTGTGCCCCATTCCTAGTCTGGCCAGAACACAGATGCTGGGGGTGTTTGTCCTGTTCTATGGTTCTGGTCCTTGTCCTTGACTGGGGCCTCTAAGGCACATTGTTAAGACTGATGGTGACCGTAGCTATAGCTTGACTGAGCTGTTTGAGGGTGTCTGCGGGGGGGGGGGGGGGGGGTGGCAGCACTTGGCCTAGTAGCTGAGGTTAAAGTATGTGGGAACCCCTAGGAACATCATTCCTGGGCCCCACCTATCTGAAGAGCCTCCATCTGCATTGTGAGAACCTTTAAAATGTGTCAAATCATGGTTACTTTCAAACCAGAGAGCAGCAAGTAGCACTCAGAGTCTCTCAAGAAAGATTGGCCTTCAAGATGAAGATGCAGCAATGAAATCAATGCAGCAGAAAATGGAAAAATATTGATTTTAGAAACTGTTTTGGTTGAAGTTAGTTTGGTTAAAATGTACTTATGTTGATATTAATGAGAGTTTGCGTACCTGTGTTTCACTGCAAGCAATACATGCAGCTGTGTTTTTGTTTGTCTTGATGGTTGCTGCTTAGGCCTTGCATTGTGTTCAATCAATTACAATCACATTTTAGTTAGTTATGTTGTTAATCACCATACTTATTGTGTTACACAGTATTTGATACTTCGTGACAATAACTGATACAGACAAATACCACAGAAAATTATAAATATTTTTGTGGAGTGAAATGATGCATATGGTACTAAGAAGTGGTTGCAAATGCCTACCTGGGCTGGGGCCCACACATGCATGATGGGGGCCTGCACAATCTGGGAAGGGGTCCCCCCAAGATTAAGAGGGTTCCGGAGCCCGTCAGATTATACATTAATCACTGATTTTCTCCCACAAAAGCTCATGCAATAAATGAATTTATTAGGTCTTTAAGTGCCACAGGACTCTTTGCTTATTTTGCTCAACTAGACTAACATGGCTACCCCTCTGGAACTTTATACAGTTGTTTACCCAAAGTGTTTCTCATGAGATGTCCTTATACTATGACTCAAGCTATATAAACATCTTTCAAAGAATACAAAATATACTTTAAATTATATATCTGTGCTTATAAATCCATGGGAGACTTGGGATATGGAAACTCCACACAGACTCAAGTTGAAGCCAATTTTTTCATAAGACGACATGAAAGTGTAGGTTTCTCCAATTCCTATATATTTCAATTATATACCACAGTTTGGACTGGTTGAATATTCGCCTAAAATCAACCACAATTTTTAAAAATTGAATAATATAGGTATAGAAAGATTATTACAACTCCTGATGTATCCCAGCACATAACAGAACACTGGAATATTATCATCACTTTAATTTACTATTCTGCCTCTGTAGCGGGCTGCTACTTGCTTTTCCGACAGTGATTTTTCAAGGACCCTGTTACATGTACATTATGGGATGGATTCAAAGCTGTTCCATAATAGTACATGAATACTGCATGTGACCTGGCTATTGGGACATTTACTGAAGGCATGCTGGATTAACTCAAAAGCAGCATGGTCAAGAAAGTAGGCAGGAAGCGGAATAATAGCCCAGATAACTTTCTGTAAGCAAAAAGCTAGGACTATTAACTCTAACATTACTCCATACTTGGGAGCAGATTACTGCAGGGGCTTTAAACCCCCTGGGTCCTGGGCTAAAAGAGGGCCCCACAGCCCTGCAATAATCTCCCCTGGTGGTCCTGATTCTGGCCTGCGCTGCTACTACTTGCTGCCATTCCCACACCCTGCCTCTACCCCAGGAGCAGCACCTGGCCCTTGACACTCCCAAAAAGCAGGGAGAGGAAGCCTCCACCCCAGAGCACTGAGTTGACGGCTGGCCTCATGCAGGACACAGCATTGGATATGCCGCCCACAACACCCCCCCCCTCCGGTCCTATTGTTCCTTGGCTGTGTCCTAGCCCTGGCTGTATGGTTGGTGGCTGCCCAACAGGATCACGCAGAGCATTTCCTGTGGGAGAGGAAGTCCCCGCCGCTCGTGGAGTGCTGCGCCAATGGCTGGCTCCCCCCACAGTGCCATGGGGCTGCAGGCCCAGCATCCCATCCTCCCCTCTGTACCTGCCTAACTGCGGGCCCATCAGGCCCCTTCCCCACTGCCCACCAGCTCCCCAAGTGCATCCATAAACTTGCTCAGCTGCACCCTCAGCTTATAGGGAAAAAGTCACTTGCTGGTGGATCTTCTGCACCCTGAAGTCTTTAAATTGTGATATAAAGACTTCGGTAATGGATTCATAAGTTAGGAGACTATTACAGGAGTGAGTGGGTAAGGTTCTTTGGTCTGTGTTGTGCAGGTGGTCAGACTAGATGATCATGTTGGTCCTTTCTGACTGCTAACTTTGTGAGTCTATGAAACCATCTGTTCCATAGAGGCCAAGTTCCAAAACAGGCTGCTCCTAATCTCACAGACTTTAAGGTGAGAAAGCACCATTATGATCATCCAGCCTGACCCCTAGCACAACACGAGCCACAGAACCTGAGACACATGAAGGAGAAATATTGGAAAGGTAAGGGAGAGTACATTCTAATTACAATTTTCTGCTATATAAAATAAGCCATCTTCTTGTGTTTTCAAGAGACTATGCCCAAACGGACAATTTCATCAGCTGGTAGAAGCTGAGACAGACTACACTTGACCTGAATGAATCATAGCACTGTGGCAAACAAAGACTTCATATGACACTTAGCTGAAACACACATAACCATTGACAAAATAAGATTTGCCAGCAGTGGACTGTCAAAGTCACAGACAGTAACTGTCTTTTTGCTAAAACAGAATTTCAGTCTGAAGACCAGAAAAGTGAAAAGAAGAAACAGAAAAGAACTAAATCTGGAGAACAAGAAAAAGATGCAAATCTTATACTCAGGCACTATCTATGGGGTAATGCAATTTCAAAATTTCTAAGGATTAAAACCAATCTTCTGCTATGCTGCAGTCACAGCATTATGTTTCTTTTCTCATTACTATAAAAACAAGCCAACAAATGACAGCACTCCTGCCACATTACTGACTATTTTGCTACAGAAATTGTAGACCTACTTGGAACTTGTTTCTTCTTCATAATTGTTCTCTTACAGAAAAAGTTAGACTCTAATACCCCAGTTTGTAGACAATGTACTGTCTAATACAGTAAAAGTAGACACATGTACCCTGGGACTGCTTGGTAATTCCTATTGACAGACCTTCAGCACCCTTGTACTAAATTAAATTACAAACTGCTTAGGAACTCAGGTTATAACAGTATGGTGGTCTGAAAGAAACCTCACAGCAATATACCCCAGAAGCTTTGGATTTAACGGCAAACGGTCACTATTGCCAACATCAATCATTTGAAAAGCAAGATGGACATAAAAATCATGAGCTTTGGCTTAAAAATCACGAGATTTAATTCAGTAAAAAGTAAAGACATTGAATTATTTTTTTAAATTTTCTTTCTTGGTTTTGAGTCTTTAGGATTCACTTAAGTTATATTTTCAAGTTTTTTCTTTGAAGCCACAAAGGCCAGAAACTCACATTTACTTTTAAGTGAAAGCTAATATTCTCATATATTTATCTGCCTGAGTAAGCTGGGACATAAGACACACACTAAATATCATGAGAACTGGCACTATGTCATTGTCTGATTTGAAAGTTTTCAGTTAAACTTTCACCTCCACTGGAATATTTCTTGTTCATTTAGCTTCAGCACTTCCATACTTCCAAGGCACCCCAAGTCCCAACCCTTCCCTAACAAGCCTACCCACTCCCCGAGTTGCCCAAAACCTGACCCCTTCCCTAACCCACCTGCCCTGCTGCCAACTCCCCCCACTTCCCAGGGCCTTCCCCGCCAATGCCCACCTCACACCGTTTCCCCACCAGCTGCCTGTCCCCAACCTCCACAGCTCCCCCCCCCAGGGCTCCTTCCCCCTTACCTGGCTACCAGAACTGGCCACACCACAGGCTGCTGCTCCCATCCTGAGCATGTCAGGGTGGGAGATTTAAAAACTTCCAGCCTGGGCAGCTTCCTAATAGGCTGGAAGACTGTGTCTTCCAGCTGGATAAGGGCTGGCCAGAAGCGTTAAGTGTGCGGGTGAGCAACAGAGGCTGCGCACCCGTGCAGCTTACAGGGAACATTACTGCTGCCCGATACAGCACCACCAAGCCATGGGACCCACAGCCTAGCAGCCTAGTCCCTAGACCTCCCAAACCCGGCAAGGAGTGGGTCCCAGGCAACTATCCCCTCTCACCGCAACACACACCCACACCCACACCAGGCTGCCGAATCCACTCAGACCCAGAGTCCCCACCTCCTGCTCACCCCCCAGTGCCAAAAGGCTGCAGGTCCTGGATCCCACCCCTCCAACATTGGTGGGGTTGAGCTGCCAGGAAGAGGGAGAGGGGAAGAGGCAAGAATGGGCAGCTCCAGGCCCCGCAGGGCCTTAATCCAGTCCTGTACACTCTCCTACACACATTCCTGCTGAGTCACCCAAACTGGCTTAACCAGTCTCGGAAAAAACACGGAAGAGAATTTGGACCTGAATTACAAGAAACTGGCAGAAAATGGGAAGGTGAACCCAGACTCCAGAGGTCAGGAGTCTAAGGTAAGATATACTAGAAGGATCCCTACATGGAGGACATTTAGCCTCTAGGTCAGAAAGGTACACATATGCTTTTATTGTTTTAAAACTCTCTCTCTTATGCTGTGCTTTCCCACTATTGGTAAGCATAAACAATACTTGGTTTCAAGACACTGTTTGGGGTCACTGATTTACTAGTTACAAGCTCCAAAATGGAAAAAAACTGTAGACAGCAAGTCCAGCTGAACCTGCTGAGCTACAGTTAATACATAGGAACTATAGTGCAAGACATAGTCTAAGAGTAGGAAAATCATACAGTGCTACCTCAGAAGAGGAACAGGCATGAGGCCTCTCACTTGTTGGGATGCAGTAAGAGACCACACAAGAGGTCAGAGCTCTAAATGGGACACAAGTACCTAAGGGTATATCTATACTGATGGCAGCAAAATCAACATTCCAGGAATGATCAGCAGTGTGTACATACTCACTGCTTTGCTCCTGCAAGTTGGTGCTGGAATTCCTGGCCCCCAGGAGACATAGGGGAAAGCCAACCACAAGGCATTTACAGTCAGCTTTCCCGGCTGTGTTCTTGTGACTTAGGAAGTCGCTGGCAATTACACAAGTCGACAGCTGCCAAGAAGCACCCTCAGCGTAGACTAGGGCTAAGGGTCTAGAATCAATTTTGTATTGTATTATTTGAGAAAAAGAATATGGTCACCGCAAAAACAGACCTAGGGCAATTTCACTGAAGCTCGTGAAGGAAGGAATAAGCTACATGCCACCCTAACCCCTTACACTATAGGGCTGATTAAACTGGGGTGGTGAGAGGGGCCAACAGTGCTTCTCTTACCTGCCCTTCTCAAAACCTGACAGCAGTGAAGTCTGAAAGGGTAAATTTCCCACAAAACAAACCCTCCCCACCACACACCCTTCAGCAATTTGAGGAGCTCTCTGATTGCTGTAATGAGTAAAGACAACTGGGTTGTGTCAGCCATTTAGTGTTTCACAGGGAACATCTCCATCTTAGTGCTGGTAAAGCTCAGCCACTCAGTGTACCACTGGATAACCCTGGAAAGCGTTAAATTTCATGTTAAAACGATTAAGCTCTGTGCAAACACTATGCAAATAAAATCTCAATACTTTTAAAAGTGGAAACTGTTCATCACATAGTTCAGTCCTATAGAGATTGGGACATTAGCGCATCTTTTATTAATTTAGCTTTGGTCACCATGACTTGGGACACGTTATGTGATTTAGGAAATCAAATACATTACCTTAAGACCCCAGGGAATACACAAATCTTTGGACAATTAGGGGTGCCAGTGCTACAGAGTCAAACAGTGGGCTCAGGGTCAGTCAACCCAAAAGCCAGATTTCAAAGTCTGCAGAACTGACTCCTTAATACAGATTGCTGGTTGGAATCCTCAAGGCTGTCCTAGCTCTGCAGGACTATGGTTTCTCCCAAGAATCTTTCCCTGCATAAGCCCATGAGAAATGCACAGAATTGAACAGAAATACACCCAGTTGGCTCAGCAGGAATAAAAGACTTCAGCTTGCATGCCTTAGTCCTGTTTTATCTTGCTAGGATGGCTGGCCTTCAAGTAGCCAGCCAGACAGGCCTTCTACATTCAGACCTAACTTATCAGAAAGCTTGTTGGGTGGCATGACCCTGGCTTCAGGTAACTAAATAATATATTCCACTCAACAAATTTCACATAAACCAATTTGTGCTGCATTTTGTTTGCTGAACATTCGCAAGCTTATACAATGTGGAGAGGGTGCCTGGAGTAATCTAGTTAATCCTGTGGCAAACAGCTATATTTGAACTATGTACAGCAGTGGTTCCCAATCTTATTGGTCTGAGGGCCACAGACACTTTTACAACTCCGAAGAGCCATCAGTCTCCACCAGCAGATCTTCTCCCCTCTCTTCAGACAGAAGCTCAGTGAGAAGGCTGCCTTGTTTCTGATCACGTGTCCCTAGCTGCAGCAGGGAAACCTTATGCATCCTCTAACCCCTTGTGCTTCACTGGGGAACCTAGGCAGTAGCTTGCTTCTGCAGCCAGGGGGACAGAAGATCAGTGCTCCCTCCCCCTGACTCCAGCATGGACCCCAGCACCTTTGACCCCAGGTGGAGTGCTTTGCCATGCTCCCTGCTATAGCTGGGGGAGGGAACTGTTGATCTCTCACCCACTTGGCTGCCACAAGGAGTCCACACAAGTCTTGTAGCCCCGTGGAAATGTGTTCCACCAGGTTCCTGCACCACATCCCTTCTGCAGCCAGCAGGAAGGGAGCAGCAGACCACTTTAAAAGCCCCGAAGACCGCAGGTTGGGAACCACTGAAGTACAGTGTTGCATACACAGGGAATGAGGGGAAGGAACCATAAACATACAATCACAAAATCATAAAAACTGCAAGAGACCATGACAGGTCATCGAGTCCAGTTCCCTGCACCCATGTCAGGAGCAAGTACCCCTAATTAAACCATCCCTGACAGATGTTTGTCTAACCTGCTCTTAAAAACCTCCAATGTAAGAGATTCCACAGTCTGCCGAGGAAACTTATTCCAATGTTTAATGACCCTCACAGTCAGGAGTTTTTTCCTAATGTCCAACCTAAACCTCCTTTGCTGTAATTTAAGCCCGCTGCTTCCTGTCCTGTCATCTGTGATTAATGAGAATAATTTCTCTCTTTCTTCCTCATAACAACCTTTTAGGTATTTCAAAACTGTTCTCATATCCCCTCTCAGTCTCCTTTTTTCTAGACTAAACAAACCCAGCTCTTTCAATCTTCCCTCACAGGTCAAATGTTCCAAACCTCTAATCATTTATGTTGCCCTTCTCTGGACTTTCTCCAGTTTCTCCACATCCTTTTAGAAATGAGGCACCCAAAACTGAACACAATATGCAAGTCGAGACCTCATCAGTGTAGAGTAGACTGGAAGAATCACTTCTCGTGTTTTATTCACAATGCTCCCGTTAATACACCACAGAATGGTGTTTGCTTTTTTTGCAACTGTATTACACTGCTGACTCATTTAGCTTGTCATCCACTATTACACCCAGATCCCTTTCTGCAGTACTCCCTCCTAGGCAGCCATTGCCCATTTTGTATGTGCACAATGGGTTGTTCAACCCGAACTGGAGTATTTGGCACTTATCTTTATTGAATTCCATTCTATTTATCTCAGACCATCTCACCAGTTTGTCCAAATCATTTTGAATTGTGCTCCTATCCTTCAAAGTACTCGCAACCCCTCCCAGCTTGGTATTATCTGCAAAACTTTATAAGTTCACTCTCTATGCCATCATCTAAGTCACTGATAAAAATGTTGAATGAAACCGGACCCAGGACAGATCCCTGCGGCAACCCGCTTGTTATGTCCTTCCAGCCTGAATGTGAACCATTGATAACTACTCTCTGGGAGCGGTTATCCAACCAGTTTCTCACCCATCTTATAGTAGCTCTATCTAGTTTGTACCTCCCCCAGTTTATTAATAATAATGTGGCATGAAAACATGTCTTATATGTTCTACAGTCCTCTCTTCTGGTACCCAAAACTACTGATAATATTTGAATGCAAATAAAGTACACTCCATGCATCATATAATTTACAAAGGAATAATTTCTTTTTTACTTGTAAATAGAGCTTTTCTGTTCATTGATATTTTTGTTTGAAATTAAACCCTATGGCGAACTACCTGGGCTTGCACACAGCTGGAAAAAAGCACAGTACTGCAGGACTCAACAAATTTAGTGGCAGATTGGGCATCAGCCGGAAAATGAAGGAGCCCTCCACAGCCAAAAGAAAAACCGCAACCCAGGGTGCTTTCAGTGGTGAGATCAGTGCCAAAAAACTGTTGGCACCAGCAATTTTTTTTTTATTATTTTGATTAAGGTACCAAGGTGTGTTCTGCCTCTAAAGTGCCATGGCACAACTAGGCATCACAGTAAAATTCCTGTTCGCCATGATGACCTGGCACCTGCTGTTCATCAAGCCATGGTTCTACATTGGGCCTGTGAACCCTGAAAGCATCCATTAATGTCAGGCTCCACAGACAGTGCTTCTACACATTCATAGCAATGAATAAATAAAGCACCAATAATGCTTTAAGTGTAAAGAACTTATAATTATACTCATTTCATAGATCAAAACATCCAGCAACTCAGTGCACGCTTAAGAATCCAGAGTCCCAGTCCTCTGCTCCAGCCACCAGACAATATTGTTAAATAAACAACAGGTAAATGAAGCAAAGACAAGGCTAAACCAAAGAGTTTTCTCATTTTTCACATACCTCCTGGCTTGTTTTCTGGCCTGCTTTCATGTAGAAAATGAAAACTGTATCAAAAGGACGACATGGCAGCAGATCCAAGTACCCAAGGTCATCAAAAAACCCAGGGAGCGTGGAGTCAAGTGCAATCAGATGAGGAGGTAGACGGCTGTTAGCAGTTTCCTAGCCAGCAAACAAAGACATTAGAATTTTTTTTTTTAAACTATTAGAATAAACCTGTCAGTAATGCTCTTCGGTGGTTTCATTACGAACCATTTTTAAATACAATGAACATAAATGCATTTTTTGAAACAACAAAGCCATAGCTTAAATTTCTAAAATGATATAACCCCCTGAATGTAAATTGCAGATCTCATGGTTTACATGGCTTTGCAAAGAAGCCTGTACTATTTGATGTCAGAGTCCCCTAGAATTTCTTCACTGATACAGGATGTACCAAGAGACATCATTGCATGGAAATGACAAATAATTTTTAACATCAATGCCTTCCCCTATACCCGTGCTTAACTCCATAGCCACTTTGTTTTGCAGATCACCTGGAAGAAATAAATCACGAAGCATTTCTTGTGATTATTTCTGCAACAGCTCAGTCGTATTTGTTGACAGTCTGTACAGAGCTGGAGTAACTCCACTGGGAGGTATTTTCAATCTGAAAATCTGGATTATCTATACTAACTCATAAAAAAATAACTTGTACATTTAGCTAGTGTTTCCATTACATGGATCCAAAAGTGCTTTATGTAACAACATACAAACAACATATGTACGGACCACAGGATCTGTTTAGCAGAACACTGCAACATTACAGAAATGTTTTGGGCTGAAAGCAATAACAGTATACAACTGAAACTGAAGTACAGTATGTAAATATCCCAATTAATTTACCAACCTAGAACCACCAATCAGAGCTCCTCAGTCAAAGCTTGAAGCATTATCTCCCCCACCCTCCACCTTCCAGAACCCCTGAGATGTTCTAGGGCCATCTCTGTATATCTGAAGATCACAGCTATCATAACACTGACTAGCTCTGTCAGTGTATCTACAGAAGAGAAAGCTTCCATTACCAAAGCTTCTAAACTATTTTGTCCCACCACATATCGGGGTGTTAAGTCATTTGCACACTATGAAGGGAGGTATCAAGTCACCTTCAGTGCCTCTAGGGACAGAAATCCAAAGTGCGAAAGGAAGAGGCGAGCAGTCTGGAACTCCTGGGCAGGAGGCGGGGGCTTACACTCAGTGATCGGGTCAGGGAAACTCTTCTTGCGCCACTCCTCCTCACTCTGCTGATCTACAGACATCTCATAAGCAATCTGTTGGGCCATACCATTTCTCAGCTTCTCATGCCGCTCTTCCAACTGAAATATATTATTTCACAAACATGGAGCGCTGACTCCAGCAAGATCTCTTTCCAAGAATTTCAAAATACCACAAGCATGAACAGCTACTGGAATGGACCTCCGTGTTCCTAGAAGCACGGAGTGGTGATGTCCCCCAGATGTGGAGGAGAGCAATGTTCCCTCTAATTTTCAATAGGCTGTGTGCGCAAAAAATTTCTTTTGTGCAAATTTTCAGAACCAGTATCCAAATCCATGCACATTCCAGAGTGTGTCGTCAAACTTGTGAGCACAACGAAGCAAGTGTGTATGATGCAAATAATATCTAAATTTTATTTTTACATGGTGATGGAAATGATTTTACAAATTACAAAACCTTATTTGAAACATGCTACTTGAAACCGCCTTCTTAAAGTAATATACAAATATTAGCATTGTTGAATTTTTTTATGCATGCTTTCTTTTGTTGTGTGCGCGGGTTTCATGACCTGTGTGTACGCGCGCAGTTTAGAGGGAACATAGGAGAGTCAGTTAATGCGACTTGAAACTGCTCAACCCGTATTTTATTTGTTTAGGACAACTGCAGCAAAAATGATGTATCCAGCATCAACTCCAACATCTGCCCTTCAAATGAGCTAGAGCAGCATATTTTTTACTTTAATCTAATGCAGGGGTGTCAAACTCATTCAACATGAGGAGCCACGCTTGGAGAGCAGGACACCTGTCACAGGCCATGTGGATGCAGGGATCCCCAGCCCTTTCCCCTGCCATGTTCAGAGTGGCATGGGCTCCCCTTCTCCTCATGCTCTCTGACACCTTCCCTGTGGGCCCCTCTTCCCAGCTGGGCAGCTCCTGGACCCCCCCCCCTTCCCTAGTTGGGCACCTCCCAGACCTCCTTGTCCCTTTCCAATTCCCCTACCGCAGGACATGGTGGCAGACAATCAGTCTCAGTCACAACCACCTGGGCTCCTGCCTCCTTCCCCTTCTCCAACCACTCACTGTCAGTCATCCAGCATGCTAACCTTTGGTTGGCTCGGTCCCAGCTGGCCTTTGATTACCTTGTTCCCATGTGGACCCCAGCCACTCTTTCCTCGTTTGCTTGTGCAATGTGCCATCAATCAAACTAGCATGCTGACTGACAGCGAACAGTTGGGATGCGGGGCAGTACAGTGGCTCTCCAGGAGCTCTGCTCAGTCTGCTGTGACAGACTCTGGTTGGTTGGCAGAGCTGAGCCAGGACTGACTAGAGCACTTCCTTTGTTCTGTGCTGTGACTCATCTCATGTGAGAGTGAGTCACAAGCACACCTAGCCCTGCTCTACTGGCAGCAGACTGTCTTTGCAGTGTTGCTATAGACAGTTTGCAGGCATAGCCCAGGCAGCAGCCCCACAGGCTAGATCAATGCCCTTGACGGGCTGGATCTGGCCCCTGCAGGCCATCAGTTTGACACCACTGATCTAACAGCTCCACTTCTAAAAAGAGCTTTCAAGATGGAAGCAGCGCACGCCTGTTGCCCCAGAAACAGCAATAGGGAACAAGTCACTGCTCCAGGCCACCATGGTGTTCAGATTGGGGCAAAACATATTGTGTGGAGCTCCTCAATAACTCAGTAATAAGTAGGATCATGTCACAGGTACCATCACCCCTGCTTACGTCCTGGACCTCAATCAATCTACAGTGTGTTTCGCACCTCATTAATCAAAGTGAGTGAAGTTCCATTTCAACACCCTTTACAAGTGGAAAATATTAGGGCTAAGTGCCCCATACAGGGTGTAATTTACCAAACAGACTCTGAAGCTGATGGGCCAAGAACAGAGGAAAATCAAAAATTAAAACTTCTTACCTCCTCATTAACAATTTCATGCAAGTCTGGAATGCTCAGGTCAGCTTTCACAAAGGGGATCTTATCCACCTCTTCAGGGAAAGGCCGGTGTCTGACACTGTACTTAAGTCCAACATCATTTTTAGGAGCTGGTCGAGGTTCTGGTAAAAACATCTGTTACAACAAAAGAAACAAACCTTATGTCCAGTTTAATCTTGTACTGCAATATTTCTATACTAAATAAAGAGAATTATTTCTACCACCATGTCACCGATTCACAGCCATAACAATAAGCTTCATTTATTAAGAAAGCATTGAGAAAAATAAATACTCTTCACTTACATACTTGAAAGAATTGATGATAAATTTTAAAGCACTGTTTGCTATTCAGTCCTACTCACTATAGTTGTTCCACTCATGTTACCTCCGAACCCTGGTTTTCCACATAATCTCTGTGCCACAGCCAATCCCACTGGACTACATGGAAGTTGCAAATCTTTCTGAGGTTGCTTTAGTTATAAGGTTAAATCAATTCTAATAATGTTTAAAAGAGAACTAAAGATTATGGATGGTGGTCTCCACCTAGGTCCTACCCAATCTATGACCAGAGAAGGAGAAGGGTGCTGCTGCCTCTCAGGGTATGGAGCCCAGGGTTTTGTAGCAGTAGTACAGGTTAGGATGAACTGCACTGGCTAATATATGCAAAAGGCTTGCATACTGCTTGTAATCATTATATTTTGCTCTCAGCTATTAGTGCCTCATGGCCACAGGATTTATCCAAACCCCAAGCCTGCGTGTGAGCACAACACGTAAGCCAGGGAGGACCAGAACCTTTGGGGTTGCCCTGAGTGCCACCTTACTAGCTTGCCTTTTGTTAATTTAGAGTTATCAATTCACTAAGAAGTAAAAGGCACAGAATCCTCCATCCATAAAGCTCCCACTGATACCAATAAATGTTTCACATGCCAAGACAGAACATTCTCCTTAGTGTCTATCAAACCGCAGTATTTTACCATGCCACTAACTGACATGTCCACTTCAGTGCCAGGGTAACCTTGGAAGCATTACAAGAAGAACTACACGCGTCCCTAAAACTCCTGCGCCACAGGCAGACTACTAAAAACAATTTAAATTTTGCTTGGGCTTCCTATATGTTTGGGTATGTTTGTACAAGTGATCTAAATGTCAGAAGGACAGCTGAGACTGACAGCTCCAAACCTCAGCTGCTGTCTGAGTGCCCTTGTTTCATTATAATAAATCCATTTCCAGCTCTCCCAAAGAGCCAGAGAAATGTATGTCAAAGCCAGTGTTGGAAAACACTCAGAAGACCCAAGTCCCACAAGCCGTGGTATCACCTCCATTCAAATTATTAATGTCTGAATACTGAAGCACGTATACAGTCCCTCTGCGTGATGATCTCCAAACTACAGGGCGAGCGTTTCCCTTACACACAAACAACTGGGAAGTAAACAGCAATTTAATTCAACACTTACACTTCAGCATTATTAAAAGAAACCAATACAGTGCTTCGCAAATGTGCCATATTACCCAGTTAAGGGTCCTGTGACTCAGCCATACATACAGTCACCAATTCTCTGGGTTATCTTGGGATATTTCTGCTGAGTATCTATGAACTACAAACTTCCCAACGGGCTCTGACAGAGACCTTTTGATTTGCTTTAGCTCCTCTTGGCAACAGGCAAAGTTGCTGAGCCCATGCAAGTCTTCCAGACACTCCACGGATAATAACCGTGACAGAGGGAAAAGAGTCATCTGCAAAATGCACAAATAAAACATTCAAATATATTACATAATAATTTAATGCAGCTGACAAGCACCTAACTGAAACAGACACCTATACAAATTTTCAATATTACATATGTGAACTTGTGAGACTTTCAGGACTAACTCTTCCCATCTAACAAACAGAACAGATTCTGGATGAGTGGCAAAAATAAAGAATGATCTTCCCAGCAGCATGGAAGTACTGTTCTGTGGGCTCTTTAACAGTCCAAGTGGACTTCTCCCCTTGTTTCCGGATCACTTTGCTTTGGTTATGAAATGCTGCCAGCTTCAGCACAACTCAGCTAACATACTGCAATTTCTGCACAGTGAATAAGGCCATCAGACCAAAACCAAGATCTACTGGACTGTTCACATGTGCAAGAAATGTGCTCATGGAGGAATGCCTATGTCTGTATATTTACTTTACAGATCTTGATACAACACTAGCACCGAGAACAGGACATCAATTTGGACCAGTCAATGGAGGATCTTAATGTCAGTGATATTTGTCAGCTTAGGACTAATACACTATTCAGACAGAGAAGACCTGCTCATTTGAGAGAGAACGTACCATTCCAAGCAGGGCCACGCTTGGAAGAGGGGGTGGAGGGATCACCCCTGGCCCCGTGGTTCTGTGGGTCCTTTACTGTCCTGCTGTGAGCAGGGCAGCACGGGGCCTGCACCGCTGCCTCCCCCAGGCACACTGCCCCCTCCCCGCTGCCTTCAGCACGGAGGCCAAAGGAGAGGGTGTGGAGAGGCAGAACAGGCCCCTGCTCTAGGCCAGCTGGCCCCACCCCCAGGGCAGGGAACAGCTGAGCCGAAGCAGAGTGGACCAGCTCAAAGCCTGGGCTCTGCTCTCTTGCCCCTCCCATGGGCTAACTGTTTCATCCTAGAGGCAAGGAGGGCCAGCCCACAGGCGGGGTAGGAGAGCAGAGCCCAGCCTCTGGACTGGCCCCGCTCCACTCCCTGCTCAGGGAAGGGGTAGGAGTGCAGTGCCAAGGCCCCACACCACACAGGGATGGCCCTGATTCCATGAGAGTAAAGGTTTATTACTTATTGGCTTTCTTATTACAAAAGGTGATTTTGTCCCCCTCTCCCCACCTCCCCCTCCTCCTAATACACCATCCACGCTGTTTGAATCTAAACAACTGTTTTGATTTGCTGTAACAGTCTGACCTGATCCTATGATTTACACTCCTCTGCAGTTATCTTCCTCCCTTTCTATAAATTCCCCATCTTCAAGCATCTGACAAACCAGGATTTTTCCCAGGAAATCTCATTTGATAAATAAATTTGCTAGTTTTTAAAAGTGCCACAAGACTCCTTTTTTGTTCTGAAAGACTATTACTGTAAACTTGCTTGGACTGGAGTAATACGGGTATGGGTGTTCACCAGTGTCCAAATGGGAAAAGGTATCTACTGGAGCTTTCACTAGTGATGGTCCAGTAAAACTATGGGCACTTAGCGCCAGAGATTAAAGTTAGCCGAAATGGCTCAGAATGCTGTTCCGGGGCCCACTATTTTTAGGGGCTGAGTGTTCTGGGCCCCCTAAAAATAGAAAATGGTACTGGAACACTGAGTTCCGGGGCCCACCATCGAAAAATAGCAGGCCCTGGAATGCAGCATTCTGGCACCATTTTCTATTTTTAGGGGCCTGAATACAGCACCCCTAAAATAGTCAGCCCCAGAACGCATCCTGCTGCATTCAGGCAGGCAGGGGAGCAGGCGGAGGTGTTCAGGGGCTGGGAACAAGCCCCACCGCAAACCTCTCCTCTTCAAGGCCCTGCCCATCCTGGGGCCTGCCGCCACTCCTCCCACCCCGGCCCAGTCCATGCTGCCAGCCTGACCTGGGGCCTACAGCCTCCTCTGGAGCCCCACCACCCCCAGTAAGTACTGGGGTGGCTGGCTCATGCTGGGGGTGGTATTGAGGGTAGGGGGTGGGTACTGGGGGTGGATACTGGGGACAGGAAAGTGGGTATTAGGGGCTGGGGTAGATTTTGGGGACAGAAGAATGGATATTGATGGCAGGAGCTGGGGTGGGGGGAAGGCGTTTGGGGCCAGGAGTTGGGGTGAGGGGCTGGCATTTGGGTGGGAAGGATCTGGGGTGCAAGAGGGGGGCTCACCCAGTTAGGAACGTTCCAGGGCCTACCAAATTATACTTTAACCCCTGCTTAGGGCCACAATATGGGAACTGAACCCACGTTTCTTTTTGGCTGGCAAAGAAAACAGGCCTATTGTGGTGAACACTGCCAGTGTCCTATTGAGTTTAAAGTGCCAGTCACATCTATGAGGCCTATGCTCAAGTCACCACTTGATATTGATGGCCTTGTCAATTAATTATAGGCTAGTATTTCTTCCTTTGTGAGAAAAAATTACAGAGATTGAGTCTTCAGGATTTCCTTGATCCCAATCAGTCCCACATATGGGAATTAATTAATGTCACTGGTCAATGTCCTTCTGACTATGGACGTGATAACAGTTAGATCTATCCAACACATTTTTGATACAGTCAGCATATCTGCCAGAGTACGTGGAATCACTTAAGTGGCCTTTTTTTTTTTTTAAACACATGAAGACCCAGAGCATGATTTAGGGCTATGGTTTTGCTCATCTCTAGTGTGCTCATGCAAGGGATTTGCAGAGTTCTCTCTCTAACTCCCTTCTTCTAAGGGTATGTGAAACTGTTAGTAAGGAAACAGATTGTGGTACATCTTTTTACTGCTAATCCCACTGGGGCAATGCAACAGCTCACTCAGTGTCTACTGGAGATGTGAGCTCAGTTGAAGTTTAGGTCCTATGGATACAAAACAGTGACAGAATACAGCTGCTGGGGGTCAGTACCGACAGAAACATTAAACAACAAAGTCTTAACACGAGCAAATCAGGAGCATATGCAGCAGCTGCTAGTTAAACACACATCTATGTATTTGACATATTTTAAACATTCACCCTTTTATGGACTGGAACGTGCAACTTTTCAAAAAGTGTATTGAAGTGTTATTCCTTCAGCTGTATTTACAGGGCAACCAGCTAAAAGCAGGTGGTCTCACACATTAGTCCACATTCATCTGGAGAATCAGGCAGGGTTTATATGCATTGTAACTACAGGGAAATTTTGTTGACCTGATTGTATGAATCCCTACAATTACCTTCTAGTGTTCCTCACTTCAGTGAAACAACCTGTAGAATAGGTTTCCAGTGTTTGAAAGGCAAAAGAACTGCACAACTAAACATTCATTTCGCAGATACTCTGCAGAGAACTTCAATCTACAGAACCAAAAGGACACAAAAATGTTTAACTTACTTTGCTCATTCCCTAAAGGCTGCTCCAACATTGCCAGAATGACACTATTATCCAGCACAAAGTAGCGGAAGCTGTGCTTATTAATGGTAGGTAAACGGGAATATTTAATTAAGGTGGTTTCATTCACCAAGCTGCAAGGAGAGGCAGGGCCACTGGGTGAAGGGAATGCTCCAAGTAACTGCATAATACTGCAAATCAGAGAAGAATTCAGTCAACAGCACATCCCCAAAAGATATCACCTGATCCCATCTGAGATGGGAATCTTTGGACATATTGTTCCCTTTGCATCCTGACATAGGATGTATGACAAAGATCCATAGAATATAGGATCCTGTCTCAAATAGGGACCAGTAACTGAGGGCTTCAGAGGATCGTACAAGAAAAAAAACAAAACCATGAGGAACAAAACCTGCCCATGCAGGAAGTTCCCTCTTAATTCAGGAAAGCAGCAATTCAGCTTGCTTTGAAGCATAAGAATTTCTACCTCTTATTTATTTATTTTAACTTTTCATATGCAACTGTGAATGTTCTTATTACCCAAGCATGTATTTAATCCCTAATCTGTTCAGTGTTTGAATCTTAATAACTGCTTTGATTTGCTGTTTCAGTGTAACCTGATCCCATGACTTAACCTCCCTCTGTTTATTTCCTCCCTTTCAGTAAACTCCCCCATCTTCAAAGCATCTGACGAAATGGGATTTTCTCCCATGAAAGTTCATGCAATAAATAAATTTGTTAGTCTTTAAGTGTCACAGGACTCCTTTCTTGTTTTCCTAATCCATTCTTGAATCTCAAGCACCGGTAGCATACATGTTAGGTGTGCTGGTTATCACTGCTTTATGTTACTTTGAACAGAAATTATCTAGCAGAGCCTTCATGAATGCAGGCACTTGATTTCAGGAACACAACCTTTGATGTTTTCACTGCAAACTCTTCATGACAAGGACCAGGTCTTTGTACAGCACCTAGCACAATGAAGTGCCTAACCCTGACTGGGGTCCATGGACATTACTGCAGTACAAATATTCACTAGTAATTTGAAGTTATGCAGAATGTATTACGATATTCCCAGATATTATTTGGCTATACCACACAGAACAACAGCATCTCAAGGTTGAAATTCCAAGGAATTTCCCTGGCCACGAATAGTGAGTGAGGCTACACTGATGCCTGAGGGAGCTGTCAGAGCTTTTAAATCTGATCTATACTCCAGGCATTAGGCTTTCAAAAAAAAACCTTTGACCACAGTAAGACCAGATATGAGCAAATTTAATAGTTAAAATAAATATGAGGAAGAGGGACATATATCTACACAGATGAAGGGAAAGTGCCTTGAGTTGTGCAGCATGTGGAGGTAGGTACTTTTACGCAATGCCAACTTCGTCTGCAGGTTCTAGTGAATGGTTAACTTTACCTGGTAACTACATGGAATCATTTTATTGTTCAAATTAAACACTATGGTAACTTACTATCAAGTAGAACAAAAGAAGAAGGCAGGTATCCCCTTTGGCAAGCCACTTGTGAAGTTAGCAAGATACAACCCTCTCTCATCTTTGTGTGTGTCTGTCTGTGTGTCAATTTGCCCAGCCTACCAGCCTTTGTCCCCACATATTACAAACACTGTTCTTTTGAATGTTAATTTCCTCAGCAGCAACATCCTGCCAGAACTCAGCCTTTTTCTGATGAATGGCATACCATGTTAACGTAGCTTCAGCTGCATCCTTCACCCTCATGGAGGCAGGATTCGGTTCTTTATCTCCTTTGTACTTGACCTCTTGTTCACTGGTTTTGGATTTACTTCCTGAGATGCCCAATTCCACAATCTCCAACACCTCCTTTAAGCAGTCCTAAATAGGGAACAGACAAATTGTTTAAGTGAAACATTCACATCTGGTTCTCTCCAAAGAATCTCAGTTGCCAATGATGTATTTTCACCATAACCACAAATCAATACACCTACCTTCATTTCCACTTGGAACACTCTAAGAAACTTATCCACAGCAAGACACTCAAATACCATAGATTACGCTTCTTGAAGAAAATTCAGGATATATACTTTAACACACTCAAAGCCACCTTCACTCAACAAGGACACATCATCAGAGAAATAGAGCACGTTGTATAACAGGCCACCTAAATACCCCCAGCGAAGCTGCTTCAATACAGAAATAAAACCTCCACTGATTGCTAGTTGTCATCTAACACCCCATACTGGAGATTGTATGTGGTTTTATCAAACTGCAACAATTCAATGAGGACCTCATCCTGAAAGAAATCTTTCCTGAACTGCTTTGTGTAGGCTTCCAACAGTCTTCCACCCCCATCCCTCTAATCTGACCAGAAGTAAACAGCCAAAAGACCAGGGCACATCAACTTGAAGCAGCACTGGACCATGCCAGCAAGGCCCTCCAGAGGATTTAGAGGGCCTGGGGCAGATTTGATGTGAGGGGCCCCCCTCATTGTTCCATACACACAACTCATATTTACGTACTGTAGCCAGGACTGTCCTCAAGGTGGGGTGTGAAGGGTGATTGCCCCTGGCCCTGCAGTTCCATGGACCCCGCACTGTCCTGCCTTGAGCAGGCCCGCCTCCTCCACATTGCCTTTGGCACAGAGCCAACGGCCGCCAGGGAGGAGCATAGAACCAGCCTCTACTCTGGGCTGACTTGCCTCACCCCTAGGACAGGGAACGACTGGCCCAGGGACAGGGCGGGCTAGCCCAGAGGCAGGGCTTCACTCTCCAGTCCCTCCCCTGGGCCAGCTGTTCCTCTGCAGGGGCTGAGAGGGTCGGTCCAGAGGTGTGGTGGAAGAGCAGAGCCCAGGCCCCAGACTGGCCTGCTCCACCCCTGGAGACAGAGTGGCTGGCTCAGGGGAGGAGCGGAAGTGCAGGGCCAGCCTCTGGGCTGGCCCACCCCACCCTCCTAGGCTGACTGTAGGGACAGCCTCGACTATAGCAGATTTCAGGTGAGTTCAGATGGCAGCCAGCCCAGCCACGCCTGCCACCAGGACATTTATATTTTGTTCCTTGTGAGTTGTCTGTTACCAGGCCACAGCCATTTAAAATGGTCATCAACAACAATTAAAAAGATGCAGCCTGCCAGAGCAAAGGGCCCCCTACTTGGTGTGGGTTGGGGCAAGTTGCCCCTGTGGGCCCCCCCCACCGCCCCGGACGGCCCTGCATGCCTCGGGTTACCAGATACCAAAGCATGGAAAGGAGGACAGGGAAGTAGGAAAAGGAGGACACACGGAGCAAATGTAGTATTAATATAATATTCTTCTGTTTTTAGCGGGCCTTGGAATGCCTCCCCCTGAAAAAAAAAAAAAAAAAGAAAGAAAAAAAGGATTTTCTGGGGTGTTCCAGCATACTATAACCCCTGTAAGTAAAAAACCAGACAAAATCATGAATTTTTAAAATGCCTGATGGATGGAGGCTGTGAAGGTAAAAAAGAGAACATGTCCTCCTTTTGCCTGACATCTGGTAACCCTATACATGCCAGAGCAACAGATACAAAACATGAGGACATCTCTACTGCTACAATGATCGACATCCCCACCCACACCTTTCAAGCTACATGGGTCCTTCATATGCTTATCTCAACATGTGGTGTACTTCAGCAAATGTATTAAACACCCCAGAAACAATCACATTTGAGAAGACACATCACTAGGCTTTCAAATGAACTCACAAAACAAAAACAACAAGACAAAACCACTTATCACTTGTGGGTAAGCATATTCCATGAAGCAATCACACTATATCAGACCTATCCATCCTCACCCTCAAAAGAAAAACCGAACAACAGTTTCCAAAGGCAGGCAGGGAAGCTTAATCACTTTGCTAGACTCTAAAAATCATGGTCTTAATAAAAAAAACATTGGATTTATGACTCCAACAATCTATTAACCCCCCTTTTTGTCCTACACCAGGGGTGTTAACCAGCCATTTCACCTTGATTGGTCCCTTAAAATATGTGCTAACTACTTACACTAAACTATTTGATCCATCTTGCATTTAGCTGTGATGTGGTGAGCACCTTTCCTAGTACCAGAGGAAGGACCCCATGTAGCTCAAAAACTTACCTGTCTCATCACCAGAGACTCTTTCACCTCACCCGCCTTGTCTCTCTAGTGACATAATGTCAACTCAAATAAAATTCTGCCATGTGAGTTTTGTTGATTAAATATTGTTCTGTGGCTCTTACCACTGCTAGAAGACTCTCTCAACTGCACATATACATGGAAGAATGCAAAACAGGCGGCCTCCAAAAAGCTTTGCGGAATTTGTACAAAAACCCGTTCTAGAAGAATGCTGTTAAATGGTACAGAGTCAAATTATACACCTTCTTCTCAGATTTATATACATAGAATATGGCCAAGATGATTTTATTAGGAGTGAGCCAGAAAAAGTCTTTTATAAAAATTTACGCAGATATGCATTAAAATGCATATCAGAGAAATTATGTCATGTTTCTGACATTTTAAGCAGACTCAGAGTGGTGCAGTTCTCCATATTTCAGCTATTTCTTCACATAGTTGGCTTTTCTTTTTAAAGTTTCTAGCCCGTGCAACTACAAAGAGCCTGCATAATGCAAAATGAAACTGTTAGCTTTCCCATTCAGCCTGAATGAAAAAGGTACAACTAAATAGCTCAACAGTATCAAATCCACTTGTGATACTGAGTCAATTAGCGAAGCCCCAGCTATAATTGACCTAAGGGTTGCTGGTGAGAAGGAGGGGGAAGCATCCTGCTGAACTTTCTTGAATTGCTGTCATGATGGCTCCAATTTCATGTAAAAATCCAAAAAGGGAAAACTTTTCTTTGTGATCAGTTGCAAGGCAAGATGTAGCTTCCAGTGTTGCTACATAAAGCTGGCTGTTCCACGAGAGAAGAAACATTCCTCTCAGAAGAAAGCCATGGAATTTACACAATTCGCTAACACATCCCATCCCACTATAATGGGATCTAAACTACTTTCAAAAGAATTAAAGACTATGTCATCAATCCAGAATGAACAAACACCTAGGCTTGTTCTGTAGAACCTCTGTGTGCTGATGGGACATATGCAAGCTACATACTGTAGAATGCATATCATCTGTCGAGAGCTGCTGGTTTTTATGTGCAGATTTTCACTGTGCTGTGCAAATGGGAAATGCCCTCTGGTCAATGCAGCATTACTCTTTTCCAGGAGACAGAGTTATTGCATTAACAGAGAGCACTTCTTGGATCAGTTGAGTGAGTCTCCACTGGCTGCCCAATCGATCCCACTATGGTGATCCGATGATCCTGATGCAGTGGAATCACTATAGAGGTACCCTCAATGATGTGGAATATAAAAGTGATTATTTGAATAACTGCATACAGTGAACGTAAAAAACAAACAAGCAGTCCTGTGGCACTTTTAAAAAGACTAACACATTTATTTATTAGTAGTCTTATTGATTTATTTATTGTTAGTCTTTAAAAGTGCCATAGGACTCCCTGTTTATTTTGCTGAACTAGACTAACATGGTTACCCCTTCGGATACAGTGAATGCGTAATCAATGCTGAAAACACGCTACCAAAAGACATAACAGCTCAGCCCCAGTTCACAGGGAGAAGACACGGGCTAAAAATAAAAACCCTTTAGGGCTATCAATGTTCATTGTGCTACTTTAAAATCATGTCTTCATAATGCTGCCTTGAGGTCATAGGGCCAGTTTGCAAGAATGTGTGTGTGTGTGTGTGTGTGTGTGTGTGTGTGTGTGTGTGTGTGTTTGTGCACACACCTGGGGTATCAGTAGATACAAAAGTACTAACCAACTGTTTGTCGATACACATTAAAAACTGACCCAGAATGTTCAACACAGCTGCTGAGACAGACTGATTTAACATACTGAAATACAAAGGAGCACTGTCAAAACCAAGAGCTAGCTCCTCAGCTGCTCTAGGTCAGTCTAGTATAGGGTTACCAGATACCAAAGCATGGAAAGAAGGATAGGGAAGTTGAAAAAGGAGTACATTGGAGGACACATACACATCCGGGCCTCCACCTGGGCCCCCTTCATTCACCCAGCCACTTTAGCTACTGTCCGTCCCCCTCAAATGCTTACCCCATTGATCACCCAACTCCAGAGAAATCTGCCTAGCCCCTAGTTACAGTGTTAGATGAATTGCAAGAACAGCAGCTCAAGTATATTAAATGAATGGCTTAAGTATTTTTCATCTTCACATTAAAGTAACCATAAAGCCAGCCACTTTAAGGAGTCACAAAATTAAGCATTTAATATTTATATCAAGGTGCAAGGAGAATCACACTGCAGAACTCCTATCCAGATTGATATTTTTACATTGTGAGTTGCAAATGGAAGCAAACCTCCAATAAATTTAATGTAGTAATTACAGAAAAGATTGAAATCAGTTTTAACACAGAAAGTTCCTTCACAGAATTCACTCTCATTGTTTGACACATGGAGGGGCAGGCCCTTGATTACATGGAGTCTAACAGAATTTGAGGTGTTGACTTCTAAAGGAAAAGTAATCTGTCGGCAGTACCCTCCCATGACTTGAAATTTGGGGTGTGGTGCAAGGGGATGTTTGGGGGTGCTCATTAATTTGTTATAACACTGTTACAAGCTGACAACTGGGGGAGGTGCAGGAGGGGTGTAGGGAAATCCCTATCCAGCCTCAGTTTTGAGCCTCACTGTGCAGTATGTAAAAAAATAAATAAAATAAAAAAATCACAGACAAGCTGTTTAAGTTTTATACAAAGAGGTGAGAGCTGCTGGTTTTTATGTGCAGACCTGCCTGAAACATAACTTTTTAGCTAAAATGCAAGTTTCTAGAGACATCATATCCTATTATGTCCACCATAAACCACAAATGGATACATATCTGTTTTATGACGGTCGACATTTTCCGTTTGCTTTTATGTGAAATACACATCAAATGGGGTGGGGACTATAATTAGATGTTTTTGACTATCAAACACTCTACCCAAGACAACAGCACCTATTCTTAGATGCAATGATCAGTTTTTTCCTAAATATACCAAAAGAAACACTCTCCCTAAAAGGAAAATAAAAAGCATAGAATATATAAGCAAAAGGCAAAACCAAGCTGCTTGTTTTCTGTGATGTGATAAACTACTAACAAAGGGACAAATATTGCAATCCTTGCTCAGTCAAATTACCCACTGATTTCATTTAAACTACAGGATCTGGCCCAGCTCAGCACCTACTTTAGCATGTATAATACTTGCACATCGGTGCATCTTAATAAAATTTAAGGATACCTCTATAGTGGACTAATCTCATCTTGGAAAAGAGAAGCAAATGGAGAAAAGGAAAATCATATGCATTCAAGCCTCCTCACAATCCAAAGTGAACTTCCCTTGACCTATAAACAAAAGATGTGTTGCCAAAAGCCAATGCCTATTAGGAGGAATAAAGATCTGGCTTAGCTAAGCCATTATAGAAAGAAATCTCCCCAGAAAGTTTAAGCCAAGCAGGGCACTAAAGCAGAAAGCAAAGCAGCCGCCACAGGGCACCACAGAGACCTCATCAAGCTGCAGAAAAGCCCCAGCCCCTCTGAAAAATAAGATCAAGCCTTCCCCAAAATCTGAGGGGTAGGGGGTGAGCAGACCTGAGCTGGAGCCTGGAAAGAAGCCAGAGGTGAGGAGTGGAAGCAACAAGGTAAAGTGAAACCACATCCCTGGCCAGCCAGCCCTCTTCACTGCCAACAGACATGCAGGGGCCAGCAAGGGAAACTCTCCAAATTCCCAACCCCACTAGAAGCTGCACCCGCTGGGCTGAGCAGCAGGGGAACATGCTCGGGAGCTGCAGGCTGGTGTGTGCTTCTATTTTTAGAGCGCTGCCCTGGCATCCAGCAAGAAGCTGGACAAAATGCACTTTTTCAGAAATGCCTGGAGGACAGAGTATATGTCCTCCTTTTGCCAGACGTCTGGTAACCCTAGTCTAGTACCGCTGACAGCAACAGATTAATGTCATCTGAGAAGCTGCCCCTCGAAGAAAATTTTTTAATAAGGAAATGTTATGAAGGAACAGACAGTCATAGGATTAAACATAGGAGTTAGTGGGCATCCAAGTTCACAGTACTAGTAGATGGCCTTCAGCATCCTGGATGGAAAAAACTCAGAAGACTTACTATACTTCTATTTCAACAGGTTTACGCCTACTACTGCAAGGGTCGGGAACCTTTGCCAGCCCCAGTGCTAGCCCTGCCCATCGCACCCTCAGTGGGTGTCAGGGCCAGGGCCGGCTCCTGCCATTACCAATGGGCAGCCTTCAGCTCCCGGCTGGGGCCGCTTCTCTCCCTTTGGCCTTCGGGTCCAGCCAGAGCTGCCTCTCACCCCCACTGGCGGGTAGGAGCTGGAAACCAGGGGAGGGGACTATGGCGACCTGACCAGTTCTCCTCCAGCCCTGCCCAGCAGAGGGCTGGGAGCTGCAGCTTCTACTGGCCTGGAGCCACAGCACACAGCTCATTCTGCCCAACCAATGCAGTGCTGGGGGAACGGGGGCAGTGGGGAAGCCTGGGCAGCACTGTGTGCCAGGCAGGCTTGGCCCTCATACTATTTTTGGCACGAGCACCAAGGGTTGCCAACCCCTGTTCTACTGTATGCCACCACTTAATAATGACTGCCAAACAAAACCCTGTTTGCGGAAGACTGCTAAAGGTGACCAAAGGAATATTTTTAAAATTGTGTGTGTGTGTGTCCGTGCGGTATCTTAGCTGTTCCTAGCACTGCACTCTTCTGGACAGAGAGCTCTGATGTTGTTCCTGGGATCTGTTGGAGCCACTCCCCCAGCTTAGGAGTCACGGCCCCAAGTGCTCCTACCACCACTGGGACCACTTTGGCCTTTACTTTCCACATCCGTTCTAGTTCCTCTTTCAGGCCCTGGTACTTCTCCAGCTTCTCATACTCCTCCTTCCTGATGTTGCTGTCACTTGGCACTGCAACATCTATCACCACCGCTGTCTTCTGGTCCTTGTCTATTATCATCATGTCTGGTTGATTGGCCAGTACCTGCCTGTCCGTCTGGATCGGAAAGTCCCACAGAATCTTAGCCCTGTTATTCTCCATGACCTTCTGTGGAATCTCCCATCTGGTCTTGGGAGGGTCAAGCCCATACACTGTGCAGATGTTCCTGTACACAATGCCAGCTACTTGGTTGTGCCGTTCACTGTATGCTGTTCCTGCCCGCATCTTACATCCTGCCACTATGTGCTGGACTGTCTCTGAGGCCTCTCTGCACAGTCTGCACCTTGGGTCCTGTCTAGTGTGGTAGACTCCTGCTTCAATGGATCTGGTGCTCAGTGCCTGTTCCTGTGCTGCTATGATCAGTGCCTCAGTGCTGTCTTTTAGTCCAGCCTTTTCCAGCCACTGGTAGGATTTCCTAATGTCAGCCACCTCAGCTATCTGTTGATGGTATATCCCATGCAGGGTCTTGTCTTGCCATGGCACTTCTTCTGCTTGATCTTCCTCCCATGTCTGCTGCCTCAGGCACTCTCTCAGCAGCTCATCTTTGGTTGCCATCTTACTGATGTACTCCTGGATGCTCTGGGTTTCGTCCAGGACAGTGGCTTTGACACTCACCAAACCCCACCCACCTTCTTTCCAGCTGGGGTACAGTCTCTGGGTGTTGGACTTGGGGTGGAAACCTCCGTACATTGTGAGGAGCTTCCGGGTCTTCACATCGGCAGCCTCCATGTCCTCCTTTGGTCAGCTCACTATACCAGCAGGGTATCTGATGACTGGCAGGGCATACCTGTTGATGGCGTGGATCTTGTTCTTCCCATTGAGCTGACTCTTCAGGACCTGTCTTATCCTCTGGTGGTACTTGGATGTTGCTGTCTTCCTTGCCTCCTCATCGTGGTTCCCATGTGACTGTGGGACGCCAAGGTACTTGTAGCTGGTCTGTATGTCTGCTATGTGGCCTGCTGGTAGTTCCACCCCATCAGTCTTGACTACCTTCCCTCTCTTTACTACCATCCAGCCACACTTCTCCAGTCCGAATGACATCCCAATATCCTCACTGTAGATCCGTGTCAGGTGGATTAGCGAGTCAATGTCTCGTTCATTCTTAGCATACAGCTTGATGTCATCCATGTAGAGGAAGTGACTAATGGTAGTTCCACTCTTGAACTTGTATCCATATCCAGTCCTTGTGATTATCTGGCTGAGGGGGTTCAAGCCAATGCAGAACAGCAGCAGGGACAGTGCATCACCTTGGTATATGCCACACTTGATGGCCACTTGTGCAAGGTGTCTTGAGTTGACTTCCAGTGTTGTCTTCCACCGTCCCATTGAGTTCTTGAGGAAGGTCTTTAGTGTCCTGTTGACTTTGTATAGCGCCAGACATTCACAGATCCATGTGTGTGGCATTGAGTCATAGGCTTTCCTGTAGTCAATCCAGGCTGTGCTCAGATTGGTCTGTCTAGACCTTGAGTCTTGGGCGACTGCTCTATCTATGAACAACTGGTGTTTTTTAGCCTCTGGTGTTGTTCCCAATGCCCTTCTGAGCTGTGCTCAGGTACTGGCCCATGTGGTCCTGTAGCTTGGCAGCTATGATGCCTGATAGGACTTTCCATGTTGTGGGGAGACAGGTTATTGGCCGGTAGTTGGACGGTGCTGTTCCCTTGTGGGAGCCTTTCATGATCAGCACTGTCCTTCCTTATGTTAGCTAGTCTGGGTGGGAGCCTGCTGCTAGCAGCTGATTCATCTGTGCTGCTAGGTGTTCATGCACTGCTGTTAGTTTCTTTAGCCAGTAGGTGTGGATCATGTCCAGGCCAGGTGCTGTCCAGCTCTTCATGTTCTTGACTCGCTGTTGGATGTCTGCTACTGTGATAGTGACTGGTTCCTGTTCTGGGAGACTGCTGTGGTCTGTTCTCAGGTCCTGCAGCCACTTTGCACTGATGTTATGAGTCTTCTCTTTCTCCCAGATGTTCTTCCAGTGCTGTTCAGTTTCTGCTGTTGGTGGCTCTGCTGTTATTGTGTTGTTGCACTGCAGTTGGGAGTACACCTTGGATGGTTCTTTGGAGAACAGGGCATTTATCTTTTTGGCCTCTGCTTCTCTAGTGTATCTCCTTAGCCTGGTAGCCAGTGCTGTGAGCCTTTGCTTAGCAGTCTCAAGGGCTTCAGATGGAGTCTGGCCCTTGCATTTTTTCAGTAGCCGAGTCTTATCCTTAATCTCTACACCCTTCTGTAGTTCCACCAGCTGACTAACTTCTCTCCGGGTTGCCTTGATCTTATCCTCCAACCTCGTGTGGGGGGGGGGAAATGTACTGCTGTTCTTCTTGATCATGTAGCCAAGCATCTCCAGAATTACAGAGGCCGTAGCGTATACCAGTTCATTGGTTTCAGTGATGTTGGTAGTAGGAATTGTCATTAGGGCTCTATTGGCATCTTCTAGCATACTAGCTGATGGTACTTCTCCAATGAGCCTTGGTAATCGGTCTCGAGGGTTGACTGTAGCTAGTTTATCCATGATCTTATGCCTCATATCAGCTGCTGTGCTCTGTAATGGAGGGGGTGGTAGTGAAGTTCCAGCTTCAGGTGTTGGCTGCACATCTAGTTGTTCTTCTGGGTCTTCTTCTTGAGTCCAGGATGTAATGTGGAGTTGGTCTATCTCCACTTGTGAGAGCAGCTGCCTCTTTAATATGTTGAAGCGTTGGGTAACTAGCTGTTTCTCAGTTAGTGTGGATGTAGGTCTTTTGTCCATCCATAGTTCCCTCATACATCCCCTCTCATTAGGTCTGCTGTTGCAGTAGCATTCCATCAATTACAGGTTCTCTTGTCTCGTCCATGCATGGTTTGTTCCAGTAGCCCACTTATCGTCAGATTGTCCTGGTTCCCCAACATCTGGTGCGGACCTTGTTAATCCGGGCGACGTCCGAGCCGGCATGACTCTCCTAGTTCGTGTCACTCTCATATTCGAGGTAGGCAAGTGAGGTGTTAGGGGGTCTTTTGCCCAAGGGCCCCTACTGGGAAGGCAGACAGGTACCCACCAGGATTTGAACCCCAGTCTCCTGTACCAAAGGGCGTCGCTCTTAACCACTACGCTATCCAGTCACCATATATATATAATATATATTCCTTCACTGAAAGGCTAAGGATGCTGAATCTTAAATAAAGGCTTTCTTAATCTAAAATACTAGGCACTGAAATTAAATGGAAGTGTCAAGGCTGTTTCCCCACTCTGGCGCTCCGAGTGCAGAAGATGGGGGCCCGCAACAGGCCTGAAAAGCCACCGGCCTTAAAGCCTGCTCTTAAAACTCTCCAAGGCCTCCAATTCCTGGCCTTGGAGTGCTATCGCTGCCACCACCCAAATGCAAAAAACCTCTTGGAAACCCAGGAAGGCACACGTAGGAATTCCTTCCTGTGAGGTACCCTCAAATCACTTTTATTCCTCTCTCTGGAGAGAGACTGAACCACAGCTGGAATATCAGCTGAAACTGGAACACAACTCCTTTTAGTAGCTGCTTGTGCTGTCTGAGGCACGTGCACACAAACCTCTTGCCTTTCAGGACACAAACCAGAGCTTACTTAAAAGGTAAAAATCTTTAAAAAGAACAGCTAAAAAACCACAGAGTTGCTTCTCTGGGATTCAACTTAGGTAGTTACAGGGTGGGGGGAGGGGGTACATGTGCTCAGCACAGAGAAATCCAAAAACAAACCAAAAACAAAGAAAATACCCTGACCATGTCTAAACAAACATTCCCCGTTCTACTCACGTCTGGTCAGTAACAAACTTAGCTTATCTTTGGTAAGGATGTTGCTGGATCCTTCCTCTGCCCCCTGTGGCCTCCGCCTGATCCTTCCAGGAGCTCTGCTGCATCCAAACAGGAATAGGCAATGCTGCTGTTCCAATTCAAAAACCTGCACTTCGCTCCTATTGGCTGCCCTGGGACTCATTGACTAGGGTGTTAACCTCTTCCTCCCCAAGGATTACTACAGGAAGTTAAGCTGTTTATAGACTCAGATGCTAAGATCAGAAGGGATCAATATGATAGTCCACTCCTGATTACTGAAGTCCTCAAATCATGATTTAAAGACTAAGGTACAGAGAATCCACCAGCAACTGACTCATGCCCCATGCTATAGAACAATGGTTTTCCAACTTAGGGTCAGGACCCAGTACTGGGTCTCAGACCCACTGGTACTGGGTTGCAGAACCCCCTGCTGCCAAAAGACTGGAAATTGGTTCATGCACATAAATGATTTTTTTCAACTGGGTCCTACGAAAAAAAGCTTGAAAACCACTGCTATAAAAGGTGAAAAACCCTCAGAGCCTTTGCCAACCTACCCTGGAGGAACACTCCTTCCTGACCCCACTTCGGCGATCAGTTAAACTCTGAACACGAGTGCAAGATTCAGACAGACACCCAAGAAATACCCTGTAATAACTCAGAACCGATCTTACCAATCTTGAGACACACAAGATGCATGAGCTAGGGTTGTTCATTGACATTACTCACTCATCTTACTTCTCGCATACCCTGGGACCAACAAGGCTACAACCAAACTGCATATAACAGTTTTAAGAAGTCTGACTGAAGAACTCCTTTCCTCTCAGTCAGATAACTTTCATTTCACAGCTCTCATCACATCATCATTTCATTAGGTCTCAAGTTCTCAGTCTCCCACCCTAGACAGATGCAAGTGAGTAACAAAGGACTGTGTGGCAGCAAGGAAGTGTCTAGAGCCCTCATGTGTTCATCGCGGATACTTACTCAGGTTGGTTTTTAAGCCCAAGGTTTGTTGTGTTTGTTTGGGGTTTTGTTTTTGTTTTGTTTGGTTTTTTTTTTTTTTTAAGAAAGTGAATGGTTTGTGAGGGGATTCATTGAACTCCCTCTTAATACAGTCATCTTAACTCTTCAAATTCACTTTCTCTCAGGCAATTTCCCTATCTTTTTAGTAAGTACCAAAAGTTTATGTCAGTTTGCAGAGAAGGCCTGCTACAGAGGAGCCCTGTTTAGACAGAGAGATCTTTGTCTCCAAATCCCTTTGCCATGCTTCTCCTTCCCCCAACCCCTGTGGAACCAGTTCCCCCTTGCATACCTATGCTCTCTTCTTCCCCAGACTTGCTTTCAACTTTCCCCAGCCCCCACTCATTCTGAAACTAGGGGGCACAGCTCCATGGCACCCCTTTAAGCCCCTGAAATTTCAAACCCATGCCCCTCATCTTTAGCAATGCCACTAAGAGTCAGGCACAAATTAGTTTGGGATTATAGGATTTCAAGTTGACCACATTTCTTTAAAGCCAAAAATGTGTATGAAAAGTACCTAAGAACAGGTGGCTTAGGTGCATAAGCCTTCTAGCACAAAAAAAGAGTAATAATTTATATGTGCCTGTTAAATAGGAACAGTACAGATTTTCTCACCTTCTCGTCCATCATGTCAGGATGTTCAGTGAGCCAGACACAAAGGCACTGAAATGCTGCAACTATCATGGAGTGTAGGTCTCTGGAATGAAGTGGAGCTGGACGGCTGCACTGGTACACAATGTAACTGCACACGGAACTCACCGCTCGCTTTCTATCAGCTGAATCCACGATCACCTTCACCTAAGTAATGCAAGCAGTGGATACACTGTCAGCTGAGGATTTCTTCAGCAACTCTTTCATAGAAGAGAAAATATATTTTAATAATTCTGAATGCAATGAGATACAAAATAAACAGCTCAGCATTGCTCTCATATACATGAAGACAGGTTAATGTAATGCAGATAAGGCAATGGAAGAGAGATTGTGATTTAGTCTTATCACAGTACAAACACCAGTTGGTTCACGAGAAAACTCAGTGCAAGATGAATTTCTGCTTAGCTTCCTTATTTTGGAACTAATGGGTCATCACCTCTCTCATTCAGGTAATAGGACCTTTCCGCTAGTCTGGACTCTGGCATCATTAACCACTGACAACTCTCTTTTAGAATCATAGAAACTGGAAGGAACCACAACAGGTCATCAAGTCCAGTATCCTGCACTCATAACAGGACCAAGTAACCCTATTAAACCATCTCTGACAGGTGTTTGTTTAACCTGCTCTTAAAAACCTCCAATGTAGGAGATTCCACAGCCTGCCGAGACAACTTATTCCAGTGTTTAATCATCCTGACAGTTAGGAATTTTTTCCTAATGCCTATGCTGAACCTCCTTTGATTCTTGTCCTATCATCTGTGATTAAAGAGAAAAGACGGTTTCTTACCTGCAACTGTCATTCTTCGAGATGAGTTGCTCATGTCCACTCTATCTGTAGGTGTGTGCACGCCTCCCTGCACAGCTACCAGAAACTTTTTCCCCCCAAGCAGCAGCCATAGGGATGCCTCCGGCTCCACCTGCAGTGGCTGGCATCAGCCACAGTATATCAGGGGAAGCCAAAGCCCAGCCCGCTCAGTCTCTTCTTTCCGCTAACTATGAAAGTGGGGATGGCAGGCGGGTTTGGAATGGACAAGAGCAACTCCTCTCGAAGAATCACAGTTTCAGGTAAGAAACTATCTTCTCCTTCGAGAGCTTGCTCATGTCCGTTCCATCTGTAGGTGAATCACAAGCTTACTTTGGAAGATAGATGGAGTTAATGGCAGACAGACTGCAGCACCTTCCTTCCAAAGGCTGCATCATCCCTTGCCTGCTCCACAATGGCGTAGAGCTCAGCAAAAGTGTGCACTGAAGACCATGTCAGAGCCCTGCAAATTTCCTGCACAGGTTGTCTGGGAAGGCCATAGACGCAGCCTGAGCTCTCACTGAATATGCCTTTATAGGCCGGGGATTGGGCAACCCGCTTCCTTGTGATCCACCTTGAGGTGCATTGTGTGGAAATTGGCAAACCCATCTCGGGGTGAGCAAATGCCACAAAGAGTTGTGAAGATTTCCAAAATGCTCTAACCCGATCCAAATAGAAAGCTAATGTCCTTCATACCTCCAAGGAGTACCAGCGCCAATTCTCCCCCGATGTACAAGGTATTGGGTGAAAAACTGGAAGGCATATCGTCTTGTTACAGTGAAATTTCGATACAAACTTGGGCAAGAACCATGGGTGAGGTCTAAGCTGCACCTTGTCCTTAAAGAAAATTGTGTACAGAGGGTCTGATGAAAGCACTCTTAATTCAGAGACCCTCCTTGCCAAAGCAATTGCCACCAAAAAGGCTACTTTCATGGATAGGACTGACATCGGGGCAGGTAACCAACAGCTCAAAATGGAGATCTTGTGAGCTGAGACAGAACTAGGTTGAGATCCCAAGGCGTTAGTGGGTTGCACACTTGAGGGTACAAATGCTCAATCCCTTTCAAAAAATCTCACTGACACTGGATGTGCAAAGACTGACCTTCCTTGTAAAGGTAGATGGAAAGCAGAAATTGCCGCCAGATGGACCCATAAAGACAACAAGGAGAGGCCCTGTTGCTTTAGGTGCAGCAAATAGTCCAAAATGTCCTGGATTGCACAATCTGTTGGAGACATCTGCTGCTGTAACACCCAGGCAGAGAATCTCTTCCACTTTGACGTGTACGATGCCCTGGTGGAAGGTTTCCTACTACCAAGCAGAATCTCCTGCACCTGGGTGGAACACCCTCACTCCTCCACACGTAACCATGGAGCCTCCATGCTGTAAGATGGAGGGATTCCAAGTGAGGATGCAGCATTCTGCCGTGATCCTGTGAGAGGAGATCTGGGTGTAGAGGGAGCTCCCATGGGGGTGTGATGGATAGTTGAAGCAGACTCATGAACCAGCACTGCTGGGGCCAAGCTGTGGCAATTAATACGACATCCACTTTGTCCTCCTTTATTTTCCAAATTACCCTGAGGATCAATGGGATCGGAGGGAAAACGTACAACAGGGGACCATTCCACGAGAGCAGGCAGGCATCTGATACAGACCCCCGCTCCCTTCCTCCTAGGGAACAGAACACTTCCTGTTCTGGCATGAGGTGAACAGGTCAATCTGGGGAAGCCCCCACCTCCGGAAAATCTGCGACGCTACCCTTGGATGTAGTGACCACTCGTGGTGACTCGAGAATACTCAGCTTAGGCGATCTGCTTCCTTGTTCTTCAAACTTGCTAAGTGAGAGGCCATTATGTGGAAGTGATGTGCCACAGCTAGGTCCCAAAGGCATATGGCCTTCTAGCACAGAGCCAAGGATCGGGGTCCCCCTTGTTCATTTATACAGTACATGGCTGTGGTGTTGTCAGCTCATGAACTACTCTTCCCGAAATGTTGTGAAGACAGACCTCGTACGCCAGGCAGAACAATCTTTGATGCTGACATGTGTTTGTCCTGCTGGGACCACATGGCTTGCGTTCTTGCTCCCATGCTTATGTAGCCCTCCATCCCAGGTCTGAGGCATCAGAGATTAATGTCACTGTTGGGTCCTCTTCTTGAAAGGGGACCCCTAGAAGAACCATAGACGGATTCCTCCACCAGTCTATCTGTTCCAGGAGTCCGGAGGGAATTGTTACCACCTTGTTCAGTGCATGATGTTTCGGTAAGTGGCCGGTCACAAGCCACATCTGGAGCGGTCTTAGTTTTAGTCTCACCAAACAGACCACATGTGCAAGCAGCCATATGGCCCAGCAGCTTTAAGCAGTGTCTGACCATGGTCAAATGGTCTTTCCACAGTTGATGTATCTGGTCCGTTACTGATGCAAACTGGGAGACAGGCAGAACAGCCCTGGCCTGCTGACAGTCCGAAGGTTCCCCTATAAACTCTATTCGCTGGATAGGGGTGAGCTTGGATTTTTCCATGTTTATCATTAACCCCAGTCTCTTGCAGATGATCATAACTGTCTTGATGCTGGCCTTGACCTGATCCCAGGATGGACCTCTGATGAGCCAATCATCCAAATACAGGAAAATATGTACACCCCTTCGACGGAGGTAAGCAGCCACTACTGCCATGCATTTTGTGAAGACTCGTGAGGCAAAAGACATGCCAAAGGGTAGGGCTGTGAACTGGCAGTGATTCTATGCTACCAAAAAACAAAGGAACTTCCTGTGAGACTGGAGAATGGAAATATGTAAATACATGTCTTTTAGATCTAGGGCAGCAAACCAGTCCCCTGGATCCAGGGAAGGGATAATGGACACTAAGAATAACATTGTGAACTTCCTCTTGACTATGAACTTGTTGAGGGACTGAAGGTCCAGGATGGGTCTTAGGTCTCTGTTGGACTTTGGAATTAGGAAATAACGGGAGTAGAAACCTCTCCCCATGTTCTTTTCAGGAACTGGAAGTACCGCTCCCGGGGCCAGTAAGGAATGAACCTCCCTGATGAGAACTTGCTCTTGAGTGGGGTTCCAAAACTGAATGGAGTAACCTCTGGCGACAGTACTGAGGACCCAGCAGTCCATGCTGATTCTCGACCATCCCAAAAGAAAGCGGGTAAATGGTTGAAAAAAGGAAGGGAGGAAGACGATAGGGAGACTGATTTGCTGTCCTCAACGGTAACCTCAAAACACCCATCTAGTGGTATATCTGCTTCACTGCTGCTGAGCAGTACTTGAGCCATCGCTTGAGTGACTGCTGTTAGAAGACCCAGTTCTGTCTCTCTGCCTATAACAGAGATACCTCTGGTGTTGAGCCCTGTACTGCACCTGAGATGGCACAGGGGGTGGTCGGAACGGTCATCGATTCTGTGGCGGATTTTAAAGGCCCAGGGTCTTCAAAGTGGTCCTGGAATCCTTAAGTCCATAGAGTTTCTCATCCGTTTTTGTTGAAAACAGGCTTGGCCCCTCAGATGGAAGATCCTGGATCGCATTCTGGACCTCTTGTGACAAGCCCGAGGCTTGGAGCTAGGAGAAACAGTGCATGCATATGGCCAAAGCCATAAACTGGCCAGAGGTGTCAGCCAAATCATACACTGTCTGAAGGAGTGCTACGATGCTCTCTTCCAAGATAAGGAAGTCCGCTGCCTGGTTTGGCTGAAGAGATTCCTGGAAACAGTGAAGTGAGTTCCATAAAGTTATAGTTGTATCTACCTAACAGGGCTTGGTGATTTGCAATCTGAAAATAGAAGCTGGCAGTTGAATAAATATTCTTGCCAAACAGATCCAGTTTTTTCTAGTCTTTATTCTTTGGAGCAGATCCCAGCTGACCCTGCCTATCTCTTTGGTTTGCCACCTCTACCACCAGTGCATCCGGGGCTGGGTGGTTAAAAAGAATCAAAGCCTTTAGCTGGAACATAGTACCTTTTCCTTGGAGGCTTTTGAGAGAGGTGGAATGGGCAAGGGTGTTTGCCATAAAGATCTTAGAATTTTAAGCACTCCCTCATGGACTGGGAGGGCAATCCTGGAGGGAGCCACCAGGATCAGAACATCAAAAAGACTGTCAGAGGCCTCTTTGAGCTCCTGGGCTTCCATGCCCAGACTGAAAGCCACCCTTTCCAACAACTCTTGGTAGGTCTTAAAATTAGGGGGGGGGGGGGGGTAAACTGTACCCCCATGTCATCCTGAGACAAAGGTAAGGACAGGTCCCTCGGTTGTCCAGGGGTCCCCTCCAAACTGCCCTCCTGCAGGTCTGGCTCTGCCTCAGAGTGGCGGATTCCTCTCAGGGCTGGAGGTTCGGACTGCACTTTAGCCGAAGCAGTCGCCTGGGGGGCCGGTGGCAGACAGTAGGGCCACAGACCCCAATAAGGCCATTGCATGGCCCTTTGTCCTTGTGGCCAAGGCTGGGGCTATGGTTGCAATGGGAGAGCAGCCCTCCATCTCTTGGCTCTCCCTCTTTCTCAAGAGGAGGAGGAGATGGAGGCGGAGTGATGTTCCTTCCCACTTCTCTTACTTTGCTTGACAGTGCTCTGGCTCGAGTCTGAGCTAGAGAGAGAAGATCGAGAGCCAGGGGTACGGTCCACGCCTTGAGCAGCACTGCCTCCAGTGCTCCACTTTCAGTGATGTGGGAGAGCGGTGCCACAGCACTGATTATCTCACTGACCCCCCCCCCCCCCCATTGCGGCTTGAGTATCACATTGAGGATCCCGAGCTGGTCCTGGCCGAGCGTGAATGGCATGGCTCCAAGCCTGACTGCTGACGGCAAGACTAGGGTTAGCCCTCTGCAGTGGGAGCACCCTGATGTCCACTCCTCAGTGCTGCTGTCCATATCTTGCGTCGGCAGGGAAGTATTCGCCACCCCCTGCGGTGGTTCCGCAGCTTCCGAGCCCTTCCACCACTCTGCGGCCATTCAGCGCCGCTTTGAAATGTGCTCTTCTGCACTCAGCACTGGATCACTCTGTGTTGGTACCAAACATCTGGACACTCAGCTAGAGGGGGCCCAACCTGGGTTTACCCCATGGGCAGGGGTGGCAGCTCTTTTCACAGGTGGGCATGGCATAGCCATCAAAGCGCTGGCCACTTGAAAAGCCTCCAGAGTGGAGGGAGCCAGGAGGCAAGACAGTTCCTCTTGTTGCTTCTGAGTGAGGCCTGGTTCTTGCAGCTGCCTGGGGGAGGTGTTTGCTTCCAGGCCCCACTTCTTCGTCCTCATTGGGGAAGCACTCCAGTGCCGAAGTGGCTTGCGTGCTGAGGATGTTGGTGCCAGCGATGGAGCTGAATGGGTGCTCCGCACTGAAGCCACATCTAGTGCCGGCGGCTGCACAGGAGCCCTAGCCAGGGACAGTGCGGCTTCCATAGAGAGGCCCTTCAACCAAAACTCCCTCTCCTTTTGTGTCCTGCGTTTAAATTTCTTGCAAATGCCGCACTTCTCCTTTACGTGTGTCTTGCCCAGACATTTTTCATGTGGGTCACTTACAGGGAAAGCTTTCCCACATCCAGAACATGGTATGAAACCAGAAGACCCTGGCATATTGCCCTATCACGAAAACCTAATTGCCTAACTACAGTGACTACGAGGAAATTGACTAGAGAATGCTGCAGCTAGGTTCCCGTAGCCGTCCAAGGCAGGAAGGAGGAACTGAAAGGGTTGGGCTCCGGCTTCCCGATATATACTGTGGCTGATGCCCACCACTCCAGGGGGAGCCGGAGCCAGTCCTACAGCTGCTGCTTGGGGGAAAAAAGTTTCTAGTAGCCGTGCACAGAGGCATGCACACACCTACAGATGGAATGGACATGAGCAAGCTCTTGAAGGAAAATAATTTCTCTCCTCCTTCCTCATAACCACCTTTTAGGTATTTCAAAACTGTTCTCATATCCCCTCTCAGTCTCCTTTTTTCTAGACTAAACAAACCCAACTCTTTCACAATCTTCCCTCACAGGTCAAATGTTCCAAACCTCTAATCATTTATGTTGCCCTTCTCTGGACTTTCTCCAGTTTCTCCACATCCTTTTAGAAATGAGGCACCCAAAACTGAACACAATATGCAAGTCGAGACCTCATCAGTGTAGAGTAGACTGGAAGAATCACTTCTCGTGTTATATTCACAATGCTCCTGTTAATACATCACAGAATGGGGTTTGCTTTTTTTGCAACTGTATTACACTGCTGACTCATTTAGCTTGTTATCCACTATTACACCCAGATCCCTTTCTGCAGTACTCCCTCCTAGGCAGCCATTGCCCATTTTGTATGTGCACAATGGGTTGTTCAACCCGAACTGGAGTATTTGGCACTTATCTTTATTGAATTCCATTCTATTTATCTCAGACCATCTCACCAGTTTGTCCAAATCATTTCAAATTGTGCTTCTATCCTTCAAAGTACCCGCAACCCCACCCAGCTTGGTATCATCTGCAAAACTTTATAAGTTCACTCTCTATGCCATCATCTGAGTCACTGATAAAAATGTTGAATGAAACCGGACCCAGGACAGATCCCTGCGGCAACCCTCTTGTTATGTCTTTCCAGCCTGAATGTGAACCATTGATAACTACTCTCTGGAAGCGGTTATCCAACCAGTTTCTCACCCATCTTATAGTAGCTCTGTCTAGTTTATACCTCCCCAGTTTATTAATAAGAATGTGATGTGAGACCATATCAAGTGTCTTACTAAAATCTAGATATACCACATCTACCATTTCCCCTCTACCCATGAGGCTCATTATCACATCATAGAAAGCTATCAAGGTGGTTTGACATGATTTGTATTTGACAAATCCATGCTGACTAGCCCTTAGCCTCTTCTAGACATTTGCTAATCGACTCCTTAATTATTTATTTCATTATTCTTTCCAGTACAGAAGTTAACCTGACTGGTCTATACTTCCCTGGATTACTCTTACTTCCTTTCTTGTAGATGAGCACTATGTTTTCCCTTTTCCAGTCCTCTGGTGTACAACTTCACTCCAACCACAGAACTCCTTTATCTCAACCTTTCATTAACATTGTGCTTCTTCCCCCAGGCTGTTCTATGACTCACTAGTGGGAAAGACCCCAACACATAAATGGGAAGGAACTTGTGACGTGACAGGACAGCCATGGAGTCAAATCTCAAAATCTTGGAAAGCAGTGAACAGTACCACAAACTGGGGGGAAAAGTTGGGTTGTTAGACATGAAGAACCATACTCCTTTCTTCCCTCCTCCCAAGCTGGAGTGCTTTAGCATCACAGTTAGCTGTATGGCTATCAGCCCACTTGGATTTTCCTGCTCTCAGCAATTTCAGCTGCACCTTAAGGCCTCTCCTACAATAAGGCAGTCCCCAAGTGCCTCAAGCAGGGAGCTACAGTTCCTGGTCTCAGATTGTACTTTGCCTGCAAGCATAAACACCTACTTCATGCCTTTGTTGGTGGTGCGTCCTGAGACAGAGGCAGCCTTTCTTCCAGCATAGAGCTGGATGTCCAAAGTGGGGCTGCCTTTTGAGATGGTCTCAATGACGAGCAGGTCAAAGGAGTACAGGCTGGTGCCTCCAAATTCTCCAAGTCTTCTGAAAGCTGTTCTCAGGCCAAATAATGTTCAACGATTAGAGACCTCCCAATGGCACTCTGGTGGTTATTCCTATGGCAAATTTGGATTCTCATAGGGGCTATGATTTTTATTTATTTACTGAATGAACAGTAGCCTCAGTGCTGTACAAGCTGGGAGTAATACTAGCCAAAGAGCTTATTGCCATTTCTTATGCAAAGACTTCACTGACAGATTGTACATAGAGACATCCTGAATGGAGGACACTAGATGGCTATAGAAGGTCACAGTGACACCAGAACAGAAAGAACAGCTGTTCTGTGGGGAGGAGATATCCGGCAGTAGCAGACAGTGCTTCATGTCCACCCAATCCATTAACATTAAGAACTGGTATGCTGTACTGGGGACAGATGATGATTAGACCCCATAGCTAAGGAAGAGAAGCCATCTCACTGACTTTGGGAGACTCCTGGCCATCACTCCTAAGACGAGGGCAGCACAGGGTGGCGATGACTGGGGAGAATGGAAGCATCTATCTGCCATCCAAAGAAGTTACTGCCCACCAGGAGCCTGCACCAAGACATTACAGAAAGATGGCTGAGGCTCATCGGTCTCTCTCTACCCCTCTGTTACTAGTGGGTACTAACAGTACTATCAGATATAACCCTGACCAGATCTGTAGTCACTACACGACTCTGGGAGAAAAGGTGAAGGAGTCACAAGCACAGGTGGTAGTCTTATCCATCCTCACAGCTTAAGGTCAGGACTAGACAGGGAGAGATGCCCTCTGGAAATGAACACATAGCTGCACAGATGGCACTGACAGGATGACTTTGGCTTCCTTGACCATGTTGTGCTGCTCCAGGAAGGCACAGTCCAGGAAAAGACAGGTATACACAACACAAAGAAAAAAAGCATCCTTGCACACTGATCAAAAACTGAAGCAGGAGGGTTTTCAACCAGGTTCAAAGGGGCAGGTGACAACTGCACAAAGGTAAGTATAAAAAAAGATGACCTTAACAGACCAGGGATAGGGGAAGAGGACTAGGAGGAATATTAAATCACAACTGAGTCAAAGGAGTACCAAAAAGGAAATAACAGTGGGCAATCTGGTCTACATCTTCAATGCCAATACAAATACAACGAGCATGAACAGGAGTAGGAATAAATAGGAAGAACGGGAAAACTCAGTACACAAGCTAAATAATGACTTCATTAGCTTCAGAGACACTGGATGGGATAAAGCTCATGACTGGAATATTGGTAGAGAGGCGTATAGCTTGTTTAGGAAGATCAGGCAGAGAAAAGAGGGAAGAGATACTGTACTGTACATCCAGAACGTATTCAACTATTCTGAGATCCAGAAGAGAAAAAAAAAAAAAAAAGAGAGGAAAGTCAGTTGAAAGTCTGTGGATGAAGATTAAAAAAAAGGCGGTGGGGGTTGGGGAAATGCACAAGTGACATCATCACAGGGAGGTCTTCTACATGCTACCAAATCAGGAGAATGAAGAGACTGAAGGCATTTCTAGGATAACACAAACACCAAAATACAAGTCCAGATACTAATGGGTGACTACATACCAGACATCTGTTGGAAAAGTAATACCACAAAACACAAAGTCTCCAATAAGTTCTTGGAATGTATTGAGACAATCTCATTTCAGAAGGTAAACAGGGGACAGTCATTTTAAACTAGTTTGACTAATGGGGAATAACTGGCTGCAAACCTGAAGGTGAAAGGAATCATGAGTTTAGGATTCTGAGGAAAGAAGGCGTGAAAACAGCTGACTAAAAACAACGAACTTCAAAAAAGCAGATTAAATTTCAGAGAACTGGTGGATAGAGCCCCCATGAGAAGCAAGTTTAAGGGAGAGGCATTCGGGAGAGTTGTCAGTTTCCCAAAGAGACAATATTAAAGGCACAATGGCAAAACAAAGTAAAGAATGGAAGAACAGTAAGAGGCCAATATCACTCCACTAGGAACTCCTTAATGATCTGCAGAACAAAAAGTTCCAAAGGGGCAGCTGTGTTAGTCTAGTAAAGCAAAAAAAGCAATGAGTCCTGTGGCACTTAAAGACTAACAGATTTATTTATTGCATGAGCTTTCATGGGAGAAAATCCTGCTTCGTCAGTGGGATTTTCTCCCATGAAAGCTCATGCAATAAATAAATCTGTTAAAGAGTGCCACAAGATTCCTTGCTCCCCCCCAGAACAAAAAGGAATCTTTAAAAGGCAGGATGGACAAACTGCTAGTGATGAGAACAAAAGATTAATACAAACATTTAGTGAGAAAACCAGGAAGTCTAAGGCTCAAAATGGGTTATGTCTAGGAAGAAACGTGACGGATAAGAAGAGGTTCTATAAACACATTAGGGTGGGAATGAGAAAGAAAGAGAAAAAGCGTAGAAGGGACTGAGAGTTAACAAGCAGAGGACATCAAGAACGCAGACACATTTAACATCTGTTATGCTTCATCTGTCACTAATGGTTAACTTTATAGGCCATTTAACACAATTAATAGTGACAGATCAGGAGGCAGGAACACAAGCCCAAATAAGGAAAGAACAAGTGAAAGAATATTTTGTTAAGTTCCAGTAGCATGAGAAGACACACACAGAGCAGGAGAATCCCACTTGGTAAGGCTCTATACAGTCATGCTGTAAAAGGCAAACTTTGTCCCAAAATGCTTCCATCCTAAGAGAAGAAATGGGAAGACTACGATATTTAATGGAACAATTCATTCAATATTAAAACAAGAATTATACAAAACTAGTTTCTTGTTACTAAGTCTTGTGCATATCAAACAAAAGAATAATCACATTCTCTCTCCAGTTCCAAGTCAGGCAAAGAAAAATCCTGATATCTGCTGAATCAAGTTACCCCAGGAGTTCATGTCTCCCTGCATGATCCACAGAAGGCCTTGCATTCTACCTCAGGCTGTGGAGGCCATCTTATATGATGGAATTTTAGAAACATAGTCTTATAAGCCTCATCTGCCCTGTGACTGAAGTAGCATAGCAACCACCCGTGCCCATCAGGAACCCACTTCTGTATTTGAGGGCTGGTCTACACTATAAAAGCTTTGTCAACATAAGTCATTTTATGTTGACAAAACAGTCCTGATGTACACACAGTAACCATTCTTTTGTTGATAAAATTACTGTTTTGTCAACAAAATAACTCCCTTCCCCCTACCCCTGACGAAAGTTATAGCACTTTTGTTGGCAGAGGTAGGGCAACACAGTGTCTCTTTAAACCGATGGACTCAGACTAGGGTCAGAAGGGATTACTGTGACCATCTAGTTCAGGGGTCTCAATTTGCAGCCCCTAAAGTCATTTCCTGCAGCCTGCAATTACACTATCACTATTAATATCTGCAATATCATTGCATGAAAACATTTCAGTGGTGTGGCCCTCGGGCTAATGCACTAGTCCTCATGGTGATTTGAGTTTGAGACCCCTAATTTTCTAGCATGGCCTCCTGCACAACACCACAAGCCACAGAACCTCACCTACAACTGAGTAGTTAACAAACACCAGCAAGTGAGTTGTACCTCATGTTACAGAGGAATGCAAAAAACTCCAAAGCATCTGCCAGCCTGCCTTGGGGGAAATTCCCTCCTGACTCCAAACATGAAGATCAATTACCCTGAGCATGTGGGCAAGACTCCCTAGCCAGACACCCAAGAAAGAATTCTCGGTAATAACTCAGAACCCATCGCCTCTAACCTCCCATCTCAAGATACTGGCATATCCAGTGGAGGGGCTGTCATGCTTGTCAACTTCAGTGTTCTGCTAGATCAATGAAATTAATAAGCAGGAAGGGGTAAGATGGATCCTGGTTCTGCTAGTTGCTGGGCTCTCTTTGCTGCCTCCCAGAATTCTGACAAGCATCAGCTGAGTTTGCAACCAGTTAGCAACTATTCAGCACTTGCCAGTACCCTGTTGCTGTCGCTTGGGGCTTACCAGCGCCCCGAGTCTTAACAGGACTGCTGAGAGACTACTCTCCTAGCTCCCCAAACACTGCCCCTTCAGTCGGTGGAAGTGGTCCTGGTGACAGTGCACTCCACCGACCCAAGGACAGCCATGTGGACATCAGCCTCCACTATATTATATATAATGGCTGAAAACTGACATATGTCCAGATGTTTTTGTAGTGTAAACATACACTGAGTCATACGACTAAACACCCTGCTCCTGACTTCATCCTTTAAAGAGGTATTGACTGTGTGCAGAGATTCGGAAGAAGAGGCCTGAGTGTGTATATTAGCACAGGACAATTCAGTGTACTTCCTAATTGCTGATGGTGGTTGCCCTAAGGATGCTGGGATATTGCTTGGTTGAAGCCATATATACCAAATCAGGGAACTCTCAAGCAGAAAAGGACATTTTATTTTCTATCCTACAACTGGATTTCCCAGCTTGGCAGCCCTACCCAGTACTTAACTAAAGTAATTTTAATTCATTCTGTTATCCGCTAGATGATTTTCCACTGGGTGTCTGGAGCAGCAAAAGAACCAGCTTCATATTTTGATCAGCAATAGCATTGTTTCTCTTTGTAGGACATCTTGTGTCTAGACGGTCTCTGAATTATTTAAAATCAAAACAACTGAAACGTCAGTTCTCACCTTTGCCAATCCGGAAAGAAGCTCTAACGCAGCTAGTGAGATACTCATGTCCTGTCTCCACTGTGAGTTGAGTCTTTGTGTGACCAGGTGAATACTGCGAATCAGCAGTCCAGATGCTGTATCTGTATTAAGAGCTAGGATATAACCCCAATACCACAAGCCACAGGGAGGGAAAATAACTAGGCATTAGTAACAATAAGCAAAGCAATCCATCAGGCACAAACCAAAGCAGCCACAATAAGCACAGAAAACAAAATTATACACACCTTAGGAACTAGAGATTTTGTGAATTTTATACAAATTGACGAACTGGTGCATGACTCCAGCCATGTCACAAATCAGACTAACTTCTACTCTCAAAGCAGGCTCTCTCTACACATTTATACACATATTTTACTGGACTTGCAGTAGGAATGCAGCTGGAATACTTCACCTAAAAGTCATATTTTGGGTGGCTACTGCCTGCTGCATAATATTAGCTACTACATTTAAAGTGTGGCATGATGGGATGGCTACCAGCAGGATTACTTCCCATAGAAATTTTTCAATATAGTGTTTAAATTTCTTCAAGAGTTCATAGTTTGAGTTCTCAGAGCATAATTAATTCAGACATTAATATGATGTACAAATATTAAATTGAGTTCTACTTAAAATACATATACTGAAAATTACTATAGCATTTCATAAACATTAGCTCCAGGCATTGAGACAATTAAGCCTTGAGAAGAAAGACGCAATGCCACCACAATTACTTCCAAACACTTGTTTTTCCCACATCACAGGTTTGAAATTAAAGGGTATGTTTTCAGTTTCTGCTCTCTTCATAAATTCATATTTGAGGGTGATTTAGGTTGAATTTTTTAAGACTGGAATAGAGGGAAAACTGAGTTGAGAAATGAATATTGTTGGGAGGTTATATCTATCAATACCATGAGAGTCGGGGATATGGGAATTAAAAGCAAAAGAATTCTAAGTAAGGCATTCTTTGGAACACTTGTAGCAGAACTCACAAGCATCAGCAACAATTACAATTTGAAAATGAACCATCAGAATTCTTCTGAATTCTCTATACAGGCTCCAGATGAAATATAAAACCTGTTTTATGATATTCCCAAATTATGTTTCTATTCCAAACACTAGTTTGACTATGTAGGGTACAAAAGACCCCAATAAAATGAATGATAACAGCACTAAAAAGTCTTTGATCAAACCTGATTCAAGTCAGTCTTTCAAGTGCATCAGTTATGGAACTCAGTAACTGCTACATAGAAAAAGTTCACTAGGACCCATATAAATGAACCATCTTGCATAAGACATGACAGAAGCATGTGTTTCAGTGCAAAGTCATACCAATTAAAACATGCAAATTAAAAACAAACCCACATGCTGAAAAAGCAGCATTCAGACATCAAGTAAGCCATTTCCAGACAAATTCAAATCCTGCACAAATACAACACAACAGCTGATGTGAAACCTACGCATATATTAACTTCCCCTCCCATTGAAGTCAATGAAAAAATCTCATGTCCAATGGTGACGGACCTGGCACCTAGAATCCGCATCTCTAGTGAACAGAGCATTACGGTCGTCTGTTCTCAGGTCCATCTGTTAATACTGATTAAATCGCCAAACGCCACAAATGTACACAAGCAGTTATCCAGGATTCCACTAAACTCAGAACACAGTGCACAGATTTAGTACAACAGGATTTTACTGTAAGGACTCGCCCTCCAACCCCTCATCCACACACAATCCAAACTACACCAAACTAAAGCCAAAACAAAATTCTAACATGCTGTATTAAGTGACCTATATAGCAGATGTCCTCTTTTATAGGACCATAATTAACATTTAAACCAGAATCCTTTTAAGAGAGATTTAAGGAGGACAGATCAACTTATGTAACTTGTCGTATCTGTGTCATCCCCATCACCCCCAAAATCAATAGAGCTATGACAATTTACGCTAGCTGATGATTTGCCATAAATAGTAACAGGAATGAAAATATACATTATCAAGAGAAGAATTAACTTCTCACCCATTTTTCATTATCACTCAAGCTCTTTTTACTGATACAGGAATACTAACCAATTACCTCATACCAGTACTGAAAGCTAACAAACAAACACTAACGGAAGCAAGATTTAGCGGTTCACGCCAGATCCAAGAGGCTACTCACAATACTCATCGGCTGAAAACATGCAGGCAGGATTGTACATCTAATGATCTCTAACTCAGGCATGAGCTGGGAAGGAGTCATGTAAAACAGATATTATAGCAATATTAAAAAACCCCAAACCACCTTGACTCCTTACCATAATCTCTCAGAAGTGCTTGTGCTGGTCGCTCACTGTCTGGAGTGGTCGGTTCTGTGCTTCCTCCACTTGCTGTGCTGATGCCACTGTTTGTGCGATGGTGGCTTTTCAAAAACTGGCTCTCTCCACCATTCTGTAAATTGAACGTAGTCAGAATGAGGTAGCAGGACTCTGCAGATTAGTGTTCTGCAGATCTCAAATCACATTTAGAAGATGTATTAGAAAACTAAGAGGTGAAATGAAAAGTAACAGCTTAACTATCTTAGAAAAGGAGATATAATACTGTAACAGGTTGCTCTATAAAAGTTAGTTTTATAACAAAAACTCACCACTTCCCTCTGACAGCCAATGGCTTCCAAAAGCGCAGAGTCCTGAACAATATTTAACATCGCTCCTGCAAGATTCAAATATAATAAGGGATGTACTGCTTGTACTTCAAGTGTGCGAAAAGCAGTGTGTGGGCTGCTAAAATCTACAAAAAATGTGTCTGTGCACACTTGTATAAAAGATCTATTGAGAAGAGGTTTCTGATAGCCACATGAATTTGCTTCAGATTCTGAAACTCAACATGGAAGGCAGTAGACTACTTCAGATTTTGCTGAAAGTTATTTTTAACCCACTTGAACTGACAGCGTTTTTTTTTTTATGCACCTCTCAACTCACAGACTTTGCATAAAGATTTTTGGTTTTATTTTTAATCTTAAAGACATCAGACTTGTCACTAAAAGCTCTCTGAACTCAGATCAGAAAAAGCTGCCTACTCCACAAGCTGAGAAAGCAGGCAAATATGGATGGAATTTTTTATGTACTGCATTTACTATAAAACCTTTACAAGGACAAGGCATCAGCCACTGATTTAAAAAGTAGTGAGCAGAGACTGTACAGCATCAAACTCAATGGGATTTGGATTTTGTTTCCCTCCTCTAGGTGTTACAACAGTGCTAGTGGCAGATCAACATAACAATATATCCAGACAGCCCAAAGCACTAGAAGCTGGGACACAGGATCTACAACTCCCTACCTCTAAAATGAAAGAACACCTCCTAAACATTAGTGTGACATTTTTAGGATTCTAACGATTTCACAGTGAAATTATCTCTTAAGCAAAGGAATGTAAGGCAGGAACTTTTTCACTTTCTGCTTGCACAGCAACACACAACTACCTAAATCCTAAATGATCCCTGGTAATCTGCATAGCATTCTGCTGTACAATACTGAAAACTCAATCCTAGAGATTAAGAGAGGCACTTCACTCGTACCCCAGAACAAAAGAAAACAAATAAGTTCATTAAAATAACCTAGTATCATTTGAGTGTTGTTGGCATCAGTTTCAGTTTGCAAAGCTCCTATTAATATATTCACAAGCCTCAGTTTCAAAGACAGGAAGGTTACTGGTTTATCATACGATGAGCTGTCATCATTGCTGAATTTTCCTTCCAGGACAACCTGAAGAAAGAATACATTTCATTTAAGATCAATTAGCACAACATGGATTTGATCATCTCAGTGCACTTGCATCTGTTATTTGATTAGCTTCACAATGTAAATTTTACTAACCCAAAACTAAAATATCTGACACCGCATCACTACCCACGAAAGCTCACATGATAAATACATTTGTTTGTCTTTAAAGGGCCACAGGACTCGTCTGTTTTGCTGAACTAAACTAACATGGTTACCCCTCTGAAACAAGACCCACATTACTTTTTCTATAAGTGAAAAGCTGGATCCAGAAGAATGAGTGTTAAGTGGAGCAGTTAACGAGATTGTGAAATTGGCCTTGGCATAATTCCAGCAGAAGTCAGATTTAACCGAATTCTCTCATTCCTCAGAAGATGGAGGAACTGCCTCAGAGATCCAAATACTCAGACTTTGATAGTCTCATCTCCTTAAACTATACTGACCTGACATCGCTTGTAAGAACAGTAATAGCTTAACCTACATTTCTTCCTTCTCTTATAAGTTTGCATGCCATATTGCCACTATTTTCTTACTTTGGAGATGGGGAGACATCCCTTGGGAACCCCTAGTGGTGGCTGTTCTTATGCTAGCCACAGGGAATGCTTTCAAAGCAGTAGTTCTTAACCAGGGGTACATGCAACCCTGGGGGAATGAAGAGGTCTTACAACAGACTGCATAAAAAGCACCAGTGAAGTCAGTACAGACTAAAACCTCATACAGAGCCATACAAAAAAGTCATTGTCCATATACAATAACTCCAAAATGCAAGTACAATATTTGTATTCCAAATGATTTATTTTAGAATTGTATGGTAAAAAGGAGAATCAGTAATTTCTCAGTAATAGTTGGCTGTGACACTTGTATTTTTATGTCTGATTTTGTAAGCAAGTAGTTTTTTAAGTGAGGTGAAACTGGGAAGGGGGGGGTGCAAGACAAGTCAAGATCCTGAACGACGGTTCAATAGTCTGGAAGGGTTGAGAGACGCTGCTGTAAAGCAAGGTGCACCATCTACTTTCACAGCGCCTACAGCCCAGAAGAGTTGTGCTTTCTGCTTTAACAGCCTAGAAGAAAGACCAAATCTGTACTCTACTGTGCAGAGACGCAGAGGATAACCCACAGGGCTACTGCATCACTTCTGCAACTTCATGAACAGCGTTCATAGATTATTTCTGAAAAATGCTGACTAAAACATGAAGTAATATCACAGAAACCACTCATGCTAATTCAGTACCTCAGACTTTATATTCCCAAAATGATGAGGGAGAGGCAAAAGTGACAGCAAGATATTAATAGAGGATCTTCTCAGCTCTGTAGGGTTTACATAGGTTTTAAACTTTGAGAGTTCCCTGCCAATAAGAAAAAGCATAAGCAAGTTAATCATCTTTTCACAGGAGTTTGGCATTTAATTTTATTCAATATTGATTAAATTTACAGGCACACAATAGCGCTAACAAACAGCTCAGAGTGTAATAGGAGAAGCATTTCCCTCTGGGTTCCAAAGCCCTCTTTTGGGTCATCAGTGATGATTCCCTGAAGGAACAAAGGCCATAAGGGGGCTTCTTGTTAACAGAAACATGTATCTGTAGCTCTGGCTACAGCATAACAGTGACTCTTCAGTCTTCATTTCAGTGCTGAGCTTTAAGAATTAAGGCTTTAGAGGCAGAAAGATCCTGAAGGCGAAATCTCCAACTGCAACATGAAACACCAACAGCTTGATACACAATAGTCATCAGGTAATAAGTCCCACAGAACTAAGTAAGTCTCATTATTTCACTGTCAGTGAATTACACTGAAGCTTATCAATACCAAACAAGAACAGACAAGCTTCCAGGTCAGGCTTTCAAGATACAGTTAGAAACGCAACCTGTCTCACCATTTCATACCTACCATTTTCAACCAGATTTGATTGCACACTAGGCCAGTAGAAAGTTTTACAAGGGCAAAGACGACTAAAGTCTTGTCTACAGTAACACTTATGTCAGCAAGACTTTTTTTTTTCCCCCCCTGCTCAGGGGTGTGAATAAAACCACACCTGAGAGATACAGATTTAACCAGTGTAAGCACTTGTGCAGACAGTGTTATATCCATGTAAGATGCTCTCCTGTTGGTTTTACTATGTTGATAGGACAGCTTTCTTCCCTTAACGTAACTTGGCTACAGTGCTGCTGTTGGCCAAGGGTGTGTTTCCTCATACCCCTAAATGACAAAAGTTTGTCAATGTAAGTGCTTATGCAGGCAAGGCTTAAGTATTTTATAAGGCTCTCACACAGCAGGTTAGTGTACATTCTTTGGTACTCAAGAGCTAGACAAAGAATAAAGTAGCAAATATTTCCTCCTAAACCATGTACACATCACATTTAAACTAACATAAGCAATTGTGCCCTGGTATCTGCGCCATGGACATTCAGTCACACAATCAACAAGTTAGCTATATATGGTATAGCAGGGGTGGCCAAAGTTATGGAACTCAAGAGCCACACAAGTTCATTATTAAACCTTCGAGAGCTGCACTGAGGCACATAGCCATATACTTTTATCTATTCCAAAATTACTAAGTTTAAAATTCATTGCACACTTTAATTATTATCATAAAGAGGGCAAATATTGATCCAACTAATACGAGATTCTAATAATTACTTAATGTTACCATGAAAACTAGGCCCATACAGTAAAAACTTAGCTGTTGCTTGATGTAGAAGACTGCAAGCTAGTGGCAAGTTTTTAAAATCTGAGCAGTAACTTGCCAACACAGTACGTAACAGCCCTCTAAGGTGCTGATCTGTAAGTATTACACAATTGTTTTGATTTCACAAATTTCATTGCGGAATACAATGCTTCACAGCAGTAAATTGTGCTAAAAATTTTAAGTAATTCCCCAATTCTGGTGAAGGAGCCAGTGGTCTTATTGTTTGTTGCCAGAGGATACTCTGCTGCATTTTTGCAGTGGCGCTAGGCGCCAGGCTACAAAATCTGGCCATCCTGGCCACCTGGCACCTGGACTTTGTCGAGACCTAAGTTAAAGAACTTTGGCTTCAAAGATGTACTAAAAATGGCCCAAAACAAGGGAACGCATGTTTGAGTATGTACACTTAAGCCCTTTGGAGGCATAAAATGCCATTCAACACTACAAATTAAGGAGTAATTTGTACACAGGGAAATTCACGTATTAAATGCCACCTCCTTTTTAGCAAAGGTGCTCTCTTCTTTATCTCATGCCACAATCTAGTCTGCAAGAGGTCTGAACATATATGACTTGCCCCTAGCCTTGTTATGGTTCAGCTCACAGTTCCACCATTGGCTTCAACAAGGCCATTGACTTCTGAGTATTTAGGAAAGTGAATTGATTTATTAAGTTTCACTCATAGCTATAGCACCCTAAAAACAAGAAAATCACTATCACAAACCAATCCAGTACTATCATAGATTTCAGGCAGTTGCATGAAAGCACAACGAGCAAGAGACTAACTGCCTAGGAAAACATCTTGTTAATCAACCCATTTCCAGAAGAGAATACGAGGTAAATTCTTCTGCTCAGACGAGATCTTTCCTAGGCCAGAACGAACTGCAGCTCAAAAATTTCACAAAGGACTGACTTAAAGAATAGTACTTTTATGTGACTTTAGTGTAATAGAGATATTTATTACACGCAAGACAACTGCACTGCATAACAGGAAAGTTAATTATCTGTCAACATGTTACAGACTTCTAGACTCCTGGACGTAAGGCTCAAGTAAAGTTTTATGATGCAAGACAGATTGTCCTGTTGATTACCATATTCAAATCAAGTTTTTTATTTGCCAAAAAGACCCAAAAACTAAATAGGGCTGTCAACCAATCAACATTAACTGAAGCAATTAACTCAAAACAAATTAACACAATTTTAAAAAAATGTTATGAATTGAAGTTTTATTCATGCTCCTGAGGAGTAACAATACAGCTAGTCCTCACTTAGTGACCTGCTCGTTTAGTGACCCCTCAGAGTTATGACCGGCTCTCTGATGAGTTGGTATTATGGCGATGTACGAGAACTCGCATCAACTCTCTCAGATTACCTATATTTACAGTACACTATGCAAACTAAGTTCAGTACATTAGAGCTTAAAACATTTAAAATATATATTAAAAATGTTATAAATGATGCAAAGGTGACATTAAAACTATCTACCGATGGTTGAAAAACCCACTACCAGTAAAGTACATTATGCCTGAAATACCGGTAAGGGCTGCTCCTCGTTTAGTGACCAATTCGTTTATCAACCGGGTTTCAGGAACGGAACCCGGTCACTAAGTGAGGACTACCTGTACCAATTTAAATGTGTTAAAGATTGATATTTTTCTACATTTCAAAAGAGATTGCTTTCAATTACAAACACAAATATCAAGAGCACAATGCTCATTTACATTTTTTATTACAAATATTTGCACTGTAAAATAATATTTTTCAATTCACTTCATACAAGTACAGTAGTGACACCTCTTTCTGCAGAAGATCAGATTACATACCATATTGGTCCCTTCTGACCTTAAAATTATGATCGAGTCCAATTGTTTCTTTACTTTTACCAGATAAGTTTGATTTTCTTTTTTGGTGGCTTGGATTCTGTAGTTTTGTCATCAGAGAGCTGCTAAGATTTCTGACAGTATGCTTTGCACCTCACCCCCCTCAGATTCTGGAAGGCACTTCAGATTCTTAAACCCTGAGTGGAGCACTATAGCTAGCTGTCTTTAGAAAATCTCACACTGGTATCTTCCAGAGCTGGATTAATGGAGAGGCTTAAAGCCCTTGGCTGCAGCCTGAAGTGTGGTCCCAGATTTCAACCCCTATAGCCCCTGCACTAATCCAACCCCCTGCCTGCCTGCTCAACCCACACAGCACTGGGGATTACTGAGAGAGCCACTGTGCCAGGCCAGGTCACTTGACACCCTGGGCTGGAGGCTTTGTGCTCCACTCTGCTCCCAGCCAACTGGTCCACCTGAGGCGGCAGGGCAGGCCAGCCCTGTTCACTCTGCCACCCAGAACACTAGCTGGCACACAGTACGGCCTCCAGTGCAGCCCTCTGGGGTCACAGGCCCTGGAATGCCACACTGGAGAAACACCACATGCCATCGGGCCCCAGCCCCACCCCCAAGTGGAGCAAACAGGGCCATCCTGCCCCCTGCGGCGGGGGGTGAGGGCCCCCACATCAGGGGGGCCCACAGTGGTGGGGCAGCCTGCGGTCCCAAGTCCCTTTAATCAGGGCCTGGTACCTTCTTTGTGTTTCCATCCATGGCAGGCTTCTGGCCAAACACATACAGGATGGTAAGCATCTGATCTATGCACACGCACATTCTATTGGCTTAATCTGGGTTCACTGAGACTGATTTGGAAGGACAAAGCATTTCACAGAACTGTTGTAACCAGTCCATCCACTGAGACCCATCCATTCTGAAGAGCAGAGGATACTTTTGCATGTGCTAAATCATCCCAGAGCCATTCCATTGTTTGATAATTTGTGCTCCTCATGGAAGGTATAAATGCACTGCTCATTGGTAGCAAGTTTCCTCTCTTTCTGCTTCTTGGAAAAAATACTCCCTAACATAGCTCTGCAAGTACCATAATGCTGATCTTCAAAGGGCAAACTTGGCATATGAATGCCTCTAGTGCATTTATTACCTTGTTGGTTCCATTTACTCAAGATAGATAAGCCCACAGAAGGTTGCAAAAAGTTACAAAGGGACGTCACAAAAATAAGCGACTGGACAACACAATGACAGACGAAATTCAATGTCGATAAATGCAAAATAATGCATGTTGGAAAACAACTCCAATTATACATTGAAAATGATGTGGTCTAATTTATGTATTACATCTCAAAGAGATCTTGGAGTCTCTGAAAACACCTGCTCAGCACACAATAGAAGTCAAAAAGCCGGAAGTCGGAACAGGTATATGTAACACAGAAAATATCATAAAGCAGCTATAAATACATAGTATGCCCATTCAATGCTGGTCATCTCAAAAGAAGACACTGTAGAACTGGAAAAGGTACTCAAGAAGGGCAAAAAGTTATTATGAGTGCAAAACAGCTTTTTTATGAGGAAATATTAAAAAGATGGACTGTTCAGCTTGGAAAAGAGATGACAGAGGGGATATAATGGAGGTCTCTAAGATTGTGACTGGTGTAGAGAAAGTGAATAAAGTGTTATTTACTCCTTCTCATGACACAAGACAAAGGGGGGGGGGTCACACAATAAAACAAACAAAAAGCAGATTTAACACACACAAAAAGGATGTACTTCTTCACACAACTCACAGTTAACCCATGGAACTCATTGCTGGGGATGCTGCAAAGTCCAAAACTATCACAAGATTCAGAAAAGAAATTTGTAGAGGATAGGTCTACCAATAGCTATTAGTCAAGAGAGTCAGAGATGCAACTCCATGCTTCCATGCTCAGAGTTTCCAAAGGCTGACTGACTGAACCTGGGAGTGGACGACAGGGAATGGAAACCAGACTGGTTGCCAATTCTGTTCATTTCTTTCAAAGCATTTGACGTTGGTCAGTGTCAGAAGACAGGATATGAGGGTAGATGGAACATTGGTCTGACCCAGAATGATCATTCTTATGTTCTTAATGAAAGTCTCAGCCATCCTGAGCACCTTCAGAATGAGTGGAGACTCTTCAAAGGCTGCACCAAATGCCTTCCAGCAAGATAATTTGGTTTTTCTAGTTAATCTTCCAGTAGCGTCACATATTGAAAGGGTATGGAAACCTGACAATGCAGCGTTTTTTAATGATCTGACCAACACAAATAAATCTCTCAGGGAGAGACAACGATTCTGTTCCCAACAGTAGGCTCAAACATAATCCTGAGGAAGGCTTGGAGGGCATCTCACAGAGAACACTAGAACATCTGTTTCTTGCACAGAAATCCAGTTTCATACATAGAATCTCTCTTTGTTACACCGGTGGCACACAAGCTAGTTTACCATAAGCTTCCTCACAGGAGCCATGAAGAAACTCCATCGAATAGATAAAGGGAGCAACTTTATTATGCCCAGTGACCATAAAATTCTTCAAGCATTTCTTTGCAAGCAGTAAAACTTATCCTGCATGGAATGAAATTAACTCATCCCTCAAAGTATGAGGCAATAGCTTTTACACTGCAACACTGGATGAGTTTATGGAGTTAATGATTTTAGAATAGAATCGAATCGCATCATAGGATTGGAAGGGACCTCATGAGATCATCTAGTCCAACCCCCTGGGGTTTGAACCCAGGAACTTCTGCACGTAAAGCAGATGTGCTAGCCACTATACTATAGCAGCTTTATTGGACAAGTAGATTTCCATGGCTTCTCTTTCTTCATATTTCTAATTGATTCCTCTCCATGCATGTCAAATATGAGGTAGATTCTCATAGGTCCAGTATTTTTCACTGTAGTTCCATAATGAACTAGTTACTGCACCTTGGAAGGTGCTAACAAGTTTCTACTTTGTCAAGAGCTTGTTCTTGACCATACCATCTATGATTGCTACACTGAAAGCCCTCTGCTGCCATATGGTACTGGTCACAGGGTGAGTAACTGCTACTGAAGATGATCATGCAAGATGTGCATTATTTTGGTTTCGGTCTGGCACATACATACTCTTCCAGCAGATTCCAATAAAAATCAGGGCACCACTCAGAACCTGAACTTTCCCAAAGTCTCACATAGACTAACACCACACTGAGAACCAGACATGACCTAGCTGCTGTTAGCCCTGTAATAGCCCCTGCTATCTTCACTTTCTTCTTTGCATTCAAGCACAAGTGCAGGATGTTCTTGCTTGTAGCCCATGGATTGACAAGAGCCTGGTATAATTCTTTGGGTTCTGAAATCTTCATATAAGTCATGATACAAAGTATCCATTCGACCAACATCTTCAGCTATCTCATCACTTAAGATTGCTTTTGCCATAATGTTAATGAATTCCTGTCTGTAACATGTGAATGACTTGCCAAGCAGGCGTTAAAGCAAGCCAGAACAGCCTGAAACGCTGTTCCGGGTCCCACTATTTTTAGAGGCTCAGCATTCCAGGCCCCCTAAAAATAGAAAATGGTGCCGGAACACTGCATTTTGGGGCCGACCATTGAAAAACAGCGGGACCTGGAATGCAGCGTTCCAGCACCATTTTCTATTTTTAGGCGCCTGAATGCTAGGCCCCTAAAAATAGCAGGCCCCGGAACAGCATTCTGCTGTGCGTTCCTGAAGGCAGTGGAGAGGGGCACACTCCCCTCCACATGCACAGACTGCAGAGTTTCCTGGCCCAGCGCACTCCCCATGAGTATGGGGTCAGCCTGGCTCATGCTGGGGGGGGAAGGAAGAGGAGTACTGGGGGGTGCTTGAAGGGGGCCTGGATGTGGGGGAGGGGGATCCGCTCGATTAGGAGGGTTCCAGGGCCTGCCAAAATTATACTTTAACCCCCTGTTGCCAAGCCAAGCAAGCTCAACCTGCAGCTTTAAAACTGACCCTTCTTGGCATTTGACAGCACCTAATGAGTCTAGATGGTGCTTTGTTACTTACATGAAAAAAAAGTCACCCCAGCCACACTTACTGCTTCACTCAAAATCTGATACAGTTCTGAAATTGCCTGGAATAACTGGGAAAGGGCATTTGGCAGCTGTGTTATGCCCACAACCTCCTTCCATCCCCAATAACTTTCAATGCTCTGTGTTCTCACTTCAAGGCTTCATCTGAACCAAGCACACAGGTAACCTTTTAACAACCCAACTGTCTTCTCACGTGTCAGGGTCAGACTTTTCTATGCCTCTTATTTCAGCTAGGACCAAGGCAATCATCGCAGAGTAGATGGCAAAAAATGTTTCCTAATTCTTGCCAGTGCTTCCAGGTGTGAATTCCAATTAGCAATTCTGACAAATCAAATAAAGGGCAGCAAAGACTCCATGTTCATAGATTGTTGCACCATTCCAAAAGCTGGCTAAATACAAGTCATCTAGAACAGAATGTACGCTGGATGTGTGAACTGGTCTTGCAAGTCCTTTGCCTTTTGGAAAAGGACTTCAAAACACATCAATCTGCTTTTCAAAGATGACACCTAGGCATCATTTCTAAAGGGCAATGGGTGTTCAGATGTGTGCTTCTATATTACAGAAGAAGCAGAGCTGCGTGTTTGTTCGTTTTTTAATGCAAGCTGTTGGACCTAATATAAGGTGAATCTCTCCCACAACTGCCAATTTTCCCAGCATTTTCAACTTTTTCTTGATATTCGATGTACTTCCTCTCCAACCTTTTCAAACTCAGTTTATGGGAACACTTCTTTTAGCATGAGGTGCCACTGAGCATTGAATTAAAATAGCAACTCCACAGTGTTCTCCAAAGATCCAGCTATTAGTCAGTACTCTTTATCTCCCCACTGATGCCTAAAAGTCATCAAGCCCCAAGTAAAAAAGGATTTTGTATTAAGTTATTTCATTATTTTACATAACTGTATGCATACCATTTACAGATGGATTCAAGTAATTCTGGTTGGACACTGACATCTTAACAAGTGCTTCATTACAACTCTTTTGAAACAATAAACAAAGCTGGTAATCAGTACTACTAAAATCGCTTCTTTTTTTGGTCACAGTTGGCAAATAAACGTGAAGTGCTCATTCCATTCACCAGAGTCTGTAACATCCAAAAACTTAATCGGGTATCATGTTCTGATCATTAATCAATAATGCTACCATCAATAGATCGCCACAATTTAACTCAGTGATGAATGCATGTTTGACATGTCTGTGTTAAAGTATAATTTTTAAAAAGTTGATTTTTAAACATGTTCTTAAATACACATCTACTTAATTGGTTTATCGTGTTCAGTACCATTGTGCTAGTGGAAGAAAGGGCTTCCGAACAATACCCAACTCCAACAATGCATCATCAATATTTCCACCAACCACATCTGGGGCAGGCAGCCACATGTAGGAGGAGGAGCAACAAGTCCCTTTCCAAATAAATTCTGATTGAAATTCTGATTCTGTAGGTTTTTATGAATCAAATGACACTTCCCTATTTTTTGATCATTAACTTGCCCACAGAACAACACAAGCTCCCAGACAGGTTTTCTGGATTCGCATGTGCTCCCCAGAAACTGGGGCATTCTGTTCACTGGAAGCAAAAACACATGCCTGTCTTGTTTCAAAACCCCAACGCCACAGTTAGTTAAAGGTAGGCTCAGAATGATTCAATTTTTGACTGATCAATGTCACACACAAAACATTTCCAACTATACGAACAGAAATTTACCACGAGGCAGAGAACAAAAAATGATGCTTGAAAATGTATTAAAGTTGACCACAAGATATGTGCTTTTTATATTTTGACATGGGATAGCAGCAATCTATGGTTTTGCTATTATAAAGCTCCATCTGTTTCAATCATGACATAAATAGTGTCATTAAATGATGTTTGAGCCCCGCATAATTTCCCACAAATATGAAAAATTAAAATCGATAAAAATAAAAAAGCTTTGATGTAAACACTGATATATTCCATCAAAATCAAAAAATACATTAAGAAACCAAGCTGTGCCAAGCCTACTGTAGTTTAAGATAAGGAAATGAAGGTGCTCTATATGGGACACACAATGTTAAAAAAAAAAAAAAAAAAAAAAAAAAACCCCAAGCACTAATGGTTCTGTTTAACCTATATTTGCCATAGCACAGTGACCTGCAGTGTACAGGTTAGAGTGCATCACTGAAATCTATTCACAAGTTGCATATTAAAAATTAAAAAACAGACATTAATATGAAAAGAGTATTTTACCTGTCCGGTAAAATAGTTTCGAGGGCAGAAATGAAGTAAGGAACCACCACATCAATACCCTTCAGGTCACAGCAGAACAAAGGAGGAGAGTTTAGAATAATGCTGGCCAGCACTGGGTGGCAAATGAACTCTGCTATCTGCAGACCTTGAATTAAAAGCATGTAAAATCTGAAAGAGAGATAGGAATAAATGATTTGTACATAAAGATTGTTTGCATTGGCAACTAGACCAGCCATTAGTCAATATCTATTTGTAAACTTCTTCAATTAAAATAGAGCAAAATTTTTCAAAAACCAGAAGCTTTGCTCAGGCTCCATATTCAGGCACCTAAAAGGTGGCACTTCCAAATGATAAGGGACTTACAGCACATATCCACAGACTTCAGAGGCTGATGGAGGAATTCAGTCATTTCAAAATATTTCAGCTTTGACTTACGGAACATCATATATTGGAAGGTGACATTGGTTGCAAACATTGCACAGGTTAAAGTCTTACCAATTTGTTTGAACGTTTGTTATTCTCACAGTAAGGATGCTAACAAGGCCCTGCTCTGGTCTTTTTCCACATTTGTAAATGTGTGTGTGAAGTTTATTAGCAGAATTTCACATTCTACACAGATGACTTTTTTCCTACTAACATTTAAGAAATTAAAGAAACAAGTACGAAACATTCACTTTGGCTATTTAGCAATACAAAATGAGAAAAGAGACTAGCAATGTGCAAATAAAAATCTAACACAAAAAGCCCCTAATTTTGTTGAAATAATTCCTTTTATCCAGCCTGCTATAACTTTTTACTAAGTCCTTATGCAAAGATGTTGATTTTGTAATTCCCACTTTTAAAAAAGTATTTCTCTCACCGCTGTTAGTTGTGTAAATCTTTAAACACAAGAACAGGAGGAACTCTCTATTTAAAGGGGAACATAGAAACAGATTACACTCAATACTGTAAACATGCACTACATGAACAAACTTAGAAACAGAGAAAAGTTATGCTTTCCTTAACCTTTACTTGGTGTCACATGTAACAATATCCACAGTGGAACTAACATGCAATAGTATGTTAAATTTTTTAGATACAAGAATTACTGTTGACACTGTCCCTTTACAACCTCTGTTTTTGTAAAACCTGTATTATTCAACATAATGTATTTTCAGATGAACACATTTTCTGCCTTATTAGCAGAACAAGGAACACAGAGTAGGTCAGTTTCAGTAAAGCAAAACTAAAAAGCTATCATCAGCTCACATAGAGTACAATAAATCTTTTCAAACAAAATCTAAAAGAAATTTTTAGAAGCATTTTAGTTACTTGGAAGTTTATTTTCCCTTTTTAAAAGCGACTCAGGCACTTAGACTCCTAAATCTCATTGAAAATCATTGGGACTTTGGCTCTAAAGGACCAGCCCACACTACCAACAAAGCTCGACAGCAGTTACTGGAAGTTACACAAGCTACACCCTTCTCAGCGGAATCTAGGACCAGCTACCCCACAAGGGGGGAAGTCAGTCAGCAGAGGCAGATGGCTGCCTTGCTGCAGCAGGTGGTGGATGGACAAAAGAAGCTGTGGGAGGCAAACTGGTGCCTAGAGGCCTGTCTGTGAGAAGGCAGACCAGCTACAAGAGAGGAGGTGAAGCCAGAGAAAGCCCCCAGTTTAGAAGCAGGGGCCCAGACTGTGGAAATGTTTCCCACAAGATCAGGTACATCATTTATGGAGGGGTTGCCCCACCACCAAAGCCTGGCAGAAGCCCCCAGCAACAAAGATAGACAAAATTGATGGGGAGACACACACACACACACACACACACACACACACACCAAAATGAACAGTGTGGGGTTGGACCTGCGGGCAGGGCACACACTTGAGAAGAAGGTGCCTGGACAGACTCACTCCCCCTTGTGATGAAAACAGGATGGGGCTGGACCTGTTGAGCTTGTGGTCAAATGGGGCACTGGAAGAGGGAATACCCAGAGGGCCAGAAGGGAGCCAGTCAAAGGGAAGCGATTCGACCTGGGGAGCCCAAAAGATACTTCTGCTGCTGGCAGCTGAGGCACATAAGGAAGCAATGCCCCCTAAAAAGAAGGCAGGCTGGGGCTGAGACTGGCTGCCAGGAGGGGTGAGAGAGGGCCAAAGGCCTGTTAGATGGTGCTCTCCCTCACCCAGCAGAGGGAAGGGAGCTGGTGGACGGGGCTGCTGGGATAGAGAGGGCCCAAGCTGAGGTGGAAGATCTCATGAGGGCCAACCAGTCTGACCAGGAGAAGCAGCTGGGAAGAGCATCCGAGGGGCACAGACTCTAGAAGACAGCGTTCTGGGGACCCCTTGGGGCACATGAAGGAGCTCCAGAAAAAGCTGCAGGCAGGCAAACAGCCACTACAGGAGGCTCAGCAGGAGCAGGAGGAGCTGCACCTCCATCTCCCAGAGTCAAAGGAGGGAAGGAGCAACGTGCTGGCTATCTACATGTGGTCCAAGCCCAGAGGAAGGTCTTATCCCACACAGGTGGCATATTTCATGGGGTGGGGGTTAAGGGGGGTACAAGGTTTAGTGGGGTGGTTTTTTCACTCTGGTAGAGAAAAGGTTAAAGCCCTTCAGAAAGGAGGAGCCAATAGGAGCTGGTAGCTAGGGAGCCAAGCAGGGCCCAAGAGCCTGCATAGAAGCAGGCTGCAGCCACAGCTGAAGGCAGTCTTCCTCTGGACTCCAGAAAGGAATGGTCAACTGGAGGTCTGGCTGCAGAAGGTAAGACCAGGGACAGCTCACGGCAGGCTGCCTCCCTGACACAAGAGAGAAAAGGTAGCTAGGGGAGCCTTGGATGTGGCCCAGGGGCCCTACCATGCATGGAACTGAGTTAGGAGTTTAGGTGGTGTCCAGTTGGGGCACACAGGGTCCATTAGGCTAGAACTCAGAGATGTGGGCAGGCACAGGTCCCTCCCCACCTCCTGCAACCTGCCAGGAAGCAGTAATTGGACAACTGCAGGCCACTGAGGCAGAACGATCTGGCCTGTAGCCCAGAATGGGGGAACGAGAGAGAGCGCGCGCGCATAGGCCCCTGGCCAGAGATGCTACTTGAGCAACTCCCTAACTTCACAGCAGGAGGTGCTCATTCGGTGGGTCACATGCAGAGAGCCACGACAGGGGACAAGAAATCCCCCCTTGATTTAAATGGAGATCTCTCGATGCAACATCTTTAAAGAACTGAGCAATTACCCACCAACTAGCAATACAAGGTTCGAGAAGAAGTTTGATGCTGTTAAATTATATGTTCACCAAAAAAATTACAGCAATAAAGCAATTGGAAAATCATTTAGTACCGAGATAAGTAAGCTGGAAGTATATCCTCCCCAGTCTTCTTGCTGCAAAATATCCTACAGAGTGTTCCACATGCCTCTGCTCTTCCTGCTTCATAGTTGTCAGGAAATTCATTTGCATCATATGTGGTATTGGAAGTCATGGTCTCTGTGGACATTTGTGATCCCTTCCGACGAAGCTCCATGCTAGCTTGGGTTGCTATAGCTGGGAAGAGAAAAAAAGCAGGGTGTTCGTTGTATTTGTCTGACAGACAGAAGAGGCTCATGGGATCCAGGACACAAAGATCACGTCAAATTTAATGATTATGACAAAGCTAATATTCACTGCATTTGAATCACTGCCTCTGTTTAAAAGCTATTTCAAGGTATTGACTTCTTCCCTGAGATAGGAGAGAGAGTAAAACCCTCCAGACCCTAGAGAAGTCAATTCACCCTCAGCACTGTGTACTAAGGAGTACACTTGTGCTAAGTAACTACATATCAGCCCACAGCCCCTCTAACTCTGCCACTGTACACACAAAAATCTCCATTTCCCTTATCTCATTCCCTACCACCTCTTCCCCTTTAGAAAAATCAGACTTTCTAATTTCCCTAGCTTCCTTTTAGGGTATCTTGCACTATCTAAAACTGACCCACCACTCCAAAGAAGTAGATGACTACTTTCATGCACTGACTCCCTGTTCCTCCCGGCTGCCTCTTGAGCCTAGAGCTAGTCTGGCCCTGCTAATCCCTCTATCTAGCCTTTATGTTGTCCCCTGTCCACTATTATTTCCAGAAGTCAGGAAAGGGGCAAGACCCAGATCAAAATGAGGATGGCTGTAGATGTGCTGGAACTAGGGGTTCTCCTGCACCCAGTGACTTGAAATGGTTTCCAATACTTACAGGGGTTACAGCTTGCTTTAATGCATCTCAGCAATCCCCATCCCACAAAAAAATTGCTCCAGTACCGATCTTCCCCCCAACCCCAAATGTCTGGGAGAGAGGTGGGACATTTCTGAATTTATTGAAAGTTGCTGTCTTGATCTATTCCCTCCATCATTACCCACAGAATTTTTGCATTTAACTAGCCCCAAGTGACGCCTACCAGGACACTGGGCAGTTGTCCGGTGGCTAATTCCCAGTATTAATCAAAGTTTTAAACACATTTTGCAATATATTCTACAAAAATTTCTGAAATACCAAAATGACTTTGGATAGGCCAATGGAACTAACTGGGGTTGGACACTGTCCAATGGTGATTTCTTTTCCTGCAGATTGTATCTGTAAGTGATAGAGCTAATGCAGTTTATAAATTCCCCCTAGAGATATTCCTAGCCCCTACATCAGTGCCATGTGCGCAACTTGTGGAAAGTTGGTCACTTTGCTTGTCTTGTTACTTCCTCTGGAGCAGCAGCCAAGAAGGATGTACCATGTACTCCCCGGACAATGGAAGAACCACTTCCCTGTGGGAGGCCCGAAGATAGGAATAGCACATTCTTGTGATTTTTAGGAAAGGCAATCATGTGCCAGTACTACTTCAAAAACCACCGAGGACAGTTTGGTTTTGTTAGGAACACATTGTAATTCCACCAGTAACAAACACAATTTATTTGATTCTGGGCCTGGGCCATGGGAGGTCAGGGGGTGGGAAGTAATCAGATACTCAGATTTGCAAAGAATAAGGAATTTGAAGTCACACAAACAGAAGCCCTGATTATGCTCTGACAGTTTCATTATTTATAAATTGTGCGGAGGAGTAATTTTTTAGAAAGTTCCTAACAAAAGCCTTTACTCAGTTTTTCTTTTTTAAATCCTTGGTGCAAATTATTTGATGTTTATTATTATTATTATTATTATTTTTATGACATAAGTAGCAAATAAGCACAAATCTTTATGCATCTTCCCATGAGCCATTTTTGTCCTAAATAAGCTATCCAGCAATATACTATAGTTGGAAAAAGAAACACTACATGCACAATGCATACAAATCAAACACTAGGTCTGTATAAAAATAAGCTTTAAGTTTAAAAAAAACAAAAACAAAACAAACATGGTTAGTGCAAAGTCCTGAAATTCATGACATGAGCACAGACTAAAGTACAGAAATGATGGGACTGACTCAAGCAGATTAATTTGCTTTTGCCAACAATCTTCCCCATTCAGACACACACACAAAATTACTTGTCTTTCCCAAGTAAAAGTGCAAAAGCTACAAGAGACAATGCAATGACATTACAAATAAAAATATGGGGTTATGAAAAAAGAAAAAAAAACCATGACCGCAATTAAGGAGAAGCTACTGGTTCCTACTTACAAGATTTATAAGAAAGAAGAATTTGGATAAAAGATGCTGCAAGATAATAGAAATAAAATGGAAACAAATCAAAGGACAGCAGTAGTTATAAAATACTTTAAAGATGATGAAATTGTAATATAAGTTAAGAAGCTTTTAGCTTTTTTAAAAAATAGATTAAAAGCTTTATGACAATGCAAGCTAATTAAACACAAGAAATCGGCATTCAAGTCCAAAATTATGGTTTTGAAAGTACCATGCAAAACAACGAACAAAGAAAGCTACGAAATACTAAAATGTTTAGTTTCATTCATATTATTGTACATTTCATCTTTATACAAATGTATTAACCCATCCCAGCTCAAGCTGTGTTTTTCCTGGACTATGCTGTCCATGAAGTGTGTTGCAAGATTACTTCAGAATCATAAGACTTGCTTACTTGGGGTGAATCCAAATGGGAAGTTTACTTACCAAAAACACTGCCTTCCCCAGCCACAGTTCTTTATACTAAGAGTTATGTCTCCAACTTCCAGGAAGCAAGACAACAAAAAATGCACAACAAAAGCCAGTATAAAAATGTACAAACCTGCCCACTTCCATGTCAGTTCAGAATATTTCGGAGCAGAAACAGACGGGCAGCAAAATAACAAGAGATTCAAGACCTTAGATGCAATCCACAAAAAAGGTAGAAAACAAAGAAAACTTGAAACTATTACCAGTAAGGTATAAATTATACACCTTATAAAAAACTACTTCTCTGGATATGTTTGGGGCAGATCATGAGCTGAGATGTACTTCCTCAAGACTATTCTGGAAACAAAACAGGCTCTCCCTAGCTGGGAATTCCCACAGCTGGCTCCAGTCTCCTGACCCCACATCCACTGGAATAAGGCATGGGTTGAGGACAGGGAAGTTAGAAAGGAGCCAACTCTACTCCAGCAATCTACAGCTGACAGATGGTCTTTAGGTAATACTATCCACCTAAATACTCTAAAGCAGACTCAGGGATGCTCTATAGCAGTGGTTTTCAAACTTGCTTGCACAGACCCTCAGGCACTGGCTCACAGCACCCACTGCTGCTACTGCCAAAAGACTGGAATGCATTGCTCAAAGATGTGATTGTTGGGTCATGGGCATAATGATTTTTTTCAACTGGGTCCCAGGAAAAGAAGTTTGAAAACCACTGCTCTATAGCATATTGGGATTAGTGAGTCGCAATCAGTTCCTTGGTGGCTCACCCTTTCAGCTGCTCCCACCTTTCCATGGATACAAAGCCGAGAATTATCCCATCATCCCGCAGGATTCGCCTAGGTCATAGCATGCTAGCAGAGATTAGTGTAATTCCTGTAGTTTAAGGCTTTTTTTGTCCTTTGAAGGCAATTCGAGCAGAGTAGAGCACACTGCACTTGCTATCATATGCCACCTGACTGAACATCAGTGCTGACTACCAAATAGTCCATATTTCCCTGAACTCTCAGGGAGACAAAGGCTTTGGAAGTTCTCTCATCATCTCCAAGTTCTGACCTGTTTTGGACACAAAGGCAGTAAAGTCCCTTCTGCAGCTTTCAGAGACTCTGGACCTCATGACTCATGGAGGCAGCTTGAGTCATTTACTACATTCAGTTCACCTAGGTTGTCTACTTGTGCGTAAACATGCTAACTCCTGGCAGTCTGGGACTTATAGTCACAGTGCCGTGAACACCTACTGAAATGGTGGCAGTGGTGCTCCCTGAGGTTCATCTAACGAGTTGGAGATTGGTACCTCAGACATCCTAGAGACTCACTCAAGTCAAATGGTGCTTCAGAGGTAGCCTTAATAGATTCCAGAGAGCTGTGCACTGGGCTCAGTGCCAGCACGTCAAGCTAGCCACACCCCTGCAAAGCTCAGTGACTGGAGGTGCACCACTGCAGTCCCTCATGTTACTGCTTGCAGTCAGGTGCTCCATTCAGCTCCTCCATGTGCCAAGAGTCCTGCTGCTTGATCTCAGAGGAACTCTATTCCAACACCTAAAGTGAGCATCAAGGAGAATCTTGACACTTTCCTGGAACTGCCTGAAATCATAGGCCAGAGATGAAGGAAGTGACATAACTACTTCACCCACACATAAAGAAGAGATGCTGCCTGGTGCAGAGACCTGTTTGCTCATCAGCCCTAGCTAACTGTTCTTCAGTGATTTATTCCTGAGGTTCCAGTGTCCTAGAGAAGGAGGGTAACAAAGGTCATCTCTCTCTGCTTCTGGTGATGCTCAAGGTACTAGAGATCTGCTGACAGACTGTCAAGGGGCAGCAGCATCCATCAATGCTTCTCACAAGCCAGATCAATTTCCTGAGACACTCTGGGGAAAAAAACCTCTATAGGGATAGAGTAGAGAGTCTTGAACAGATATTTAAAAAATCAAAGCAAGATCTTCCATCAAAAAACCTTCCTCTTCCAAATTATTTTCAAGTGGTGGAGCACCACAATAAACCAGAGGAACTGAACAGATGTTTGGGCATCTGGGTTCAGTACTGAGCAATGGCCAGTTGGGCATCTTGGATAAATCAGGGTCTAAAGGGAAACTAAATTCCTGTGCTACAGCATTTCATCAGTACCCTGTTCACAGCCTAAGCCCATGTATTGGTGGTTGAAGGAGTTAAAAGTATCATGAGTCTTGAACTCACTGAGTGGAGTCCAGACGCAGCCCAAGTGGACTTTTTCAGTACCAAGCGAGCAAAGACTCGCCAGAGCCTCACAGTTCTAAGCCTTTATGTGCCCTGTTATCTGAAAATCAAGCAGCCTCACAGGTACTGGGTCAGGTACTGATGGGTGCCAAAGAGGCTGGAGTCATCAGTGATGATGACTTTTCAAGACAGACTCCTACCTGAAGAACTTGAGGTATGGCCTTGAGATACCTTATGAGAGTAACCATGGATCTGTTTTAAATGCCCTCAAAGAATAAGCCAGAAACTGGCACACTGGGGACAAAGGTCAGGCACAGCAAGCTCTACCTCATGAGTAGTTCAAGTGTGAGCTCTCTCTTTTTTGAGGCTCTAGATTTTATTTCCAGACATAAATTGTACTTCTTGGAAATACGAGACTCCCCAAAGTAACTAATGCACTAAGAGTGTCTTTCACTCACAGGGATTATCGCCTGGCATGACAGCAGCATTTGAAACGAAAAAACTAGGCATGCCCTCCCAGTAACATAAAACTCCCATGAGCTGGAACTATCTAATAGGTAACAATACTAGAAGCTAAAAATATACTGAGTTTTTTAAAACATCAAAAAAAAAATGATGGTATAGATAAAAACCTACTACTAACTATTAGAAAAGCTAAGGATAACTGCAAAGACTCAGTCTCAGGCCAAGGCAGTCGAGAAGGAACTGGAGGGCAGTTTGTCCCCGCAGTGCTATAGCAACAGTGTAGTGCACAAAACCAAGTAACAGTTAGGTGCAGGACTAACAGACTCTTGCATTTGAAATCTCTGATCCAAGGCACAGGGGCACAAGCACCTCTACAACGCAGTATCCCTGAGGACACTATTCGAAGAACTGAATTGTTTTGGTTTTTCTTGCTGAAATGAAAAACTCAAAAAATTTCGCTCAGAACAAGTCTTTCAGAAATGTCAACACTGTTCATTTTGACAATCCTGAAGTACTTCGATGATTCAGAAAAAACATTTTCAGTCAAAACTAATTTGCCAAATTCTATCCAAACGTGCAAATAGCTTTGATGCCTTGAAAAAACGCATTAAAAAAAATTCACTCCCTTTTACGCACACAAATCACCTGGCTCCCTCAGACCAGATAAAGATTAACAAAAGCCTGAAGGTGCATCTATACAGTGATAAGAGACCCTGGTACAGCCAGGGCTAGCACAGATTGGGTGACTTGAGCTCACATGACTCAGACTGCATGGCTATAAAGCTGAAGTGTGCACATTTGGAATCAGGCTGGAGTGTGTGCTCTGAAGCCATACCGCAATTTTACAGCCATGCAAGCCAAGACTGGTGAGGCTTCGTGTCATGGGTTTAGCATCACAGTGTAAATACGCCATGAGACACAATCAAATCTCACTGTCATTTAACTGGACATAAGGGACATCATCCTCCACTCTACAGAAATTTAATCTTAAAAGATGACTGCAGAGGAGTGAGTTACTACAATTACATTTTACTTGACACATGGTCAGGAGAAGTCAGAGCAAAGCTCTGTTAAGAAAATAGACTCAATCATGAATCTTGCATTCTGAGAATGTTGTTTCAAGACTTCTCAAATGCCCAAGAAAAAAACTAACAGGAGAAGCATTTTGTCACATCAGCCATGGTAGCAGGCTGAACAATTACTGAAAGCCTATGCATAAACCATGTGCAGTTTCCAGCTGCACAGCTGAATGTACCAGATCCTCAGGATGGTGGAGAAAAAGTAATACCAAGTACCTTACTGAATTTATAATTACTAAGGCAATTACAGGAAAATTAGTATTTCCTGCTGATAAGTTGGGTGGTAGATATTACTCCAGAAATACTAATAAATGTAGTAGATGAAGTAGGCAAACCTGCTGACTCAAAGATGAATTGGACATCAGACATGTTAATGAAGAAAGCAGTTCCTGGAGAGAGGACCTGCCAGGCAATTGAATTCTATAGAACAAGGGGCACAAAAAATTGACTTTCCCCTCAAAGTAAAAACTGATCACTCCTCCTTTGTCTCAAGACTTCATAAAAGAAAGGAAGTAAAGTCTTTTGGATGCATATTATAAAGCAGCAGAGCATGGATTCCATTACTGCTAGTAAGAGGTGGAAGTTTCTAGCAAGCTGGAATGCAACTCAGTCCACAATGCAAGAACTCAGATGGACACAGGACTCAAAGCACAGGAGGACTGGCTAGCCAGAGGGCACGTTGCTGCTTGTATGTCAGAATGCAGGAGACCATCCATGAAACTTCAGATGTACTCAGAGTCGGACATACTCAATTGTATAGAAGCTACTCTGAAGGGAAAGTTTCATTAATACTCTTTGCTTGAAGGAAAAGAAACATCACACATACCCAAAGCAGATCAAACAAAAATAGTGGGTTTGAAAATAACTTATGTGATATAGCAGGCTATAGTCAACTGTGGAAGGGACACAATCTTAAGCTTTCCCAATGACAGCAAAGAAACCTTTACTGATAGAAAAGGGACAGCAATTGCCTTCACGGTGAATGAATCCAAAACCCAGAGACAGAGTCTCAAAGCAGACAGGGTCCATTAATTCAGGTTTATCTTGCCAGGTGCTATGGTGGCTAGTAAGCTATCATTCAAACACAGACAACGGAGAGCTTCCTCCATGGAGGAGTTTGGAGTCTGGCTGTCTAAACAAGAGAAAAGTCATGTCACATTAAAAGAGCCAGATAAGCTATAGAACAGTTCATGGTTCCAGAAGGAGACAGCTTGAGCCCCAAGCTCCTCTTTGGTCAGGGAAAGGTTAGGTGGGAGGGACAGAGTTTTCCTTCTCGATCCTTATGTTCTTTCCTATTTGACCAAAGACACTTTTATCTGTGATCCAGCTGTGGAATCTGTAGGAAAGGTTATTTTCTTGTTCTCCTACCTTCTCCTGCCCTTTTTCTTCACAACCACTACTTTTTTTTTTATTCTTACTTTCCTTCTGGAACAAAACAGAGAAAAAAAATTAAAGCTGAGTCATGAAAATATGACATTTCAGGACAAGGAGAGAGAGAACTGAGATGAAGGTTTATGGACTATGCCTTTATACTGGCTTTGATTGAATGCCTTTGCTTCCTTTCTTCATGGTAGGTAGAGCCATAACAACCACCATGAGGAACCTACTGTAGAATGGAAGAAGCAGCGATACGAAACACCAGGTTTAATCAAGGGATCCTTTTGAAATTGTTCAAGTTCCCCTGGAAGTAAAAGGGTAGAACACACAGTGTCCCTATAACAGTACGTACTGTTGTGCTCTCACTCAAGGTATTGAAGCTGCCAGCAGCCTGGGTACGTACACACACACACACACACACCCCCCTGCCCACCCACCCCAGCTTGGCTTGAGCAAGCACACTCAAAACAGAAGCATGGATCTTGTTGCACCAGTGGAGAATCAGTTAGCCACCTAAACCTGGACCCAAAAGGTCATGGGGGAGGGACTCTGATGCTAGTACTAGTCCAAGCTTCAGCTTGTGCAGCAGCATCCACACTTGTTTTTAGCACACTCACTTGAGCCCCACTAGTGTGGATTTGTCTACCTGTGCTGGGATGCTCTCTCAGCATTAGACAGACATCATTTTCTGGGTGCCTCACACAATGCAAATAAGACATGGAAAACAAAATGGTCTTCTGGCTTCTTTTAAAAGGGAAAAATTTAGATATGAGCATTTAACAGATTAAATTAAGTCTTAGGGTTACTTGTGGTAATTCCTACCCCTTTACTTTGGTTGCTTCAAATTCCCCTCTATTCCATTTCACAAAATAGGTACTAGTCCTTCCACCAACAAATGGAAACAGAAGCATAGCTCTATGTCATCACCCATCTGTTTGGCGAAGATGTCTGAGCCAACAACATGCAGCTAAGAGACCACTAGAGCACTAAAAAAAAAAACACCCCTCTACAAAAATTTTTAAAATCTATTCAAATTTCTCAGTGAATTTTCCCAGTTTTTGCAGCATTTTCTCAGAAAATTCCACAGCTGCATCAGCACAACAGAAAACTGTGATTATTGGCTAGTAGAGGAAGACAAACTCCTAAAAATTAGCATGCAAGAAATTATTATTTATATGCCAATCTTAAAATCAAGAGCCAACATTATTTGGTGGTGAATTTATCACAATAAATAATAATAGTGATGACATCAGAGCCTAACACGAGCCCGGGGAATGTCAATAACCATGCCCAACACCAGAGCAAACATCCCACCTAGCAACAGCATCCACAGAAGTTGCCATAGCAGACAAACAACAGGATAACTTACTCTATAACAGGGAAAATACTCTATCTTCGGGCAAGGAGAAGAAAGTACTCACAGAATGGACTGATGTAGAGGGGAACATCTTCACCCTGAGCATTAATGGCCTGATTTACAGAGGCACTGAACACTCAAAGCCCCCATTCAAACCGCTGTTGCTGAACAACTTAAAAAGTCATGCCACAAACTAGATGTCTTCTAAGCTGTGAAGTCTATGCTGAAGCCCCAGAAAGGGCTGAACAGGTGATTAGACTGTATAAAACTTCTAGAATTCTTTTCAGACAGACAGGCAGAGCCCTCTCCATACAGAGTTCCAAAGGGGTAGCCGCGTTAGTCTAGTAAAGCGAAAAAAAGCAAGTTTTGTGGCATTTAAAGACTAACAGATTTATTTATTGCATGAGCTTTCGTGGGAGAAAATCCCACTTCGTCAGACACCTTGAAGAGGGGGAACTTACAGAAGGGGTGAAAATAAATGCAGAGGAGTGTAAAACATGGGATCAGGTCATGCTGAAACAGCAAATCAGAGCATTTGTAAGGATTCAAACTCTAGGAAAAAGCACATGGAGGGTGCAGTCAAATTACCTGTCATAATGCAAAAAGAATTCATAGTCACAATTAAGTCCTGCTTTCACACAATCTAATTTGCATATTAGTTCAATTTCAGCTGTTTCTCTTTGAAGTCTTGCTGTTCCTTTGATTTTCTTGAAGATCATCATTAATAAATTATTAATAGAGTGATCAGGAAGATGGAAGTGCTCAGCAGCTTGTGTGTGTGTGTGTGTGTGTGTGTGGTGATTTCTGATGTCAGTTTTGTGCCCATTTATTCTTCTGCATAGGAACTGTCCTGTTTGTCCAATGCATAAGGCGTGAGGGCATTTCTGGCACATGATGGCATAAATAACATTAGTGGATGAACAGGTGAATGACCCTTTGATGGAGTACCTGGCTTGGTTAGGTCCTATGATGGTGTCTTTTGTGCAGATATGTGGACAAAGTTGGCAGAGTGGTTTGTTGCAGGGTTGCGTGCCTGCTTTAACGTTTCTGTTGTTAGGTATGTAGTTGCTGGTGAGTATCTGTTTAAGGTTTGGGGGCTGTCTGTAGGCGAGGAGAGGTCTGCCTCCCACAGCTAGAGAGAGAGGGGTCATCTTTTAAAATAGGCTGTAGGTCCTTAAAATCAATGGGACATCAAGACTTCAAAGAGAAACATCCAGAATCAAACTAATATGCAAATTAGATTGTGAGAAAGCAGGACTAAATCGTGACTATGGATTCTTTTCACATAACAGGTAATTTGACTTCACCCTCCATGTATGTGCTGTTTCCTAGGGTCTGAATCCTTACATGTGCTCTGATTTGCTGTTGCAGTATGACCTGATCCCATGTCTTGCACTCCCCTGCATTTTTTTCATCCCATTCCGTAAGTTCCCCCTCTTCAAAGCATCTGATGAAGTGGGATTTTTCTCCCACGAAAGCTCATGCAATAAATAAATCTGTTAGTCTTTAAGTGCCACAAGACTCCTTGCTTTTTTCCCCTCCATACATAGCAGTATGAAACTATTTCTCTCTCATTCTGACAAACTGCTCACAATCAGGCCCTGTGCATCTCCCAATTCCATGGCTACTGAATTCATGCCTTGTCACAAAACTGTGTCCCAGAATCTAACTTTAAAAAGAGACACCTTTCTCACAGCCCCACCAAAGGTCTGAACTGCCTTATTAATCCTGAAACTGCATGACAACTCAGACAGAGCAAGCGGAAATGTGGCATAGTAAAAACTGGAAGTGCAGTAGCATAAAACGCACTGAATTTAATAATCAAAGAAACCGAGGGTCCACAGGACCAGCTGCACTGTAATTAATTTAACAAACACCTCCAGTCACCCAAAGCTGCAGTAGATTTTCTACTGGAAGCCACAGGAGCCAGGAAGTGGGTGGCAGAATTTAGGGCCAGCTCAGCACAGGGAGGTTTTGTGGTTAATGCACTAGACTAGGACTCAATCCCACCTTTTGTCACATACGTCCTGCATGACCATGGACTGCCAATTATTTCTGCGACTGCATTCCAGCTGTAAGCTAGAGCCACTGTTACTGCTCTTCTCCCACCCAACTGTCTTGGCTATTTAGCTATTGTTAAATTCCTATCAGCAGAGAGAGTCTCCCACTTTGGGTAGATTCAGCACCTAGAACAGTGGATCCTAATCTCAGTTAAGGCCTCTTGTTACTACTTCAGAAAGCAGAGCTGGAGATGCCTCACATAAACACGTTAATTTTGTTTAATCCAAACATATAGATATAGAGCCTGGAACTTCACAGCACACCTAGGACAAAAAAGTAAGCTGGATCAGAGAAGTGACTGGACCTTTGGTTTCATGTTCTCAGGATTCTAAGAACATCATCTTGCTGACGCAAGCACTGAAACTAGCTCCAAAGCAAACTAATTCCTGATGCAGAGAAAGAAGCTCTAGGCTAGATTTATCATGGGTGAGTTTCAAAACAAAGCTCCTAGCTCCCTACCAGAATTGCTTCCTTTTACAACATCACCCGTATTAAGAATAAGTCCACACACAAACTGGCACCAAAATAACCACATAGGAAGAATTCACACCTTTTGTTATTTCAGTGCAAGTCTGTTTTGGAAGAAGGGCCTCATTTCAAAGCTAGAAAAAGCTTTTTGCTTCCCCCCCACCTAATTCAAACTAAATCAAAATACAACCTGCTGGTTCAAAGGTAATCAGGCCCCAGTCAGCCCTGCACTGAAATCACAACAGATGTGGATTACAAGTGGTACAGGCAGTTTAGGCAAGTCTTACATACACAAGCCACTGCAATGAGACCAAAGCCCTGTAAAACAGTGTAGTGGCTAGCACATCTTCTTTACATGCAGAAGGTACTGGGTTCAAACCCCCATGGGGTTGGACTCAATGATCTCATGAGGTCCCTTCCAACCCTATGATTCTATTCTATTCAAAGGCAAAGGCTCCACACTGTTAATACTGACCCAGAATGAAGAACAGGTGGTCTTCATTGAACTGAGTTAAAGTACAGGTAAACAGCCAGTAGGTGGCCTGTACAAAGCCAACTATCTGCCTGCCATAGAGCTCAGAATATTCCTTCTGAAGGGCAGTAACTGGAGAAGGAACTTTTTACAATCTTCACATTCAGTACAGAACAGGTGAGAACCCAAATGCCTTGACATATTTGAGAACATGTTCTGAATCTGTTTTGTACGAGAGCTTTAATCTTTACCACATGCTTCAGTTTCCTGGACTGCCATCCTTTTCATGTGAAAATGAAGAAGGCATCTCACCAGTCATACAGACAAACTCAGCTAAGAAGCCATGAGGCATTGTGATTAGCAGTCAGTTCACATGAAGGCGAACTACTGAAGCCTCCTTAGAGCAATGGTTTTCAAACCATGGGTTGGGACCCAGTACTGGGTCACAGACCATCAGGTACTACATCATGGTACCACTGTTGCCACTGCGAGAAGACTGGAATGCATTCCTCAAAGATGTAATCATTGGGTTGCTGGCATAAATGATTTTTTCAACTGGGTCCTGAGAAAAAAAGTTTGAAAACCACTGCCTTAGAGGATGGCTTTGGTTGACCAATGTCCATGTGGGAGCTGCCAAGGCCAGACTCGTGCCCTGAAGAAAGCTGAACCAGGTGACCTATAAACTCTGAAAAGAAAAGGACTGTGTCTTCCTAAGTCCTGTAGACTAGGGAGTCTCAAAATCAAAAGGAATGAAGGATATGTATTTTCTGGGCACATCACATTAGTCTTCTACTTAATGGTTATCATGATGTGGAGAAGACTGTTTCCAAGAAAGCATTCTTCCTTGTGGGAACATGCACCTCTCATGAAGTCAGTGAAGCGCACCATCTATCTTACTTCCAGATTCAGAAGGTCTCTGCTCACAAATGAGAACTCTAACCTTCACGCCACTGGGAGAAAGAAGGACACATTGCAAATAGAACACTATCTTCTAAGGATCAGAGGGGTCAAATGTGGACCTCTTCGATCTGTGCTCCACTGGATCACACCCTCTCCCTGGGGGGTAGGGGGCGGTCTTGCATATCCATCACTCTGCAATGCTGCAAGCGTCTCAGGTCTTGTGACATATCAGAATGCTGAATATGTGAGAGTGCACTCTGCAAGACCACACATTCTCCCTGAAAGAAAAAAAAAGTGATCTTGTGGAGCAGAGTCACATACACAGCACTCCGGGACGCTGCGAGAGCGACCTACCATTTCAATTTATGAAATGTGAGGCCCCCTTGAAGTACATCTAAGTCAAATGAGTTTGAGACCCCTGCTCTAGGATGGCACATGAGCCATCATCATGTCCTAAGGGCCATCTCGCAGAGCAGCTCTTCCTAAGAGAATCAGCAGAACACAAGGCAGGCCACAGCTACTCTCCTCCTGAAAGGCTCTGGAGAGCATAAAAGGAGGACAGAATTAACTGCAGACACGCTGTTCAATTATGATGTGCAGAAAAAACCTGGGGATAAAACTTTCCTATACAATAACAGACACATCTACCTCAGCCCTCCAGAGACCGAGGTCTGAAATTCTTGAGACAGGAAACACCTGGAAAGCATCAGTCAGAAAGCCCTCCACCAGGGCACAGATATCACAAACTCCCTGTGACAGCACAGAACTTCTATCTACTGGCTAGGCTAGCACACGGCACTTTGGTGAAGGACAGATTTACTTGAACACAGTTACAATTTTTGGAAGATCAGCTGTTTCAGTTAAAACACCAAGCCAGCCCTTTGTCTCTCTATCTAGATGACATTTACTGGTAAAAACTGTAATTTGGCTATAGCAACAGTTTTTTCAAAGTCCATGCAGCAAAAGCATCTGTAAGTTAGTGTGAGATGGACACATACACCTCAGATGCTGAGTACAGCTGAAAACCAAGGTACTTTTATTCAGAATTGCTCAGGCTATATTTTCATCTACACCATGTTCTCAGTGAGCCCCTGTGAACTTTACACATACTGCAATTTAAGCAATATACACACCAAGCTGTAATTTCAAGGTTTAAAGTCACATGAAACTTGGTATTAAAAGGTGAATGGTATCTGTTCACTTGTCTACACATGCAGTTGCGAATTTACACTTAAATTGTTCACTTTTCCTAAACTCAACCACATTTCTACCTACATATGTAACACTGGTATCATTTTTTAGAGAATCTGAGGCCCTATATTTCCTACTGCAAATCAACAGACTCTGAAAAAATCAGCCCTTATATCTCCAACAATTTAGAATACAGCAAAATCCACTGAAAAATTATGCCACATCATCTCAGCACATCTAGGAATGTATTTCCTGGCAAGACAGGCATGGAAGCTAGCCAGCTTAACTGCTACGGAGTCTCATCTCTAAACCTAAACTTGATACTACAAACCTCTCCTACTCATTTATGGATTTGACTTTTTTTTTCTTTTTTAAACCACCAAACCTGACCTATTACATAAAGAATGTATAGAACGCAGACCACCACCAATAAAGAAAGCACTACATTTGCAATCCATCATGTCTCAAAATAGATCTAACCATGGAAACCAGGCCATCTAAAGTACTGAAAATAAATCCTAACAGTCTGTTAATGTGGTTAACCATCAGCAAAAAGAAACAATTTTGCTTGAGTTTTGCTTTTCTGAAGATGCAGAAATCATCATCTCCCACACTCACGCCAAGTGAAGTTGTGACGAAGAATGGCATCTGCAAGGATGCTGCCAGTCTTCTCACACATTTGTTAAAAACACTGGCATAGTTAGAAAAAAGTTGTTCTTCCTCAAAGTGAAGCTCCCCCAAGAAACAAAGGGAAACTCCCTCACCACACTGCCTTTCCTTTGTTTAAAAAGTCTCCTTGCTAGCATAACAGAAACTGCCAGGCTAGCTAATGAGTGATATTTGATTTAGCAAGTATGCACGATAGAGTCTAGGTAAAATTTTATTTCTAGGGATAAACCCAAAGCTTGAAAGAGATACCTCAGCTGGCTGTTACAAAGTGTTTATCTATGTTAGTTCAGCTGGAAGGGGTTAACCATAACACAGCGCTTTACCAGTGAGGCAGATTCACGTATTTATTATTAGGCAAATTAATCTTGCAGGTAGGAAATGTCAGAAAGCAAGGAAAGAGTTACATATATTTGGTCAGCAATATTTACCAGTCATGCTGCTGTCTCTATTTATTCCATTATGAAGTTTACAGTGAACAAATGCTGCATCAAATAACCATGATCCAAAGAGATTCAAGATGCTGTTAACCTTTGGCCTGCGGGGAGCGGGTAGTGGTCGAGGCTCAGAACTAGTCTGGTTTGGGCTAGACAATGGAGAGGTGGAGGAGGACGGCTGGTGCTGCACTTTTGATGTGTGAGCAGTGCTAACCTAGTTGAATAAAAGAAAAGTTTCACCCTATTAGATATTTTTAAGGCAAAGTTGTGTTCCTTCATACAGAGACTCAGAACAAACCATCAAAAAGAGCAAGTGGAAAAATGACGAAATACTACAAATAAGAGCTTACAGTGGTGGTTTTCATTGTTGCTTTATTCACAGTCACGGCCCGATGCCTTCGGTTATGAGGTGGAGTTGTGTTGATAGCAGTATTCTGGGGCATGCTCAACCTATTTACTGGCGTGGGGGGAGCACTGTCTGACCGGGGTCGTGAAATGCCTGAAGAACAAAAAAACAAACCTCAGTGAAAGGTTCTTTTTAGAGCGCATGGCCTCATGGCATAATCCATATGACTAGATAGCAGAGCATTCTGTAAATCATTGGCATCAAAGATTCCCCCAAACCCCAGAAGGTTAAAAAAGTATGTATCATTCAGTATTAGTAGAGATTGACAAGCGGTCCAGAAACCATTTGAGTTATATCTACATGACAGACCATTGCTTATCAAAAAAGTGTGCAAATACCCACATAAGCACCTATGAAGATGGATGAATAAGGGTAGAAGGACATGCAGATAGTGTGTAGAAAGCCACTTTCTTTCTCCATGGGTTCAGAACAACCAATTCACTTTAAATCTCTATATGCAGAGTAAAATGACAACTAACAAAGAACAATCTACTTCAGTGAAAACTCTACCCCTCTGCCCCGCCCACACCCACAAAATGTAATGGGTGATCATTATGGGATAGAGTGCTTGGGTTCTGTGCAATCCACAAAGATAAGCATCTTTAAGGCTAGTCTAAGAAAGATGGATACAAGGTGAAAGCATGCTGCAAGACTACCAAAAAAAAAAACCAACAAAAAAAACCAAAGGGCAACGGGCAGGGTACTTAGGAATGTAAGAATGACCATACTGGATTAGACCAATGGACCTGCTAGTCTTACAACACTGCCTAAGCCAGATGCTTCACAGAGAATGAACAAAACAAGTGATCCATCCCTAATGAGCCAGCTCTAGCACCCCACATCCTAGACTAAAGGACACCCTGAGCACACAGTTGCATGACCATCTTTGCTAATGTTGATAGACTTATCCTCTATGAATTTTTCATCTTATTTTTTTTTTTTTAAGCCCACTAAAAGTTTTGTCCCATCACAATAATGGCCAGCCTGGCACTGAGTTGCACAGCTTGACTACGTGTAGTGTGAAGTTCTTCCTTTTAAGCCTGCTGCTTATTAATTGTGTTGGGTGAAGCCTGGCTCTTGTGGCTTTTTAAAGGGGTAAACAACACTTTCTTATTCACTATTTCCACATGTTCCTTGTTAGATGCGCCAGATACTGAACCTGCCCCAGCACTATCTACCAGTATTTTCAGGACAAAGAGAAAAGTTTAATTCACTGTCATGGTTTGTTAACCATGTTTAGTTCAAATAGACTTTAAAAAATGATGTTCAGGTGAGTAGTCTAAGGCTCCGTGCACTCAGGAAAACTGAAGGATGTAAAAGAAAGCTACCTGAAATGAATATTTGCAGTTGGCCCACAGATTTCTGTTCCAAATCACAAAGTTACAACTTTGTCCAGCCAAGCGCAGCATTCCAGGCTGTGAAACAACTGGAAGCAGGGAGCTGTGGGTGATCCACACTCACTTTCACCCCTGACCTTTCACTGCAGAGTTTCTGACACTACCAGATGAAGCAGTTTTGCTAGAATAGTTTCTAGGCAGCAACATAAGTCTCAAGATCCACCTCCCAACCTAAGCCAACTCAGAGTCTCATTTTCCAACTTCATGGAAACAGGCTTAGGAATGGACAAGCACCATATTTAAAAGATTCATAATTTCCTACTAGTGAAGATTCTTTTTAAGATTACAATGTAAATTCCCACATCTGCACTGTTCAACAACTTGTAATAACTTCTCCGTATTATTTACAAAACATTACCCAAACTTTTTTCTTTTTAAATCAAACTGCTGAGTTATAAATTCTCCACTTGGAACATATTACAAATAAATTCAGCTCCTGGGCAATTCCTAGATCAGTGCAGAGATTCAGTGATACATTCAAACTGAACAGAACTTGGCAACATTTTCTATACCAGTACACACTAAAAAAAAACCCAACCACTATTTATTTCCAAGTACTTTTACCCTGAAAATTTACCCTGAACAAAATATGCACTTCAAACCCTTAGAGTATATCTACAATGACACTGGCAAATTCGCTGCCGCCGGATCAATTTTTCCACATCAACTGAGCAGTCAGTAAAGCAACGCAGTCGATCCAGAAGCTGATCTAACACCACCACCCCTTCATGTGGCCTAGCACTGTGTCAACAGGAACGCATTGCCCCATTAGCACCCTGCATTGAAGACTGAGTGCTAAACGGAAGTTAGAAATGTCAATGCTATTTACACAATCTACTCTTTCATGGGATCTTCTCCCACAAAAGCTCATACAATACATAAATTTGTTAGTCTCAAAGTACCACAGGACTCCTTGCTTGTTTTGCTGAACTAGACTAACACAGCTGCCCCCTTTGGAACTTGCCAACAGATGAGTACTCTGCATCACTTGTGTACACCCACTGACTGTGGCAAAATTTTCCTGGAAGTATAAATCCAGCATTGGTCACACAGCAAAAGTTTGATGCACATATGAAACTTAAAATTGAAAAGCTTAACCCATGAGACACTGGAAGGACAGTGGCAACTACCCACTGAAGTGCAATGTGACACCTCTGCACTTCTACCTGCACTGGTGCAACATCTCACAAAATACGCAAAGCAAACATGATTGACACTGTGTTGGATTATTAATTTGGCAATGACAAAGAAGCAGTATTCTGTGTTAAGCAATCTAACTCAAATGTTCAGTTTTCCTTTTTTGCTTGATATTGAACACAAAATCAATTTTTTTAAATTGGGAAACTATTGGCAGGAAGCCAGCACCGTGACTAAACTTGGTTTTTCTTTTAAATATCTAAGGGTACCTCTTTCATACTGGAACAAACTTGAATGAGTCTATACCCAAAGTGAATGTGTCCCCCACAAAACTAAACCTAAAATCCAGCTTTAATTGGATCTTGCACTGAAGTCTAACTCTTCATTTATGATATCAGTCCTAGCAAAATTATTGCAGCACAATTTCATTTTTATGACTTCACTGAAACTCAGAAGTAATAATGATATCTGAAGGACAAAAGCCTTGTAGTCCATAGCAATGCTGATTAAGATTATGTAAAACAGTGTTACTACAAATAATTCTTAAAGTCAGTTCATTTGGAAGTTTGTTCCAATATGAAAGTCTTGCTCTACATCTCTTTGCAAAGTTCCTGCAATTTATTTGTGTTTCTTAAACATCACATGCTTTAGAGTTTTGTTTAAACAAAAACAAAAAACAATCCTGCCCTGCAAGCAAGCGCTTTGACAAGACAATGGGTGAAAAATTGGGGGGCCAGGGGGGAATTGGAACAGATTGCAATTTTAGACATTAAAAATAGCTAACATTTTTAAGTTACAAAGAATACCAAAACAGTGTTCTTTTAACAAAGTCAAGTTATATTACCAAATCAGACAAGACAGAAACAACACTTTTACAAATAATGACAGAATACTGCAGCTTTCAAAAAAAAACTTTGTTTGGTGTATCAGCTTTAATTATCAACCCTTCTGCCCAGAGTCCTACTACCAAAACAAGTGCAGCAAGAGCCAAGACTTAATACCATATCTGGGTAATCTTTCACACCCACTGTTCGAAAAGACTGCAACTCCTAGAGAAGAAAGAAATTAGTTTGCTGCATTCTGCAATAGACAGACGCATTTAATAAAGCCATTCTTTAGAAAATGAAATATACGCTCATTGAATACTGTTTGCAACAAGAAACATGCTAGTGTAAATGGATTAGAGTACACTAATGTTACATGCTCATATTTTAACTACTAGTCAAAAGCATATTAGTTGCTTTATTAAAAAAAAAAAAAAAAAAAGCAGCATTTCCAAGTAAGACTTGGTTTTAAAAAATTTTGAGGGAACTAAACTACCCAGATTCCTCCAAAAGGAAGAAATGTGAACTAGACAGCACAAAACTGCGAACTCCTCTCCCCCCACCCCACCCCCCAACCATCACACTAGTGACCTGTACTTAAAATAAATTGCAGCAGACTACAAAATAGAAGGGATTGTCTGTTAATGTTAAACATCCAACAAAGAAAAAGAAGGAGCAGCAGAATCTGAAACACAATATAGCACAAGTGCTAAGGAACTTTTAAGTCTAGGCAAACCTTCACAAATGTAAGAAGCATAACAGCTAACATTCAAAAACTCTACTTAATTATAGAATGTTACCAAAACAGCATTTTTAAACCTGCTGCAGTTGGGAAGGAGGGGGCTAATTAGTCTCTTAAATGGCCTCAAAATAAAGTGGCTTGTTTTTCATTAAAGCTGAGCACCCCCATATCCCACAGACTTCAGGGATTAACAACTTGTAAAGCAGTAGCAATACAATCAAAGATCAGTGTTTCATAGCAGTGAGGTCTGTGCCTCACATTAAATTGTCGGTGCTCACAAACTCTGAAAAACAAGGCGACTAACGTGGATTTAGAAGCCTGCATTTGGATACCCAGTTTACAAATTTTGGCTATACTGTATTACCAGTAAGCCCACCTTTTCAGGATTGTGCACGCACTTGTGGGCTGATTCATGCAAATATATTTACTATGCACACAACTGTCTTTTTAGTCATATTTGTCATTCGCAGATATATGTACTATGAGTCCGAGCAATTTTGTTTGGAATGGAAAAATGCATGCACACAATTCTGAAAATCCAGACCTAAACAAAAACAAAAATTACTTGGAGCCCTGTATTACTTTATGATAGGTGATGTTATAACTATACACAAATAAGTGAAAAGATTACCTAGGAACGCATCCACTAAACAGCTGATCCCACGCATGGCACGAAAGAATATTTGAGGCAGATGTTTAAGGCAGGGATACTGATTCAATTCTTGAGTCATCCCACTCACATTCAGAAACTGCTCCTGAAATTTGGGGGTAGAGCTTATGATGGCTGGGTTACTCAAATCCACAGGATTACTACAGAAAAAAGGGGGGGGGGGTATTTTAGCATACTTGTAGCAATTAAGATCTTAACACCAAAATAGCAATCTTTGACAGTCATACAAAATACGTGTGATTGAAGAAAAACGTAAAAGGTCACTCAAAGATGATTTGGTTTTACAAAACTAATTTCTAATCTAAAGAGCTGGCAAAGAAGAAAATGGTTTCTAGTTTCTCTCAGCAGAGACAACAAAAATCAGTTTCGCTTTCGGAGTCCTAATGCTACAATATTTTGGTTTCTACAACCGCATTGGTATGCTTACTGGTGCTAATTATCTTTCTTGTGATTTTTTTTTTTTTTTTTTTTTTTTTTTTTTTAAGAAAAGGTTAAGATCATTTCCACTGATCTGAAGTTTTATAAAAAGTTTTTACCAAAATCTTATATTATAATCACCATCAGTGGATGAAGCTACCACTTTAACTTAAGCTTACAGAAAAACTTGAGAATAAAATTGTAGGTAACAATTCTGCAGTTTTAGGGGAATGGATCAGTTCCAGAGCACTGGTAGATCTCCTTCCAAATGCTGATTAAATAACAATACTTAACACTGGTTAAGAACTGTACCCTTCTTAGAGTTTTTCTTCCAAAATGATATTCAATGAATAAAATATTTCCTTCAAGCAATTATAGGGCAGGGAACAAACCTAATGCTATGCTTTGTAGAGGGTTGAATGTAATGCTGCCACTTAGTAATTATATTTAAATTGTCACCATCTTTCAGACCTGCTAAAGATCTATAAAAAAGAAAAAAGTATTCTTCTTAAGATAGATACAAAACCACTGAAAACCTGGATGAGTTTGACAAATGAAGCACTAGCATAATGGTGGTATCAAGGCCAGGAATGTTAGTAGAGAAATGGAAGATGGGAGATTTTTAGTTACTATTTAGTACTGTTTATTACTGACACCTATAACTGTAATTACTAGTTAATTTTTAGTTAAGATACAATGTCATTCATAAGATACCCTAGTTAAATGAATTCCTAGAGATTCTTCAGCTATACCAACGCAGCCCAAACCTGACATACTTGGGTATTTCAGATTGAAAACAAGAAACACATACACAAACAACCTCCTTGGTCTTCACCACACATCAGAAAAGTTATTAAAAGATACACACCCATTTAAAAAATAATCTTTTGGTGTTCACATTTAACACCCCAGTGAGATGAATGAAAGCAATTCTATCTTCTAGAGCTATTGGTTTACCTTTCTAGTTTGCAATTTCAAAAAACAATATTGCATCAAGTCGCATTTGGTATTTCTTTTTTTTTTTAAGCAGGCACTTAAATTCTCGTGGCATTGTCTCAGTGCAGACTGTTTCATAGTCATTATTCACTTCAAACACGTAACCTTATCCCAGCTAAGAGAGGGAACTAGTCTTCCATGCTTTATACTGTGTTGAGTTATGAATATTACCTTACCTCAGCATATGTAAAAAGCGAAACCAAGTCTGTGCTATGCACTCATTGTCCATTTCAGGAGGAATCAGACTGGCATCTTCATCAGGAATTTTAAATGGAGGAAATGAAGGTCCATACGTAAAACGCAGCAATCTAGGGGACAAGTCAATGAGGCTGTCATCCTATTAGGACTCCTCAAACTTGCACAGTATTCACATTTGTAAAAAGATTCACCAAGCACACACAAAACAAAAAGCTAATTACAAACCTTACTAAATAAAACCATGAACTCCTTTTTACAGTCAGCCATTCAAAATTAAACAAATCCATTTCACCTCTCTAAACCAGCCTTCTCAAAAATTTCAGTTTGTAGCCTTGGAATAGGCTACAAGATCAGTGGTCTTGTCTTGGACTCAGGGAAAGCATTCCAGGGGCCCACCATGAAAACAGTCTGCCAGCACACCTCTGTGGTTTAAAGCAGGGAACTACAGCTTGAGTGTCATATGTTTTTAACTGATGAAGTGTCACACAAGGAGAGAGGCAGTTTCTCTAGTAACTAGGTCCCAAACCACTAAGGGCTTTATTGGTTTGAATCAACACACTGAATTACACATATAAACAGAGAAAGTCGGTGCAGATCACAGGTGTGAGGTATGCTCCCCATGAGAGGCCACATTTAGCAAAGAGACCCACCACAATCTGTAGAAGCTGAGCTGCCAGGTGGTTTTGAAACACAACCCCAGTGTACATTACAATGTTTCAATCTCAGGGTGGGAAAGGCCTGGAAAAATGATGCAAGGTCACAGTTAAAAAGACAGACAAGCACTGGCAGAACCTCCTTTCTTGGCTACTTAGCCTGTCTAACCATCTGAAGAAACTTGCCATCTCACTGGCTACCTCCAATTCCTCTGTTTTGCAAATCCATGATAAATGGCTGATGGCTTCCCTAACCAGCTTTGTCTCATTCTTCTCCAGACTGAGTGCAGACACCTAGCTTAAGTCTGAAGTTTTCATCCATCTCAGGTTCCTTGCACACACAATACAAAACACTTTGGCCTTGACCCTGCCAGCAGGTTCGACAATTTGGGGATCTTGGGGGGCAATTACTGTACAAGCGGGGTACACTTTAATCTTTATTAAAATGGGTGTTGATGTCAAGTGGGTGGTGTTTGTCACAGCTTTTTAATGAGGTGTTGTGAGGTGCTCAACTTTGTGGAGTGGAACAGGTTGGGGTACAATGAGAATTCTAAACTAACCTAACTTGCCGCTATAAAACCTACTCACAGTAACTTAACAGATTTTCCAATACCATATAAGAGAAGTGGGTACCATACAACTCAGTATGCCGCAGTGGCAGACAAGCGGGGGAGCAGGAGTTTCAAGGGTGGAGGGACTCAAAGAAGAAGAAGAGAGGCAAGTGGGGGCGGGGTTAGGGACAGTGGGATGGGGATGCACATGGGAGCTCGGGGCAACAGGGGAAGCGGGGGGGCTGAGCAGAAGTTCAGGGGTTTGAGAGGGAGGCAGAGGGGGTCAGGGAGAGTAGCCGTGGGAAGCGGCAGGGGTCAGGGAACAGGGAAAGGAGCCGCGGGAGCAGCAGGGACAGGGAAAGGAGAAAGGAGCAGAGGGGAAGTTGGACACACGGGGGAATTCAAGAAATAAAAAGGGGACAAGGCAAGTTTAAGAAGAAAAGGTTTATTTATCCCAGGGGAGTCACAGAGGGGAAAGCAAAACAACTTAGCAAAACAACTCTAAGGGTTACAAACTAAAGGGAACAATCTTACAATCTAGCTTAACACGTCTAAGGCTTACCAATTAAACTAAAAACAATGTTACAACTCACAATGATACTTTTAAGACAAGTTCAAACGATTTAGAGGGAAGATACACAACAAGTGATACAGAGCAGCAGCAAATAATTAGAGACACGGGAGCTCCTTTAAACAGCAAAGAGTGAAGCAGTAAGTAAAAAAGGAAAGGAGAAGGTAAAAGATACAAGCAAGCCTGATCTTAGGAGCATGGGCTTGGTGGAGTTGAAAGAGAGCGGTGGCAAAGTAGCAGCAAAAGGTGGGAGAACTTTATTTCAAAGAGAGCTGCAGGGGCAGGCTCTTACCAATCCCAACAGCAGTAGCAACAGCATTACAGGCAGAAGAGAGAAAGACTCGTTACTCGGCCAGCAGTTTTTAATCATGGTATGCTCGGGAGAGAACTCGTGAGCGGAGGAGGTCAGCGTCTGGGTGATCAGGCCAGGCAGGATGTCAGGGACCATCCTGCTGATCACCCCAAATCCTGAGCTTTTAAACTGTTTGTTCCCGCCAGTTCCCTGATTACAGGGAAGGCGGGGAACTAAGGTGAGCATGACTCATATCTTCACTATTTCAAAGATCTTGCAGTTAGGCAGTGCCCATCTATGCCAAGCCCTGTAGAGATCAATGAGGTGTCAACGGCCATCTAGTTCAGTTTAAGGGGGCCATCTAGCTGAGCTGAAGGGGCCATCTGCTCCCCTTAACATTCTTCACATACCTAAGTGATGGCCCGGGAGGGGCGGCCATCAAATTAACTTAATGAGCAACAGACAGGCCTCTCCCCAATCTGTGAAAACTCACTTGACATTTTCCACTCCACCTACTGCCCCATCTAAGTTAAGAATTCTGTCTACAACCAGTCTAGAGTGAGCACTAGTCTGCTCCTTTTCAGAGCCTCATGCAAGCCACACTTTTCATAGCAGAAAATCGGTTATAACAGGAAAAGCAGGAAAGAAAGGAAGAAAATCAAGTCTAAGAGGCTTGTAGGCCTGTAGGACACCGAGGGCTAAGTCCAACAGGGTGGTTATGCCTTTGTTGAAACTGTATTTTCATACCTAGACATTACTGTGATTTGCTGCTGGCAAATACTAAAGACAGATTCATGCTGGGAAATAATTTAATTGCTTTCAAAATAAGAGGTATGTTAAAACTTAAACACTTGTGTGACGCTATCTGGTGTGATCTAGTGTGCCCTCACTACAAATTACTTGGGTTACCAGCTTAAGTGAAAACCAAACCTGAATCTAACTCATAACCCAACAGGGCCAACTAGCCTAGGTTTAGAGCAGGGGTTCCCAACCTTTTTAAGGCCAGGGACCCCTCTGTAACAAAAAAACTGTGTGGACTCCCTGGGTGTGTGGTGCTGCCGGAAGCAGAATTTGGTCTACGCAGGGCAGAATCTGGCCCGTGCCACTCTCGTAAGGGGGAGCAGGCGCTGCCACAGCCACGGCCTCTTGCCCGTGCCCCCTTCCCCAGGCCCCTGCCCACCAGCCCATTCTCCACCCCTGCCCCACCACTGGTTCCCCGTCCCCAACCTCCCCCCTTACCTAGCCACCACAGCTGCTGGCACCTATCCATCCCCCAGGCTACTCTCTTTGAGAATGCTCAGGGAGAAAGTTTTTAGAACTCCCTGCCTGGGAGAAGCTCTTGCTGGCCAGAAACCTGGGTGTCCCTGGCAACCAGAGACCACAGGGGCATCCAACCCCAGCTCCCAGCATGTCCACAGCCCCCCTGGAGTAACTCTGTGGCCCCCAGGGGGTCCACAGACCCCAGGTTGGAAACCACTGATCAAGAGCACCACTAAACTTGGGTAAAAGGTTTGGGATTTTTCTGCTGGGAGAGCGAACCACGGGCAACACCCGAGTAAGAAATACTCTCTTCTGGTATCTAAGACTTCACAAACATATGCACTCCTGAGTAACTAATCAATCACCACTGTTTTAATTCAGGAAACTTCTTCTGAATATATTACTAGCAGTCTAACAAGATGTTTTTAAAAAATCATTTTGACCGTTGGAAATTGGGTCAGAATTTCTGTAGTTAAAGCAGGGCTTGACAAATCCTGAGCGTCCCCGGTTTCTTAAAAAAAGAGCAAAAGGCCCTGACGGTTTCAGCACCGCCTTCTCTTCTCTTCGTCAACCCCCACTGCTGAAAGTACCACCACCAGAGGCTTCTCTCAGTGGCCAAGGGGGTGGAGGGAACATGCACACACTGCACCACCACCACCAGAAGAAGTGGCAGAGCTGTCTCAACAGTGGAGAGCCCCTTTACCACCCCACGCCTAGGTATACCTGTTTTTGGCCTGGCCTCCAGATGTGAGGGAGATTTGTTGAGATCTGGCCTAAAGGTACTAATGGAGACTTGAAGCCCCACTGAGCTTAAAGTCAGCATCAAAAAGCCTCAACTCTTTGTATTTAAGTAAACAGTCCATTAAAAAAAAAACAACAACACACACATTTTACACAAATGTCATATAGAAGCTAGAATTTACACCATCTCAGTGGCATTAGAACTGTTTGATATCAGAAGGCAATATGATCTGAGCATAAAGCAGATGTAGCCAGCTGTGGAACAGAACACTGATGCATGCTTTAAGGGAGTCACAACTGTTCTTTTCAAACCAATGAATCATAAAACATGTCATAAATATTACATAATTGTATATCTAAGCAACTAAAAATAGCCAGAAAAATTATGTATTTAGTTGCGAGAAAGAAGAGGCCACACAAACGCATGTGGATGTGCATCTGTACAGTATGGAAAGTCTAGGTTTTGGGTTTTTTTGTTTTTTCCCTTTCCTCCATATTTTGACAAGCAACAGGACAACAAAAGTTTTTCTGGAGCTGAACCAAAAGCTATTGTAGACAAGGTAAAAAGTCAACACTGGAACATTATATGTAACTTCATAAAGCTTTGGATAACAGAGTTACAATTATACACAGACAAAAAGGCAATTACCATACGACTGAACTGTTCACTTGTGGAATGCTTACCTTTACTAAATGTATGGAAGGTAAAAAAAATCCACAGAAGAAAACTAGATATTAAAGTTTACCTGAATTTAGTAGGTATTTGCTTTTCTTACTCAAAAATATTTTGGTTAAGATACTCATTATTCAAATGTGTTACTGTCTGCAAGACTGTCATCAACTATATGAGCACAACAGTTACAGATGCCATGTCTATGAAGTAACAGACATTCAGTTATTCTGAAACTACCAGAATACATTTGTCTCCATTCCACAAATGGATAGAAAATACACAGCTATGAAGGACTCTACTCACAGAAAAACTGGCTGAATTATACGCACTGTAAATATGCTCATCTAAGCGTCAGTTTCTTTTGGCATTTCACCTACCTGGAAGTAAGGGCGCAGATCACCTTGCTCCACTGCTCCACTACAGCAGGGTGGTGCCGCCAGTTGGCCACCATTTCTTTGGCAGTTTTCCAATAAGGAGGTGTAGGAAAGCACCGAGTACAAGCTAACAGCCACACTTCAAAGAGCACACCAATCAGTTTCTCCGCCAGATTCTCAGCAATGCCACCTTATGCAGGAAAAAAGGAAATGGTTTAAATAATTTAAGATGCTGGCTCTCTTTCAGCCATATCCCCTAGGAAACCCTACTGATCTTGGAGGAATCTTGCCGCTTTTATACTCGTAGCGCTTTGAATATAGGTAGGTTTTAGCTTATAATCAATGGTTATATACCCTTAAATCAATTCTAGTGTATAACAGTGCTATTTGTTTACTTTCTGCATGTGCAGCCACACTTTAAAAAAGTCCCAGTGTTATAATTGGTAGTGAAACACCTAGACCAGGGGGTCAGCAACCCAAAATATAAGAGCAGCCATTCTTTAAAGTTCCTGCAATAACCAAGTGTTTCGAGAGTCGCAATGGATGTAGCCTCCTGATGGGGGGGGGGGGGAGCTGGGCTAGCGCACCTACCACAGGGTCCCCTGGTGGGTGTCAGAGTCTAGAACCAGTAACAGGGGCCACACAGGGTCCCCCAGTGGTAGCGGGGAGCCCCAGTGCCATAAGAGGGCAGTAAAAGAGCCAGAGCCTCAGGCTGCAGACCCCTGACCTAGCCATATAGGTGGTAACACTTGTGCAAGAGGGAGAAAACAGAGCACTCACGTAGTTAGACATGTTATCACAACACCACGCTACAGTGCTCTCACTGGGGGTGGCAGGGAGGAAGGGAGAGAGCAGATCATATACGTGTTAGGTTATAGGTGGCTAAGAATTTACCTGTAGAGGAAATGATAGATAACAGAGCTGACAGAGAGACTCATGGGACACCAAGATAGAAAACCCAGCCATCTGAGTTTATAGCCAGATGGACAGACATCTTGCAGCGCTATGTTTTGCCAATTCAAACAGAACAAAAATTGTTTAAGCAGACTGTTTCAGGCGCTTTCATTCAGAGTTTAAATACTAGAGATGGGTTTATGTTCCTACATAGATACCAGCAACTTTTCATAGTTTTTCACCATGAAAATGAAAAACACTTGGGTGCAAAACTCTTATATGCATATCAGAAGCAAATGAAAAAGTTGGGACACAAACCTTGCACAGTTGGAGCTGCCAGAAGAGTGTCATTAATCTGTAGGAGAAACAACAGCAACACCTCCCACGTTTCTCGAGCCATGATGGTTGACTCATGAGCCAATTTTTGGACAGCCTTCAAAACCTGCAAGCACAGTTTAACCTGATGGGACCCCGGGTCCTGCCTACAAGAAGAGAACACTACGTGAGTCTCTGAAGGGGGGGGGGGGAGAGAGGAAACTATAGCTTTGTGATTGACTACACTATCTAAAATTCACTTTGTTGCATTCAAAAGAGCTTAAAATGTTAATATTATTGAACCGAAGTCAGGAACTTGAGTCAAGGTATCCAGGGGAATCCCAACTCTGCCCCAGTAGAGCGAAGTACACATTACATTAATCTTTAATTATATGACCACACTATGCAACACACGGGAAGCATTTGGTATGAGCACACACAAAGTACAGCTCCTTTGCATTATTTTCCCATTGGTAAGCAAATGGCACATCATTTAATGCTGAGACATTGTATAAAACACTGTCAAAGGTGTAAGGACACATATGGTGGAGGCAGGAAGGCACAATTAAAGTATGGTATGTATTATTTTGTTTATTCCAGGCATACATAAATTACAAAGCTTACCAAACAAACCAGTTTCCATTCTTCCTTACCAATTCATCCCAGGAATGTAGCCTTTATCCTACGTTGAGCTATAGGTAGAGCACCCTTATTCGATATTTATATTACAATACACTCAGCCAGGACAGGGCCTTGTGCAATGTGTCATATAGGCATGAACAATGATGCAATCCCACTGCAAAGCGCTCATGACCTAAGAAGGGTATTTCTTGAAGTCTAAAGGAGATGACTACCACATGATGTAGTTTCTAAAATAGCACAGGAAGACCAAAAGGGATTTTCTCATCCTCTCTGTGGAGGATTCACAAATTTGACCAACTTACTATTCTACAGGTCATTGAAAAGGATCCCACTTTTCCAATGCAACTATGCTAGACAAAGCTACACCTGAACTTCATGCAGATACCAGAACTCACTTGTGGCCAGACATCCAACTCATGAGAAACGTGTTGTATTGGAAAGGAGAGAATGTCTCTGGCAAATTTGGTTAATGTCTTCATTATCTCCCTCCAACACCTCCTACCCCTAAACTGATCTTAAGCCCAAAGTGACCTAAAACTTTTTTAAAGTTCTAAAAGAATTTTAAAAGAAAAGGTCAGTGGAATAGGAGAAGCAGATTAAGGGGGTCCTCTGCACAAACAGAAAGCTTGCTCATGGAAGCCTGATTTTTAATGCATTAACTCTTTGGGTCATCCCACCATGAAAATATTAGGCTGACTTATCACAGCAACATGAGTTTTGATGAGATTGTCTGGATTTCTCATCCCCTTTGAAAACCCCTCTGTGAAATACAAAGGTGAAATAGGGCAAGAGACAATGACAAAAGCTTTTCCACAGCACCAGCCTTTACAGGGTCTTCAATGTCATTTTTTTTATTACAAGAAGCCATGTAATACAATGTTACTAATCACAAGCAGCTGCCAGACACAAATCCCACCTGAATAGGAAGGGCGAGGGTTAGGGTTGCTCAATGCTCTCATGTTCAGAACAGATTTTGGTGATGGAAGCAAACAAATTAAAGGAGTTGATGTTTACAGGTAATGGAAATTTGGGCCAGATTAAAGGATTGCAGTAAGGCGCCATCTGTAAAAAAAAAAATCCCATACCTGCTCTTAGGAGGCAATCTGCCAGAGGCTGAGCAACAATATGTGGCATGGGAGCACCGTGAGACTGTCATACTGCCACCACTACAGCATTTTAGTAATCTGATGCCTCTTGAATCAAACAAGGTAGCTGGGGTTAAGGTTCAGCTCAATTATGGCAATTTAGAGGCTGATAGGAGAGGGAAGGATTTCCTTCTGGTTGATCTCAGCCAGCCAGAAGTGACTCCAGTTTATCCTCCTCTCCTCTCTTCCATTCCATTCATGACCATTGTTCTTGGCACTATTTCAAGGCTAGGGGTCTCAAAAGTGAGCCTAGATTAACTGTTTTAGCATTGTAGCTACTGCTGGGATTGACTTTGTACATATTGCCGTTTCGGGAACTGAACACTGGTTTGAATATTATAAAGTATTTATGAACACTTGTTTATAGTCTGGGACATCAAGCCTTTTTTTAACCTGTCTGTTCTTTACCTGCTGTTTCAAGTTTCCTTATTTGCACCTTATTAGGTCAACTCAGAACAGCCACTCCCTCTCATGCATTCATTTACTTGAGGAAGGATGTGCACTTAAGCTATTTTAGATGCCCACACCCTCTTATCTCAACTCCAGACTACTGCGCCCCCTGCTGCATTACTTCCTGGGGTGGGGACGGAAACTATTTCACCAGGAACCTCAGTAAGAAAATATTTAGAGTGGAATAAATGCTGTAATTGAGAAGTGGGGGAGAGATAATTTTATTTTGCAAGAAGAGGGGGTAGGAAGTGTTCTGCTGAATTCTATCCCCACCCTCCATTCCCCATTAATATCTGCACCTCTCTCACTTATCTAAAACTCAGAACTCTATTTTTTTTCCCCCTTTCTTACCTGCAGAAGGAACACCTCAAGGGGTGGTATGTATACACACACCTAACTGAGGGAAAGCCACTGCAAGAACCAGATTTAGATCTGAATATGACAAATCCTGTTGTCATTTTTGGCTCTCACGGGAACAAATGCTAGGCCAGCTCCCAGGAAGACTATACTCCACCTTTGAGTTTGCTCATGTTTGTTGGGGCAGAAAGGGAGAACAAGGGGCTGGAAATGAAGTGCATCTGCCAGCAATCCTGCACAAATGTTTTCCACTACAATAGGGCAGCAAGAAGCAACTTTTACTTATATACCAGGAGCCACACAGTCACCCTGAGCCACTGCCTTGGCACTGCTTATCCAACTCCCAGCAGCCACCTCCTCCAGTTCTTGCCTGAATTCAAGCCTCTTTGTCATCAGAACTGAACAGTGAATTCAGCAACCTTGGAAGGCTAGCTCTACGGTTAGAGGATTAGCTTAGTTTTGGGTGACTTAGGCTCAAGTTCCTGCCCATCACAAACCTCCTGCACAGTCCTTGACAAGGCACCTTGCCTCCCCATGCCTTAGTGTCCCATCTGTAAAATGGAAAGAAAAAACAAGAGTCCTGTGGCACCTTAAAGACTAACAGATTTCTTCAGGCATAAGCTTTCATGGGCTCTAACCCACTTCGCTAATGTATCTGAGGAAGTGATTTGGAGCCCATGAAAGCTTGTGCCCGAAAAAATCTGTTCATCTGTAAGGTGCCGCAGGACTCTTGTTGTTTTTACTGTACAACAGACTAGCATGGCTATCCCTCCAAAAAAAAAAAAAAAAAATATGGAGAGAGCAGCACTTCCCTGACTCGGGGGGGTGTGGTGAGGATAAATTCATTAAAGACTGTGAAGTGCTCATAGACAGTGCCAGTAGGATTGCCTACATGTAACAGACTGCAAAGTACTTCCTTCATACCCACCATAAGCTTTATTTAATCTTTAAGAATTACTATCATATTTAGATACCATTCTTTAGCCTGCAAAACCAGTTTATCACAGAACATCTCAAGACAGAAAGACAATGTAATAAAACAAGTAACCACTTAGTGCCTTTGCAAGATTCCCCTGCTTCTTGCTTGGGAATGCAGGTAGGGGGATGGGCTTGGGCATTTCTCTGGAGGCTGCTTGTTCTGGTGAATAAGTGGTCCATGTTTATTTTTTTCCTTGTCGAACCACATTCTTACACATACTTTTGAAACTAAAATCACCTTTGGTCCAAGACTATTACTAAGTATCCAGGTATTAGAACTGGAAGTAAGTTACAAGAAGTCCTCCCCTCTCGTACTATAAATCCAATCATACTGGTTAGTCTTAGATCTAGTCCTTCATAAGTAACAACAGCAGGTTGTGGTAACCACTCACTGTTTGCCCATGAAGTGAACTCACTATACAAGCAAGCAGCCAGGAACTGTAGCTCCATCTACACTAATACAGCCTGAAAGGCATATGGCCTCTCCATAGAAACCTTTAAAAAACGGGCATGTGAACTAACCAGAGAGCTTAGCACTAAATGTGCAATTTTAGAGTCAGCCACAGACACAGATGACTTTCCTCTTCTCCTTCATTCAATAGCACTGGGAAAAATTTGAACAGTTCATAGATTTGAATGCTGTTATAATGGGCCAATTGCAGAGTTACTACATCACTGTGGATTCAAGGTATTGAAGCACATGGATGGTGGAAGCTGTAGGCTAGTAAATCTTGAATCTGTATTCAAACAGCAGCTTCAAGGATACAGATTTGATTTTTTTTTCTTTTTTTTGCAGTTTTGCTTCAATGCTCATACTTTTTACCCTCTTCAAAATTTACCCTCCCTATGGATAAGTTTTTAGAACACAAAGACTAAGACTGTCTATCAGTTTCGTCACGCACAGCATTCCCTAAGGCATATTTTTGTACCCGTGTTACACTACCAACTGTCCCACATTCCAAATCTAGTATGTCAGCAGAGGATGAAGTTTTATAGCCTACATAAATCTGATGTAAATTGGTACCTGCTCAGTTTCTGACCTGTCGGTGCAAATAAAATAATCTGTCCAACCTTCAATGTGCTCTCAAGATTAATGCTTTGCCAACAGTTCTTAAATCTTAAACTGTGTGTTAATCTCATTTGAACCACGATTAACCTTTTTTGGTTTTACTTGTAGAACATTTCATTATTTCTAAAACTAAAATCCATACTCAACAAGTAGGAGGTGCTCAAAAAAGGTGTCTTTTTTTTTTTTGGAGGTTCACATGTTGCGCATTATAGTACATTTTATCAATAAGAGCTTTTTGCAGACAACATTGATAGTTCATTTCCATATCCATGGATTTCACAGGAGCAACAGAGCCAGTATGCATCTGTAGACACTCAATTCTAAAATTCTTGAACACCCTTACAACAGACTATCCCTTATTTTAAAAAGCTTCCTGTGCTGCCTGTAAATAAAAATCATGCCATTTGTATGCCATGAAACTCACTGAATGTTATCACGAATTTTGGAAAGCATAATTCTTAGATATTAGAGAAGAAAGAACAATCACAAATCTATCCTGACCTTCCTCATAAACAGGTCAACAAATTTCCCACCTCTGACAATTTCTTTTAGAGCTATAGCATCTCTTCCAAGAAGATATTCAGTTTTAGTTTAACAACTGCAAGGGACACAGTCCACCAAATCCTTATGTAAATTATTTCAGTGGTTAATTATGATCATTTACAAATCCGCACCTGATTTCTAATTAATTTGTCTAGTTTAAATATCTAAACATTGGATCTCACTATGCCTTTCTGCTAAAGTGGAATCAGATACCTCTTTCCCACATACGAAGTTGCAGATTTAAGAACTGATTTAATTACATTTTGTCCTGGATAAAGTAACTAGATTGAGTTCAAGGTTTTCCATTATAAGGCATATTTTCCAGGCCTCAACTCATTCTTGGAGCCCTTCTCTGAACCCTTTTCAGTTTTTTTCACAACATTTTGAAGTATGGACACCAGAACTGGACACAACATTCCAATAATTGTCTCACTAATGTCATATTGCAGATATACATACTGCCTCGTAATAACTAAGGTAAATAAATAAGGTAAAGAAAAGGAAACGTCAAACTGCCTGCCTCCATAAACGCTGTCCAGGCCACCATATCTGACAAGTCATGCCCCTATGCAGTCAGCAAGTGATCAAACTCACAACTATGACGACTTCATGGCATGTTCTCTGTCAGGGGTCTCAAACTCAAACCACCACAATGGCCACATGAGGACTAGCATGTCAGCCCAAGGGCTGTGCCACTGAAACCTTTTCATACAACAGTATTGCAAATATCATTGCAGGCCGCGGGAAACAGCTTTAGGGGCCACATGGGCCCATATGTCTGAGAGCCCTGTTCTATGCGTAGTGGTTTACGCAACAACCCTACCAGCAGCCGACATGAAAGAGGCATGGCCCTTACTGCAAAAGAACCAGCCCACTTTAAGGCTGACATTGTCATAATGAATGAAATCAGACATGCCACCAAAGAGCAACCTGGAGAGATGAGTGGAGGACACACATTCTTCCGGCAAAACTTTCCATCCACAGAGCCATGACATTCACTTGTTGGCTTTACCATCAGCAACTGCATTGAAGCCAAGCCTGAAAATCTACCCAAAAGATAAGTAATCATCTCTGACTCTGCAACCAACACTGAAACGAAGCAGTACATTACCATCAGCAGTGTTGACACCCGACTCCCCCTGCCACCAAATGCAGGTGAAGAGACAGAAAAGTTCTGAAGTGACTTAGACACACTTTCTGTGTCTACACTGGAATCAGATAAACTGATCAAAAGGGAATTCAGTAAGAGTTGGAAGTAACACAGTAAACTGGCAGCATGCCAGACGAGATCACAGACCAGGGAAAGAATAGCAATGGAACGAACACTGCTATTCAGTGAATGTGTCAGGCAGTAGCTAGTGACCACAAAAATGTTCGTCTGCCTACCAGACAAAAAAAATCATCATGGATGTACCCAGGTTCCAAATAGCAGCATCTTATTGAGTACACATACCATACAGCAACAAGACCTACAGCATGCACAAATGACTGCACCTTGAACAGGACAGAATGCTGGGTAAACCAACACATGGTATGCTCCAAAATATTATTTGTTAATATAGCCTGTGCACTGCAAATCATCATCATTTAAACCAGACAGCTCCATAGGCAGCAGTTACAAGTTGAAGCTACACAAGCAGATTTCTGCAACATCACAGCAGCTCTGCCTGCCATTACTGGCTTGAGTATTAATGCTAATGTAAACAGTGAACAGACAACCCTTTACAATACTATATCTTCAGCTTAATATACAGTATGGGTGAGAGCTGAAGAACAATGTCACCAAGCCTTGTTTGATGAGGACTTAGAAACCTAACAGCTGCAAAACATGAGGTACTCCATCAAGTTTCTTGCATCCCTATTCCTGTAAGAACAGCAATAAAGCAGGAATCTGTGTCATGACATCTAATGCAAGCTTAGAAACATATACCGGTAGCTTCAATGGTGGACTGTCAAGACAGATGAACACCACAACTGTGCTATTGAGACCATGGGCTTCCCTGCTGTTTTGGAAGATGTGTATGATCACACATATACGCAACTACAGTGCCTTTGAAGAGTGCAGATGGCCCATCACTCATCACAAAGGAGAAATCCTAAGAAGCAAGGGTGCTAACAGCATTTCAGTGATATTCTAAGCATATCATCCAACAATATAGATGAGGCACAAATAAGAGTAGTGAACCAGCCAGTACAGACACAGCCCTGTCCCTTGGATTCAGTAATGTAATCATGCCATAAAGAAACTACAAGGTCCCTGAATCAGATACTATTCCTGCAGAAATACTCAAGCATGGAGGTGAGCCTTTGCTGAGACAACTGCATGGATATTATCAATATACAGAGTACTGAAGATATACTGCAAGATTTCAAAGATCACATACAAGAGGAAAGATGGAAGTCAAACTGTGACAACTGTCACAGTAGCTCGTTACTTTCCAGCACTGGAAAGGCTCTAGTCAGAGTACTCTAATCACCTGCTATGCAGCATCCCTGATCACATGCTACCAGATTCACAATGAGGGAAAAAGCAGACATGATATTTGTACCTTGTCAGATGCAGGAGGAATAAAGAGAACAGCAACGCAACCTTTACACAGTCTTCATCAAAGCGGCTACAGTAGATTTGGACTTCAGCAATTATTACACAAGTTTGGTTATCCAGAAAAATTCACCAGTATTCTAAGGCTATGGCATAACAAAATGCTCAGAAAAATCTGCACACAGGGTATTCTGTACGATCCAGCTCCTATCACTAACGGCATTAAGCTGGGTTATATAGCTGGCCCAATAGTGTTCAATCTCCTCTGTGCAGCAAAGCTCAATGATGCTACAAGAGACCTGAAAGCTGGTTTCAGGGTAATTTTCCTGAGCATCAGACACATTCAACCTAAACATGCTGCCATTCTCCACCAAGGTCCCTGAGGCAGTTGTTCATAAGCTGCTGTATACTAATGACTGCACCCTAGTTTCTAGAGAACATATTCAAGAAGAGGTACAACTGATTAAATAGATCTGCAGAATGTGAAAAAAACACAGGCAAAAAAGACAGAAGTTACATATCAATTTGCACCAAGGAAACCCTACAGAAACCAGAAGTCACCATCAGCAAGAGGCAGCTGAATGCGGTTATAGATTGCTGCTGTCCTAGCAGCACTATACCGAATGACACTACTCTAGACGAGGAGCTGATAAGTTGCATTAACAAGCTCAGATCATTATTTGGCAGACTGTCAAGCAGAATCTGGCCGCAATCCTGTATAAAGTTTCAAACAAAGATTAAAAAAGGACTGAAGAGGTTGTGGTGTCCAATAGTTTGTATCAGTGCTCGCAAACCAGAGACAGGGTGGTTCTAAATAAGTTCCAACTGCATATCGCACTCCACATCAAATGGCAGAACGAAGTCACAAACAAAGTCCTGGAATGCAGCCACTCCATAGGGACTGAAGCCATGCTCACCACAGTTATACTGGGCTGGTATCCAGAACGGATGACCCCAGCATGCCAAAGCAGATGCTATACAACAAACTAAAGGTGGCTAACCATACATGACATGGCCAGAAGTAATGATGCTAAAGCATCACGAAGTAATGCACCATTGTCGTCAACAGCTGAGAGACATCAATAAATACAGATTACCTGATAAGCAGCTATCAACAATGGTTACTCCAGGCCTGGACAAAATTGGCTCACAGCTAGGCACCAGCAATTTTACTTTTGGTCGCAATAGAGCACTCCTCCATTATACTTCTGCAGTGGAGCTAGGCAACAGTTTACTAAAACTGGTCACCATGGCAACCAGAAACACTGATCTGTTGAGACCTGGATTACTCAGCTAGAGATAAATCACTGTATGGCTCTTGAGGCACAGAGGCTGAGCAACAATGTCAGCAAATAGACTATAATCCCTTCCTTGATATTGAGCTACATATATATTCAATGCAGAAACAACTGCCATTTTGTGCATCGGCCCTTTTAGCCACAGTCACACTGACAAAACGTATTACCATAGCATCATCTTCAATAATGGACAACCCCCAACTATCCAAGAACCGTGTTTACTTTCTTAGCTACAGCATCGATCAACTAAACATGAGCTCCCAGAGACCCTACCATAACTTAATTCTTTTTCTAGGTCACTGCATTCAAAAAGAGTCGCTCATCTTATGGGACCTACATTCTTTGTTCCAGATATTACATCCACATCTAAGATGTTTCTCATTTCTTAACCTACCCTGTCTTACGTGCCTTGCACTTATTTGGCACAGTGACTTCAGTATTCTCTACTGATTCAAGCTGATGGGTGCTTTCTAAACTACACACCAAAAAACCAGCAGGGTGATCTGATGTAGTCTCAATATTTTTTCCCCAAATCATGCAGCTACCCATGGACAGTCTTATAAAAAGTGTTTAGAGTGATTAGATTGTAAGTCCAGGCCTGATTTGCAAATTGAATTATCTAATTATGGCAACAAAAGCAGCTGTTAAGTTTGCAATTCAAAGCTCCAACAAATTAGAGTGGCCACCGCACTCCTAACTGCAGACCCAGTTGTGTTTTGCATCAGAGACAAAAAAAAAAAAAAAAAAAAAAATATCAATCATAACTTTATCATACTACAAAGCTTACTTTGTTTTAGCTAGAACATGAAATAGTTGGTCTTTCAGGCAAAAGAACTACATGACTGTAGCTGAAAGCCCAGACCCAAACTCTTCCCTCCCCAGTTACTATAGACGTGTTTCTCACCTTGGTACAAACAGATTTTGTAGATGTTTGAGAATGTTCTGAACATAAAGGTTTGGTTCCTTAATAACAGGTAGGGGAATGGTGTCTTTAGGCAACACAAGAGCCATGATCCAGTCAGTATATACATCAACACAATACTTCACAGTATCACCCTCCAAAGGGAGGGTTAGTCCATAACAAACCACCTCCATAGTCCATTTTACCTAAAAAAAGAAAGGCGAGATTGTTAAAATGCTGTCTGTTCCAAACACAAGAGCATGTCTATATTTTCCTCAACAAACCCAATGGCACTAATAGAGACCTTTTAGTAGAGACTAAATGCTTCTTTTCAGCATTTTGTAATGATGTAAGAACATATGTACCCTCTCACCATGGAGGAAGTATCTGCTTCAGGCTTTGTTTATTTATATCATATATGTAAAGGAATAGGCCTAGAGGGCCTTCAGCCAGGGGATAATCAAGGAGGCTCTGCCATGTCCTAGTGTTTGAGGTCTGTAAGACAGGGGAGCAGAAGCCAAGCAGGCTTGCAATCACTCCTGCCCTGAAACTTTAGAGAGAGAACATGATATTTGGTTTGTTTGTGTTAGCATCTCCTTTCCCCAACCTATTGCCAACTAAACAATACACCGACACCACCACACTGGGCCACAATGGGTGTATAGGAATGGCCCATACCTTTAAAGAAATTTTTTAAACAAATCCAAACCTACAGCTAGGTAGCAAGACTTAGAAACAGAATTAACGTGGAAAGAAAAGCAACACATCAGTCCACAACGCCGTTCATCAGCTTGCTTTTTAGCTAAAGTCTGCACCTTTTAACAACAATATCCATTTGTCATTGTTCTAATTCAGACTTCCGCCGCCATTTTTATTAGTACGATACATAAACACGTATCACAGCCTCGTCAGGTTTATTAGTAATGAAAATAAGATGCTAATCAAGACTTTAATCAGTGGCCTTCAACCTTTTGTCGGCAGATGAGGCAACACTCACAGGTTTCAATGGCAACTACCCCGAAGTAGATTGTGATCCACTGGTTGGTGACCACTGCTAAGCACTTTAAGTTTTCATTAAACTAGCAGATTAGCCTAGATACAATTGCACAACAGTACTTAATATTTTTATACACAATACAAGACTGCACAACATAACAGATAATTTAAACACCCATATTAGCGAGAAATAAGAATCTGTGTGCTGTAATAGATGAAGTCTGTGCTGCACATACTGGTTATTTGACTGTAACTGAGAAAAGACATTCAATATTTGTCCCTTGTGCCTTTGTTTCTAAGCAGTGGGCCCAAACTGAAAAGAATTTTAGCAATTAATAAAGCGATGGTAGGTCTCCAAACCAGAAAGCTTCAGCAGCTGCGTAGTTCATGGAAAAGATAATTTACAGGTGAGGAAAGGAATGAAATATACTCATGCTAGAAATTAGCTGTTGAGGCAAAGAGCCTTCTATAAGTCATTAGTTCAGGACTGAAGTGTGCTTCAGAAAGCTTGGATTATTTAAAAGAAACCTACATAGCAGTTAACTCAGCAACAGAAAAATCTTTGCAGAGAAAAGCACTTACTTCTTTGTCTGTTTTTAGCACACTCTCACTCCCAGCTCCTGACTGGGTATTTAAGGCTTGCCCAAGGGGACGCACCACAGCATTTGCCACTTCTCTCCCCACGTTATCAGGATAGCTGTGAAGCACACTGGTGTGACCCTGATCATTCTGAATGACAAGATGCAGGGACCTCCACTCTGAGTACATAGTGCCTTTATACTACTACAGGCCAAACAATACCTGGAAGAGAAAGTAGTCATTAGAGAAAAAGTTTACGGTAAAAATTAATTGAACTGTGGCTGAATGAGACAGAACACTAGATTTAAACATTCAAAAGAATGCTTCATCTCCATGGGAAACTGGAAAGAAATCAAACTGCAGCTATTCAATTCAAAGAGGTCACTAATGTGGCACAGTGTACTAGTTTGTTGACTATATGGAATTTGTTCATAAATGTTGCTGTAACTACAGGTAGAAATTGGACAACAGGCCTCATTCTTCCATCTCTCAAGATATCTCCTATATTACATGAATGGTCACAGTCACTTGAAATGAGCCCTGTTCTTTCCCCGCAATTATGAAAAACACTGCTCTTACTATAGCAACTTTTTTCACTCAAATGGAACTCAATTCCAGAAGTACTCAGTGAATTTAAGGACTGGCTCTAATGCAGCATTGCCAATCAGTGTGCCATCAGGCTTAAGCAGATGTCCATGGAATTTTTTTGAAAAACTAATTGAAGAGCTCTGGATTGGCTCATGAATATTTGTGAGTTCACCCACAGACTCTATGGTGTTGTGCCTCAAAATAATTAAAGGCATCAAGGTGTGCAACGGCAAAGAAAAGGTTGGGAACCACTGCTCTAATGTACATTTCTACACATTAGATCAGGGATCCCCACACTACAGCCCACATTTGATCAGCTGACATTTTGACAGGCCTGCTCCCCCCTCCCAGTCCCACCCCTTTCCCTATGCCTCTCCCACATCAGCCTAGTGGGCCACTCATAACCCAAAGAAGCTATGTGGCAACTGATCCCCCCTTCCAGCCCTGCCCCACCCCCTCCCACCTAACTTGGGTCCTGACACTCTGGCCCACCATAAGAGCAAGACTGCAGTCCTTAAAGCTGAAAGTGTGGGGACCCCTGAATTAGATTCTGAAAACACTCACGACACCAAAGAAAAGACACGACAGATTTCAGGGAAAACAATGCAATTAAAATGTTAGGAAGAGTCAAAGAGATGATCCTGTAGGAAACTAAGTTAAATCCTGCCACTTTACTTCCTTTACAGGGAAAGGAGCCAAGGCTACTGGGAAAGAGGTGGTTAAGAAAAATGAGAGAATGTTAGTGTGCATTCTCCACCTGATGTTCCTCTTGACTTTTGCTACAATTTAACAGAAAATGAACCTCCAAAAAGATACTCTAAAACCTCATTAATTCACATTTCACTAACCCAAAAAACCAATGGCACTAAAGAGGAAAAGCAATTAAACTCCATTCTTCTACAAAATTTACTGTAATGTCTCATATCGACTTCAGTACATGCATGTATATTGAAGTCCATTAACAAGTATACCAAATACTAGTATTTTCCATAACCCAATAACTCAGATTGTGAACTCTTGAGGATGAAAAGGACTGTCCTTTCTATGGGAGGCAGGAAAGGAAGGAATACACACATATGGACATGTGTACTAGTTCTAATATAATGTGGCCCATAAGTGCTACTACAACATAAGCAATCAAAACCAATACTCTAGTCAAAAATACATAGACAACATGCAGTAGTCACAATTTTATTCTCTGTTCTCCCAGGGTTTGTCTACACAATGATACCTACTGCCTTAAGTACTTGTGTGGACATTTCTTCCAAAACTAGAGTGTTCAATGAGCTATAACAGTATAAAGAGCATAGTATAATTAAGTCAGTAAATTAAGGTCCAGTACCCTGTCTTCTCACGGTGGCCACTGCCAGAGTCTTGAGGGAATAAAGAAAACAAGACATCATCTATGGATCCATCACTGTCATCAATTCCCAGCTTATTGCAAAGAGAGGCTAAGAGGACTCAGAGCATGGGGCTGCATTCCTGACCATCCTGGCTAATAGCACTGATGCACCTATTCTCCATGAATTTACCTAGTTCTTTTTTGAATCATTATGGTTTTGGCCTTCACAATAACCCCTGACAAAGAGTTCCAAAGGTTGACTATATTAAGCACAGTACTTCCTTTCGTTTGATTTAAACCTGCTGCCTATTAATTTCATTGGGTGACTGACCCTTGATTACTGTGGTATGTGAAGAAGTTAAATAATATTTCCTTGTTCAGCAAGAACAAAAGCCCTATGCACCTTAAAGGCTAATAAATTTCTTAGGGCATAAGCTTTTGTGGCCTGCAGCCCCCTTCATCAGATGCATGAATGCTCAAAACCATGTTGACTTTTTCCCCAACAAACCACGCTCAACTATGTGTCTGATAATTCTTTCCTTTATTTTAATTTCAACCACTTTGCCTGGTATTGAAGCTAGGCTTACTGGCCTGTAATTATCAAAATCACCTCTGGCACCTTTTTTAAAAATTGGCATTACATTAACTGTCCTCCTGTTATCTGGTACAGAAGCTGATTTAAGGAGCAGATTACATACCACAGTTAATAGCTCTGCAGCTTCATATCTGAGGTCCTTCAGAACTCTTGGGTGAGTCCCATCTGGTCCTTGTAACTTATTACTGTTTAATTTATCAATTTGTTCCAAAACCTCCTCTAATGACACCTCAGTCTGGGAGAGTTTCTCAGATTTGTCACCTAAAAAGATTGGCTCAGGTGCAGGAATCTTCCTTACATCCTCTGCAGCAAGGGTTGATGCAAAGAATTCATTTAAATTCCCTGCAATGGCCTTATCTTCTTTGAGTGCTCCGTTAGCACCCAATCATCCAGTGGCCCCACTTATTGTTTACATTTCCCCCTGTAGACCAAATCTATATAGTTTGACGTGCTCTTCAGTACCATCATTAGTACTAACTAGCAAAACTTGAACAGATAAAATAAGACAGATGTGTGACCTGATATGACAGTGTTCAGTTAACAGCCCTGTATCCCAAGTGCAAGACATTTCTTAAGTTCAGTAGAATCATCATCCAACCATTTTAAGAGTTCGGGAATGGAGTCTCATCTTAATTACTTCTAACAAAGAAAAAGTACCTCCAGTCAACTTTCTCCTAAGACATTTGCTAAGACTGGAACAAGTGGAGTTTGGCGGGCTTTCTCCTTATCTTTCCAAAAAGGGAAGTCCTGGTATTCTGGGGTTGCACACACACCACTGAAGATTTCTGCTATGGTACCAAACAACAGGGCATAGCTTGCGAAGCCAGCAGCTCTTCAAAGAATAGGCTCGTCACCTAAATGGCTTTATAAAATTAACAAAAGTTGTCTCAGGTTAGCAACCACATAGTGCTGCTGTACCAAAGTGCACTGTAAAACGTCTAAGCCTGACACTTATTTTGACTGACTGCTGCCTTGCTTGAGGTAGGAGCCAGATGCACTGCTGATGAAATCACCCAGCTCACAGAAAAAAAGTCATCTTCTCTAACGAAGGTTTTGTTTTTAGGGGATGGATGGGTTTGGAGGGGATGGGAGCTCAGTGGCCAGAAACCCAAGGCTTGGAGACAAGAAGATAACCACAACCAGCTCTTTGAAGGGAAGATGGATGAACAACAGCTAGAAGCAAAGAAGAGGTGCTAAGGAAGACAGGCAGCACAAACTAGTCTAGGACTGAGGAAATATCTTCCTGGCAATGCATTTAGGACCATTACCTGGAAGAGTTTTCCCATCACAAAAGCATTTGAATCTCTCTGGCAGGGTGAGAGAGATCAGACTTAAAAACCACACACTTTGTTTAATTTATATTTTTAATGGGTTTTACATTTTGGTATGTTCTTGAATTTTAACTTCATAAAACCACTAAAACTGGTCCAAAACAGTTAATATTTGCACTTCCATTGCAACTCCTTGTTCCAGTGAAATCTGGAAGGAAATTCGTTTCAAAGTGAGGTAGTCATAGCTTTGTTCCTGTTCAACTTGCTAACAAAGTGAAAAAATATCCGATTTTGGAGAAAGAAAAAAATCTGGACATTATTTTCTCCACCTACATTTATTATATTATTTCATAGCCTCTACAATGTGGCAACAGGAAATGCTTGTCCTCAGAAGCAGCACAAAACAAAATACCCCATCTCAGATTTTCCATGGAACCACAGAAGTACAAATAATTTTGTTTGCAGCAACTGAAAGGTTTTGATGCTAAAATATTTTTATTGAATTTAAATTTTAAGTATTCTAAGTTTTTAATTAAACATGACAGGTCATTTAGACTTTCATCATGCTTCCTCCACATTCATTTCGACTCTGGCATTTTAGTGTATTTCAGCAGTTACCTAAGAAGCTATGAGATTTTCTACAACAACAGCTCACGCAATAAATAAATTTGTTAATCTTTAAAAGCACCACAAGACTCCTTGTTTGTTTAGCTGAAAGCTAGTACTCTAAACTGCTTTTTTGATAGCATAAAATACTGATTTCTTTCTCTTGCAGTTCTCATGAGAGAAGACAACACTGGAATGAAGTAATCGTTTATCTTATTATTGATACCAATATTGCAAAATTAAAATGAATCTTACAACATACGTCAGGTACCACTGGAAAGGTTCTGATTTGCTAAGTCAAATAATATTGTTTATAAATATGCATGAGTTTTCTATTACAAGCTCAGAATACCGATGGTATATTTGTATTTCAAACATTCTTAGAGGTCCATCAATATACAACGTACTAAAGTACATAATGAATTCTGTAAAACAACCTTTTGAGTCAGGAGGACATAAGGGCATGCTGATGGACAGGAAAAAACAAATAGTCCTGTGGCATTTTTAAAGACATTCATGCAGTAAATAAATTTTAGTCTTTAAAAGTGCCACAGGGGATTTGGAGTGGAGGGGTGATTGTTTGGTTTTCTCTTAATTATAAAATACAGCTGCATCATCTCCATCTTGTTTTCATTCCTGCTTCTTGTCTCTGGAACACCATCTGTATGTCTGAAGCTTTGAACAAACAACTGAGACCCATTCAAGTACTCAATGTGATCCAGAGGAACCAGACAAGTCTGCAAACTCCACAACACTGCTAAGAATCTGATATGTATGGACTTTGAAGTCATTTGCATGCATCTGATTGCTTTGCTCATTTATCACTTCATCTTGTTTCTTTCACTTTATAATAATAAATCTTTAGTTTTAGATACCCAAAATATCATGTTGCCAGAGAAATCTTTAGCAAGATCCAAAGCCATGTTGATGGGGATCAGAACACTCTGGCAATGGGAATGTAGTTTTAATAACTGGACCTGGCTGCTAATTGGGGGCCAGAGAAAGCAATGCGATAAAAGGAGCTGTGTTACTTCTTGGTTTTAGCTTCTTCAAAGGGCGTGTGGCTAACACCTCTGCTTAACATGCAGAAGGTCCTGGGTTCAATTCCCAGGGGGTTGGACTCGATGATCCCACGAGGTCCCTTCCAGCCCTATGATTTGATCTGACTAAAAGTACTGTTTGTGACTGGTCGATGAATCCACCTATAGTGTTAGCCACCAGTTTGAGAGACACTGCTCTTCTTTTGCAGCCTGACCTGATCATGGCATTTTCAGGTGAGAGACCCTATATGCAAATGAGTCAGAACTTTGGGGGGAAAAAAAGCGCACAGGAGAATAGCAGATTTGGTTTCATTCCCTAACAGACCTTGAGCAAGCAACTACGGCCAAAGGTCTCACCTGGGGGTAAAAATCTGGAGTCCTAAATCTATCAGGCACTTAGCTTAAATATATAAATAAAAATGGCCTGGTTTCCAAACGTGCTAAGCCCCAACAGTATCCAATTGTTTCACTAGACTTTCAACTTCCAAAATTGTACCACTTCCTTTAAGATGACAAATTTTAAAGATGGGTGTGTATTCCTGTGCCTCAGTATTATCGCCTGTAAAATAAGATATGAATGCATACCTACATCATAATAGGGCTGAGAGATTTTACATAGTTTGTAAAAATCATTTGTCATCCTCAATAAAGTTAAAATCCCTACAAGACAGCCCAATACACGGAACTGTTTGAATTCCATTGGGACAGAGAGGCAGATTCTTCAAAGGAGGTTTCAGAGATGCAACAATAGTGACACTAGAATGGACACAGAATGAAAGTCATCTGGCGGATGTGCAAGGAAGAGTTTCTTGAAACAACCGTAAGCCAGGGCAGAAGCTCAGGGGGTTCCTGCTACAAAGTTCTGGAAAATTCAAGATGCACTCTGGAAGCCCCTTTTTTTGGGGGGGGGTGTCATCTTTTTCTTTTCAATACTACTTCACCCACTCCTGTACTGTGCTGGAGTCTGCCCTGTTAGAAAATGCACTTACTGCATTGGAGATGCTATTTCTAACATGATGGAGTCTTTGACCAAAGTGTTCAAAAGCACCCAAGTTGCATTTAGAATCTAGAAGCCTGAGGTTATGTCTACACTACAGTTACTGCACTGCACTTGTCCTGCTGTAGTGCCACAGCATAGGTGCATCCTACACTGAGCGAAGGAGGTTGCATCTCAATATAGTTAACCCACCTCTCCAAAAGACTGTAGTTAGGTCAACAGAATAACTACATAAACCTAGCACTAGGGGTTAAGCTGGCCTAACTACAGTGCCCAGGTCACAAAAATTTTCATGCAGCTAAACAATGTAGCTAAGTTGATGTTGTGAAGTGCAGACAATGCCTAAGTCTCATTTGATGTTAATGGGACTTTGATTCCTAAGTTCCTAAACAGTTTTGAAAAATTCTATCCCTTGTCTTGTTTTGGTCTCCCATTTTATACTCCTTTCCCCATCTTCATCTCTCTCACTGAGAACTGCAATAGTATGACAGGATTGCTTCTGATGAGAAAGGCAAGGGTCAGCAACTTGATGCTCATTTCCATTTTTGTCTTGTATCCCTGCAAGCTACCCAAACGAGTCAGGAAGGGATTCCCCTCATAATGTATTCTGGTTTCGTTTGTTTTAGCTCCTTGCTTCCCAATAAGGATGGCCACAGCTGGAGATGGGACCTTGGACAAAGGAGGGCCAGGGCTCCAAGATGGCACCAAGCACTCTCTTTCTTGTACTTTGTTATCTGGTTCTTGCTCATGCACTCAGGGTCTAACTGACAGTCACATGTGGTGTCAGGAAGGAATTCTTCCCCTGGCCACACTGGTTGTGACTCTGGACTTTTGGTCAGTTGTCAGGATTACCTAGCCATTTCGCAGCCACCAAAGGGGGATCCAAGACAGTGGAGTGTTTCAGTTCCCGCCCATTCTCTGTCTGTGGCACATAATATTCTAATTTCCCATGGGTCAGAATATTTTCATCTGATTTCAGTTGTTGGACTCAGCATGCAGGTGCTTGGTGATCCTGATGACCTATGCAGATATCAGACTAGAGAATACAGTAGTTCCATCTGGCCTTAAACTGTACAACTATGACTTGTCTCTTCAGTCCAGTCTCCTGGATGTACCAAGGAGAAATGCACAAGTGTTTCAGCTACAGACATTTCATCTCTAACAGGACAGGCTAAGTTGAGCCTCTTCAGCTTGGTTCACTGGAACCTTCAAAAGGCAACAAGAGGGGAAAAAAATTCACAAGAATGAGCACATAGCTATTAGCTGGCAGGCTGAATCTCTGTTGATAGCAATTTGAATATTCATGTGTAAATCCCAATCCTTTGTAAACTAGCCGCATCACTTGCTGTCTCCAGTTTTAGTATTATCTAAAAATCTGGTAATGATCATAACACAATCCACCAAAGTTGTCTTTCTAAGTCTACAATCAGCTCCTAAGCAGCAGAGTTCATTGCTACTGACAGTTCAGAATACCAGCTGTGAAAAATCAAGAATTGTGAAAGCATGCAGCTGCAGACTGCTTTCCTGAACAGCAACAGAGACAAGCACTGAAATCATTCATAGGGGATTCTAAGGAAGAACAAACAAACAGAAATATTCCTATCTATCTGCTATCTCCATCCCTGAAATGCTGTACTCCTGCAACTAGTTAAGGGAGTTCTTCCCATTTATAAACAGCAAATCCAGTGGCACTTAAAGACTAACAAATTTATTTATCACATGAGCTTTCATGGGAAAAAAATCTCACTTTGTCAGACACCTGATGAAGTGCGATTTTTCCCCCACGAAAGCTCAGGCAATAAATACATTTGTTAGTCTTTAAGTGCCACAAGACTCCTTGTTTGTTTTACCGAACTAGACTAACGGGGCTGCTTCTTTGGGAATTCCCATTTAACACACTTAACTTAGCACTAACATCTCCCCCCAGCAGGATACAGCGCAAGCAACCTCGCAGAAACCCCCTCCACTCTCCAGCAGCCTGGGCCACACAGGACACCTGGTTTCTCCAGCAGCGCTGGCCCGAGGCCCGCCTGAAGGGAACAGGGGACTCCTCCTTTGGGGCCAGTCACGGACAAATGTCTCGAAATGCCACGGGCCGGCCCAGAGGAGGTGGATATGTTGTACACCCGCTGGAAGCCACAACCCGACTCCGAGAATCTGTTCAAAGCCGTTTTCCGCTCCAGCGCCGCCTGCTCCCACCAGGCCGTTCCCGCTCACCGCCGGGCCGGCCCCGGGGCAGGAACCGGCCTCGAGGCCCGCGAGGCAAAGGCCGCGTCCCGCCAATGCCTCAGAGCGGCTCCGTCCCAGCCCCGCTCCCGCAGCAGAGCCCGCCGGCCTTGTCCCCGATCCCCGCTGCAGACGCGGCTCCGAGTGGGGCAGCTCCCGGCCGGGGATGGCCCCGCTCCTCACCGCTTGGGACCGGCCGGTGCAGGGCGGCCCGCTGGCATGTCGGGGGCCTCCGAGCGCCCCCGCCGGGCCGGGCCACACCCGCGGCCCGGGCCTCCCCGGAGGGGCTGGCGCGGCGCGAGCGCCGGTTACCTGCGCCGAGGGGCCCGGTGGCATGTCGGGGCCAGGGCACCGCTCCGCCCTCAGGCGCCCGGCTCCATGGTGCCCGCGGTGGGCGAGGCCGCGACACAGCACAGGTCGCTCGGCGGCTCCCCTCAGCTCGGCTCGGCTCTCTCCGGCCACTTCCGGCAGCGCCACAAAGCTCCCGCTGGAGAGCCGGTCTCAAGACACACACCGCGCGTGCGCGGCAGCTCCGCGAAATAGGTTCCCCTCCGCTCTACGCGCCGCTCCCAAGGAAGTGCGCGTGACATGTTCCGCGGTGTCAAATAAGTCTCTGTCGCGTGCGCGTTTCATACTGTCGAGCAACCTTTGCCCCTAGGTCTTAAAGGGGCAGTTCGCGACTTGGCAGGTCCGGATCGGCTGTATTCAAACGGCTCAGCTCGGCTCCCCAGACAGCCCGGTGCAGGCTGCTTCCTCAAGCAGCTGCTGACTCAGGAAGCTCTCACCTGTAACAAACAGGCAAAAGGATGTGTTTAAACACATCCAGGAATGCCACATGGCTTCTGGGACACTTTCCTGTGCAGAGCTGTCTCTAGATTCCTCGGGCTCCTCCTACTCCTGCCTGAGCAGCATGTGGCTCTGTGATAGAATAGAGTAGAATCATAGCGTTGGAGGGGGCTTGTACCCAGGACTTTCTGCATATTAAGGAGAGGTGCTAGCCACTACACTATAGAGTGTCATAGAACCCTGGAGTCCAGCTGAGGCTCTGGCACCGCAGTAGGAAAAGCTCAGGGAAAATCCCAACCAACACAAATTGTGAGGGAATAGTAAGTAATGACTAAAACAGGTCACTTGTACAGAGCAATCTCTATCCCTTGGTGTGACACAGTATGCCCTCTCTATGCCCTTTTGGTGCGAGTCTGTCACTCTTGTTCACCTTTATAGCATTACTGTGTAATAGTTCAGGCATGGCCAAACTGCGGCTCAAGAGCCACATGTGTCCAGCCGGGCCTTAAACACCTCCAAAGATGGAGATTTCACCACCTCCCTCGGCAGCCCATTCCAAGGCTTTACCACTCTCCTAGTAAAAAAGTTTTTTCTAATATCCAGCCTCGACCTCCCTAACCGCAACTTGAGACCATTGCTCCTCATTCTGTCCTCTGTTACTACCAAGAACAGTCGAGCTCCATCTTCCTTAGAGCATCCCTTCAAGTAGTTGAATGTGGCTCTTGAATGAAAAAGAACATCAGCAAATCAAAGTATGAGGGTTTAATAATCAACTTGTGTGGCTTTTGAGTTCTTTAAGTTTGGCTACCCCGGTGTAGTTTAATGCAAGTGCATCATGTAGGATATTTTTGGAAGGCTCATCACACATGATAAGTATATGCCGCTTTCATACTACTTGCAATGTCAGGAGCACAGTTACAGAGCTCTGCATGTACCATTCCCAGATACATCTCACATTGTTTGGAGCAAATCCAGCCCAACACAGGCTGCAGAGTAAGAGTTCCTGTCTTGCTGAGGCATGCATTACAGGAACAGTGGACTGGCCATGAGCATGCACATTTGACTAGAGGAAGCTATACTGGACCTGGCCAATCACCTGATCCCAGGATAGCAATGGAATCAGTTAAAATAAGAAGAGTGAGCTCTCTAGTGGCTAGCACCTCTGCTTAATATGCAGAAGGTCCTGGGCTCAAGCCCCAGGGGGTTAGACTCAATGATCTTGTGAGGTCCCTTCCCATCCTATGATTCTATTCTATTTTACAACACATCATCAAGACAGACTGCTGTCAGGAAGGGAACCTGGATGAAGGAGTCAGCCAGCCTGTACTAAGGCAACATCAAAAACTCTAATGCTATTGAAGTATTAAGTTTAGAATGCAATTTACCTTTTTACTTGTTCCTGATCAAACCTGATTTATGGTCTTCTGACTTATGATCACTTAAAATCTTTCTATACTTAAATGTGTTTGTTTTCTCTAAAGCAGCTCCTGTGATTTGAGTGTGTAGAGACTTTAGAGGGGCAGAGCTGGTGCATGGCAATCTCTTTGATAAACTGACTGACCAATGAGCTTGCAGAGTCCAATGGGCAGCACTTTGCAGTAGTTCCCAGGGTTTCATCTAGGATTGAAGATAGTGACTTAAGGTCCTTCCAATACAAAATTCCACAAGCTGCTAGCTAAAAACACTCACTCACTGAGCTATGAACCTCTTGCTAGCAGGAGACTCAGTGAGTTGACCCAAAATGAGGTGGACACACAGTAGGACAAGTGCAATATGGACTCTAGGAGGGAGGGACTTGGGTGATATAGCAATGTATCAGTCTAGATTGCAAAGAAGAGCACCACACTTCATAAGATACATGAAAACAAGCAACATGCCTGTGAAAGGATCATGATCCACCCTCTTATAGCTCCAGGTTTCCTCCCCAGTAAACCAAATGGAGCTGCAACTTCATGCTCCAATGAGTTCTCTTTATTTACAGGCTTTTCTTCTCATCGCAAACCATTTAGAGGTACCATTTCAGCCACCAGATCGGGGTTGCTCATTGCTAACTGAGGAATGTTTCCCTTTCAGGCATCCACTCCATCCAGCCACTACTTTTACTGTCTCCATTCACTGAACCTCTGGTCAGCCCAATGAATGGCCTCCTATGAGGTTTTAGAGAGACTCACAGCTGCTTCTCATTAAGCCAGTCCCTGCCAGCCCACTCAGCTGGCTCCATTCCCCCTTTAATTAGGGCTCTGGTGGCAGGGGGCTTAACCCATAGGGTTCAGCCATTGCTTTATCACCATGTGTTTTAATATGGCTAATGTAAATGTATATATCTAGAAACAAAAATGGTAGGCTACATGTACAGAATGGGGAAGTAGTGACTCTGAAAAAGGCTGGAGAGTCCTGAGGGATGATCATCTGAATAGGATCTCCCAGCATTATGCTGGGGCCAAAAGAGTTAATGCTCTTGGTTGCGCAAACAGGAATCTCAAGTAGCAGTAAAGAGGTAATTTGATCCCTCTATTTGGTACTGGTGTAACTGTTGGAACACTGTGTCCTGGTTTGGTGCCTACAACTCGAAGGATTTTGAAGGATGTTGGTGAAGATTCACAAAAGAACCGAGAGAACGATTAAAGGATTAGAAAACCTGCCTTCAAATTCAAGGAGCTCTGTCTATCTTAACAAAGAGAAGGTTAAGAGCTAATTTGATTACTGTCTGTAAATAGCTACATGGGGAGCAAATAGTTAATAATGGCTTTTCAGTCTGTTGGGGAAAGGCAGAACACGAGTCAGTGGCTGGAAGTTGAAACTAAATGAATTCTTACTAGAAGTAAAGCATAATTTTTAATTGTGTGAGTGAGTAATCAGGGATGAATTCACCAAGTGTCAAGATGGATTCTCCATCAATGATAATATTTAGATCTCAGAATTATTGTGGGATAGGTCTCTGGCCTGTGTTCTCCGGGAGATCGGATAAGGTGACCATAATGGTCCCTTCTGGCCTTAGAATCTCTGAATGTGTGTTGCTGCCTCCCTCTAAGTGTCCAGACCCCTATTTCTATTGATGAACCAGAAGATCAACATTCATCTAGCTAAAGCACATACTGGTCTTGGCCCCTGAATACACCTACCAGCTCAAGTCCCATTCAAAATCTGGAGGAGGAACAGTGACCTTAAAAACCCCTCAGGACCTACAGGCAAAGGGGTCACTATCATGGAATAGCCACTCGTAGCTGTCTGACCAACTCACTACACCTAACACGATGCTGCTCGGTGCAGTGTACTTCTAGCTCTGATGGTTATGAAGGTATTAGAGAGACAAGGTGGGTGAAGCAATCTCTTCGGTCCAGTGAAAGATATTCTCTCACCACATTGTCTCTTTTTTGCTGCTGTCATGGTATTCAGCTACCAAAAAAATGTACGATGTAAGGCAGGGCTAGAAGCTGGACACTTGTGCTCTACAGCTGAAAAGGGGGGGGGAGTAATCTACATGGGCTTTGTATTTGCATGAACACAATTAGGTATTAACATAGTCTCACTGTATGGGCCCAGGACATGATGGTGTATTGTATGGGGGTTGATTGGATCACAAATCTGTCAATACCTGTATTTTAACTGAAGAGGGAAATGAAATATTGTCTTTTCCATAGTATGCTACCCTTTTGATTGTATAAACTCTGTTTAGTCTAGTTGGTGGAAAAATCACCACCAGCAGCAAAGAACTTGAAGGAGGCACCAACCCTGTGTTTTCAGCCTGGTAAAGGTAGATAAAGGAGGGGAGAGGTGATGTTAGTTCTGTCAATGAGTTATGTTTGTGGCACTGCCTCACTACTGCCCCACTGTTAAAGAATAGGCTTAAATGGCTGGCTTCTAGTGAGGCCTTTCTTTTGTTACTTTGATCAAAGAAGCTGTTTGCAGTGTCCTGAGGTTAAGAGCTGATATCACTGAGAGCTGAAATCTTCTTTTAGAGCTGAAATCACTGAAGACTGAGATAGTCTCTTAGAGCTGAAGTCACTGAAGGGTGACTAGTGGGTAGTGCTGGTGGATGGTGTGAGCAGCCAGTGGAAAACCAGGGAGTGTGAGTGATCAGCGGGCGGTGGGATGTTCTTTAGATACACTGGGGTAGAGTGAGTGCTATATTGGGTTTTGTTGGGAATCCTGTTTTGTACTGGTTCTCCGGATCAGTGCTGGTTTTGCTATAGTTTCTGTACATTCTTTTATAATGTTTGGAGTTTTAGTGGGAATCCTGGTCTGCACTGATTTTCCAGATAGGTGCTGGTTTTGCTATTGTGTCTATACATTCTTTTATACTACTATTAAAAGTCCTGTATACTACACTCAGACTCATGCTTACAAATGGAGAAGCATTACCCCTTCAGGGTGCCCAGGGAACTGGCTGGGGGCTCAAGCCAGTTGGTGGTATAACATTATTTGGAACCCCTAAACATAGAACCCAGCCCTTGCTCTGCCATCTCCCCCTGGCAGCAGGGTTACAGTGAGATACCAAAGGAAAAAACTTATATCATGCTGGTCACCATGATCATGGTATAATGTATGGACGGATAATAATGAATACATTGTGTGTGTGTATATTGAAAATGTGTCTAAACTAAGCCAGCCAAGAAAGGTGAATACATAAAGGCTTCCCAAACCAAGGAATGTTGACTTGCCTGGCTGCTCAGGTCTCAAATGTAAATTGGCCACAGTTAGAGAATTGCATTTGCCTACTGAGTCCATAAACAGAAGGGTGAGAAGAACAGCACAAGCAGTAAGGTATCTGTTTCCTGAAAAACAAAGAGAAGGAAAGAAATTTTTGGCTGGGAACACAGTTTAAAGGGTTACTGAACTACGTGGGGATTTACAGTTCTTGCTGTCCTGAGGAACTGGCCCAGGAGCAGTGAAATAACTTGAACACTTTCCTGGGCTATGGTAGCCCCAGGTTTAGTTCCCCACTTTGTGAGAGAGGCTTTAGGACTCAGCCAAATACAGAGAAATTCATTGCTGGAAACCAGCCTGCCTGTATGTTTAAGCTGAGTATTGGAGTTAAAGCAATGTGTTTAATGCTCAGACTTTACGAAATGCTTGTAAGTTGCTGCCTGCATTAATCTCACTTGTAATGTCTGTACTCCATGCTGTAAAGAAATATGTGCATTTTTGCTTTGTAACTGTGAATGTTTGATCTAAAACTGTGAACCAAGGTCTTGTCTACACCACAGAGTTTTATAAATGCAAGTTATGCTAATGATCATAAACTACTATAATTACATCACTTTTGCATGTTCACAATTTTTAATTTTTGTTGCACAGCAGATTCAAGAGACATTTAGAGGACAACTCCAGCCATTGTTTATGGCACTAGTTGACCTAAGTAAGACCTTTGTATCTGTCAATTGTTAAGGGTTACCGAAAGTGCTGTCTAGGTTTGGCACTCAATTGAAATTCATTCATGTTCTCAGGCTATTTACTGCCACCGTCCTCAGTAATGAGTTAGAGATGGGCCTGTTCACCATCTGCACTGGTGGTAAGCAGGGTTGTGTTATTGCCCCAACTCTTTTTTTCCATTTCTCTTGCCATACTCTTGATTCTTACTTGTGATCACCTTGCATCTGGAATTGGGATTGTGTACTGTATGGATGACCATTTTTTCAGTCTATGGCATTTTCTTTCTAAAACGAAGGTCACTAGGGCTGCTGTTACCAACCTTTAGTATGCTGATGACTGTGCTGTTCACACACACATAGAGGTTGACTTTCAGTCTATCACAAGTGTGTCCCCCACCCCTGTTTTTCCCACAAAATGTCATTGGCAGTGAATCCCTAGAAAACATTGAACATTTCACTTAGCTTGGTAGCCTCCTTTCCCAGACAGCTAGTCTTGATGTGGAGATCAAACATTGGATCCATTGTGTCAATCATCCTTCAGAAAGTTGCTCTGTTGTGTTTTTATTGTCAGAGAGATCTGGATGGAAACTAAGATCCTGGCCTACAATGCAGTAGTCGCTCACACTCTTTTTTATGGGTGTGAGGCACGGATGACCTCTTGAAGTCATCTTAAGCGTCCAGAGTGATATCAACAGCACTTCCTCAGGAAGATTCTCTGTATTAGTGGGGAAGACTGTCACACTAACACCAGCATACTTTCAGTAGCTAACATCACCAATGTAGAGGCAAATATTACAAAACATCAACTTAAATGAGCTGGTCCTTGTGTGGGGATGTCTTCTGAAGCAAATCCTCTTTTGTCAACTTAGTTATGGGAAGAGGATCCATGGGGGAAAGAGAGAGGAAACACTACAAGGACACTCTAAAAGTATATCTTAAGAAGGGAGTCATTGGCCTCACAAATTGGGAAGAACTGGCTGGCAGTAGATTGCAATGGGATCACCTCACACATCAAGCCTCAGCCTGTTTTGAAGAGAAGCACCTTGCTCACAATGCTGAGAAACAGCAGATGAGGAGGAAGGAAAGTGTACAGCATCCCAGTTGGCAGTTGTGCTCTCTCCAAGCAAACCCTATTACACTGTGACACCCTGTGCCCGAGAACAAGACACTAGACACTCCATATTTTAGTGTCATATAATTATAATATGTTCTTTATGAAATATGCCTTGTTTGATATTATTTTGTAAGTCTTGATCAGCTAAACAGTAATATCCTGGGAGATTGTATATGCTATCGTAGTATAGCAAGTTATAAAATGTTGTTGTAAATACTACTAGAATGTGTTGCGAGGTGGGAAACTCCCACAAAAAGCCTTTCAGGCACAGCAATGGAGTGTCCAGACAATATTAATGGCTCTCTCTCAGTCATTCAAGGATAAGTTCCAAAGGGGTAGCTGTGTTAGTTTAGTTCAGCCTTGTTTGTATTGATGAACCATTCAAGGATAGATACCATTAACAGGAATTGTTTACAGTGGAGACTTCACTGTAAGAAGCACATTCACAATAGGAATTGACTGACCAATTAGCATGACCTCACAGGTCACAAGCATTGATTATTCTAGCAAACTGAACCAGACCATAAAAGGGGAAACAGGACATCATCTCTTGTCTCTCTCTCCCCAACTTAGCTTGAAGGATCATCTAAAACAAAAAAACTTGGAAGGGGAGAGAGGAGTGGGGAGTCTGAGGCATGGATGATTGCCCAGCCTACATTTAAGAAACTGCTTGTATCAGCCAACGAGACATTGGTAATTCAAATTGTGGTCATGTATAGAATTTAGACTGCAATTTTATGTGTATTTCATTTGGTTACTACTTTTAATCTGTTTCAATTTGCCACTTATAATCACTTAAAATCTATTTTCCTGTAGTTAATAAACTTGTTTAATATTTTGTCTCAGTGCGGTCTTGAATTGGAGTGTTTGGAAATCTTAGCTCAGTAATAAAAGCCATTGCATAACTTCTCCGCAGTGAGGGGGGAACAGACTTATTAATATAATTTTGGGGATAGACTCCTTTAGGGGCAGTTTTTACAAACTGTGGGGGAGGGTGAGATAATTGGTTGGTTCCTCTCTGTTGTTGGCTCCTGAGTGGCTAGGCAAGGCACTCATATAACTAAATTGAGGGGTGTCTGCCTGTAGATCACTGTGTAAGTGTAGGTTGCTGACAGCATCACAGAATGAGACTGTCTACATGAGAAAGGTTCATTGATACAAGTTACATCAGTGATCAAAAATGCTGTAATTACAGTACTTGCATCAGCGCCAGATTAAGACATGCTGAGGCCCTATGCTATGTCAAGATTCAGACTCCACATACCATAAAAAATAAAGAGAAAAAAGTGCATTACATTGTAACAGAAATGGTAATGAAAAGATAAATGCTAAACTGTTATATTTGCATATATGTGTATGGCAGGCTTAGAAGCTGTGCCTAACAGCTTCTGAAGGGGGCAACTAATCTGCATGGGTCCTGTATTAGCAAGAACACAAAGAGCACAATTAGGTATTAGCATCCTGGGTGCAGGGCATAGTGGGTAATGGTATTTGGGGTTAATCTGATCACAAATCTGTCAATATCTGTAATTCTACTGAAGGGGAAATATAAAATACTGTCTTTTGTGATATGCTATTCTCTGCTGGTTACAAATCTGTTTGGGTTAGTTAAAGGGTAAAAGCTACCCTTAGCTAAGAAGAGATTTGTAAGAGAGGCTGTCAAGGCTTTTTCCCCACTCTGGCACTCTGAGTGCAGAAGGTGGGGGCCCGCAACAGGCCAGAAAAGCCACTGGCCTTAAAGCCTGCTCTTAAAAGTCTCCAAGGCCTCCAATTCCTGGCCTTGGAGTGGTATCGCTGCCACCACCCAAATGCATAAAAAAACCTCTTGAGACCCAGGAAGGCGCACTTGGGAATTCCTCCCTGTGAGGTACTTGCAATCCTGTTTATTCCTCTCTCAGGAAAGTGACTGGACCCCAGCTGCAATATGAGCTGGAACTGGAACAGGGTTCCCTCTAGTAGCTGCCTGTGCAGTCTAAGGCACGGGCACACAAACCTCTTGCCTCTCAGGACACAGAACCAGAACTTGCTTAAAAGGTAAACTCTTTAATCAAAAAGAACAGATAATAAACACAGAGAGTTGCTTCTCTGGGAATTAACTTAGGTAGTTACAGGGTAGT
>ML682044.1:1100679-1114953 GCA_007922195.1 Podocnemis expansa
ACTCACTGACCAGAGTGTTAACCCCTTCCTCCCCAAGGGTTATTACAGAGGCCACTGGCTATTTCAGCCTGCAAAGTTTAAGACAGGTGCAGGGTTTTGCATAGCTCCTTCTGGAACAGTGCCTGAGGCATTTTGCCTTCCTCAGTAGCTCCACTATCAAATGAGAGATCTGGCTGGGTTTCTTTAAGGCCTCTTCTTTGTTATGGAAGTAGCTGTTTGCAGCTACTTGAAGATTAAGAGCTGAAATCATTGAGAGAGGCAAACTTTTTCTAAGCTAAAATCACTAGAGGAAGGAAACCCCATCTCTCTGAGCTGAAATTAGTGAAGAGGAGCAGTGATGGAGTGACCAGTGGGCAGAGCCAGTGGACGGTGAGAGCAGCCAGCAGCGAATTGGGTGGTGTGAGCAACTGGTGGGCAGAGCTGGTGGACAGCAGGTGGAGCTAAGGCATGGTGCTAGAGGATGGAGTGAGTGACCAGCAGGTGGCACCAGTGAACAGCTGGTGTGAAAGACACTCCCTACCTACCCTAGGGTTGGTTGCAAGTCTAGTTAGCACTGATTCTCCAGATTGGTGTGGATATTTGCTATTAAGTCTTGTATGTTCTGTTATGTGGTGTGGGTTGTTGGGAACTTTGCTCTGTATTGATTTTCTAGATCAGCCCTGATCTCTGTTATTTGGCCTTTTAAATTACATTTTACTACTATTAAAAGTTCTGTTTACTACACTCAGACTCATGCTTGTGATAGGGGAAGTCTTACCCCTTTGGGTTGCTATGGGAACAGTGCAGGATTCCCCAGAAACCTGGGTGGGAGCTCAAGCTGGTTGGTGGTGTTACATTATTGGAAAACCCCTAGATATAGAACCCAGCCCTTGTTCTGCCACCCTGCCCTGGCAGAAGAGTTACATATGCATAAGCAATGATGCTGTGAAAAACAACTAAATAAAACATGCATCTTACAAAAAGCCTTAGTTGCATTATCAATTTAAATTATGATAAATCTTATCTCCAAATTTAGAGGCCCCTCATCAGTGTAAGGCCCTAAGCATGGCTTACTTGACTTGTGCCTAAATCCAGCACTGACTTGCACCCATCCACACAGCACTCACTGTGTCACTAATGCATGTCCACACGTGTGCTCTACAGGGGTTAAAGTGTAATTTGGTGGGCCCCAGAACACTCTTAAATTTCTAGGCCCCCTCACACAGGTGAGATTTCTGGGCCCCCTTTATGAACCCTAGCTACTACCCCCAAATGCCTGCCTCCCCACCTGAGCTACTGCCCCCCAAACACCTGCCACACCCCAGTTACTGCCCGCAAATGCCTAGCACCCCAGCTACTGCTGCCAAAATGCTTGCCCCCACCAGACCCTTCTTTCCCCACATCTTCCTCAATCCCCATTCCCTAAGCTCCCTGCCCCCATGTCCCCACTCCAGCCCTCCTAACCCCACACTGCCCAGCTTCCTCATCTTCACTTCACCCTCTTCAGCCTTCAGACCCCTCCACATCTTCCCAGCCCCCTTTTATCCACTTGTCCCCATTGCCCCACTCCACCCCATTCAGCCCCCCAACCCCTCCAAACCTCCCCAGCCCTCCACCCATGCCTTTTCCCCACCAGAGTCTGACTGTCCCTAATTCACAGGACCCCCTTACCTATGCCACTGAGGAGCCAGGCTGAGCCAGGCCAGGGGGGAGGGAGGCTGTGGAACTGGCCGGCCAGCTGGCCGGTGAAAGGATGACAGCCCAAGGCTGGGCCCAGCCCACATGCACCACCTGGGCCCAGCAGGAAAGGGTGGGGCCACCTCAGGTCCCAGGAAGGGGGGGGTGGCCAGGCTCGCCCCAGCCTGCAGCCCCTTCCCTGAGTCAGCCCTAGAGGAATGTGCCGGAATGCACTCTTTCTATGTTTAGAGGGGCCCAGAACGCAGAGTCCCAGCACTTTCCCCTATTTTTAGGGGGCTCCAGAATGCTACTCACCTAAAAATAGGCATTCCATGACATTCCCCCTTACTTTAACCTTTGGTGCTCTAGCATTGACAGTGAGAGCACTGCAATGTGAGTAACTATCCTACTTGTGCAGCTAGGAATTAAGGGAAGGAGGAGAGGATAACTGTGCATCATGGATGTGAAAACAAGATCCTATGATGATGGATTTCTGTCCCAATCACTCCTTGCATTCCCAACTGCAGTTCGGGTATTTTTAATCCCCCTCCCCCATTTCCTGAGCACCTCTCATCTGTGTTGGATAGGACAGATCCTGCACTGCTTTCCACTGTTGCTTTCAGTGTTCTGAACACATCATGGCTGGTAGCAAAGGAATTCAAGATGCCTGACTTACTGTGGGCCAGTCAAACAAAAAGCACCAGATTACTGTTTGCATTCACAGAGCATCTGCACACAGTGCACCACTGCTTTTGGACATGTGAAACAAGCACTGAATGGGGGATCACATCATTACACAGGTCTAGGATGACAAGAAATGGTTGCAAAACTTTCAAATGCGCAAAGTCACCTTCATGGAACTCCGTGCTGAGCTCATCCCTGCACTATAGTGCAAAGACACATGAATGAGAGCTGCGCTTTCAGTGGAGAAGCTTATGGTGAAGTTGGCAACTCCAAACTAGTACAGGTCAGTTGCATCAGTTTGAAGTGGGGGAGTCCATCACTGGAGCTGAGTTCTCACAAGTGTGCAGAGCCACAAACTGCATTCTGATATGATGAACTGTGACTCTGGGAATTTTCATGAAATAGTGGATGGCTCTGAGGTGATGGGACTCCTTAACTGTGACAGGGCAACAGATGTCACACATATCCCAATTTTGGCCCCTGCCCATCTCGTGATGGAGTACATCAGTAGAAAGGGGTACTTCTCTATGATACTGCAGGTGCTCATTGATCACACTTCACTGATAACATGGGTTGCTCAGGAAAAAGTACCTGATACATGCATCTTCAGGAATGCTAGCCATAAAGGAAGCTACAAGCAGGGACTTTCTTTCCAGACCAAAAAGATTCCAATGGGGGATGTTGAGATGCCCATAGTGATTCTGGGATATTCAGCCTACCCCTTACTGCCCTGGCTCATGAAGTCTTATATATGAGCAACCTGGATAGTGTCGGGATATGATGGTGATTTTTATCTATAGTCTTATGGATCCATTTACTGTTTCTTATTTTCTGTCAATCTTCATATAGTCTAATTAATTACTTCCCATTTGTAATAGTACCCCAATATTTTTATCTTATCCCTGCCAATCTTTGTTTCATTTTGATTGCTTCACATTGGTGGTCTTATCTTGGCATTTGCAGCTTTGTCACATTGGTCCTGTCAATCTCCATTTGGTTTCATTCCATATTCCATATTGTAAATGTAGAAACTCCATTTTGTAACCAATGTACCACATCTTATGTAATACTGAATAGGCTATAAGGTGTGGATGGAGGGTGGATGTGTGTGTGAACTAGCCGCAAGCTGCCAGCTTGTTCTGATCAATTAGGTGTGAACCAGCCTCAAGCTGTCAGCTCACCCAGCTGAAGTGAGAAGCCCACCTTACCAGCTGAAGAATGTGAACACACCCCTAAAAACAAAGGAATAAAGGATCCACCCAGAAGCAGACAACCCAGGAAAACAAGCTGAGGGTCACATCCACAACTGTCTGGTAACTAATGGTCCCAGAGCACCTGGAGTGGTGTGACAAAGCTATAAAGACTGGGTGAGATCCCAAAGCAAAGGGGGGGGGGGACTGTTCTGCATACCACCTGGAATAAAGGAGCCTCAGTACGCACCTGATGAAGACCCTACTCCTCCTCATGTCCAGCTTCCCTGGCCAGGCAGCTGCCATGAACCCCAGCAACAGACAGTAACACAGACTCCAGCAGCAGCAGCACCATCAGGACTGGTAATGACACAGACTGCAGAACATTGTATGGTATGCTTGGGCACCGGGGGGGGAATAGGGATTAGTTATCAACTTTCTTTTTATTTGTAATAAACACAGCATATTGCCTTCTCCCCCTAAAAAGATCTCAGATACTCATTTGGCATAACAATAGCAGCAAGGAGTACTTCAATTACAGGTTGAACAGGTAACACATGACCATTGAATGTGTGTTTGATAGATTATAGGCTTGCTAGAGATGCCATTACGGCAGACTAAACCTAAATGAGGACAACAATCCCATGGTTATCACCACCTGCCATGTGCTCCATAATTTATGTGAAGCTAAGGGTAAAGAGTTTGCCCTCGGTTGGATCATAGAAACAGAATGCCTTGCATCTGAATACGAACAGGCAGATGCTGTGAGAACACAGAAATAAACAGTGCTTATTGTTCTCACAGCATGCCACCTCAGAAGACTGGAGAAGTTCTTGGAAAATCTCTTTACTGCTCTGAGGTCACTTCCTTAACAACTGTAGGTGGTCTGCTGTTGTGGAGGGTTTTGCTGTGAAGGCCTCATCTGTAGAAGCATAGGAAACAATGAACAGAAGCATTGCTGTAAGATCTGTAACATAATAGTTGCGTTACTGGTAAATACACCTTTTTCTCACTTTCCTCTGGGAAGAGCACAACTCCATGATTAGCCTGGGCATGGGGAGTTTTGCTAATGGTGGAGTAGGGCAATCATTCTAAGGAAGTGGTTCTGGGTGGGTTGTTGCTTGGAGCAATAATGCAGGTACATAAGGACAAAATTTCAAATTGTGCCACTGTTTTCCTCAGGCTGGGATCAGAGAAGCCAATATCTCCTCTTCTGAGAGTTAACAGGGATGCTAAGATGCATTTTCATGTGAGCAGCTTCAAATTGTGCCTCTGCTGCCATTTTGGTCCTTATATAAGCGATTGCCAATTAGCGTAAGAAAGTGTCCTACAATGGGAGAAGAAACAAAGCTACTATGCTGAGGAATCTGAGGGAGAGGATTGACAGGTACTGCCAAGAAAGTTTCCTAAAAATCTCACCAGAGAAATCCCTTTGAAATCTTAGCATGCATTAACATGCTTCTCAGCTGTGCTGCCTAACTGCACAAGGGAATAGGAAGCACATGGAAGCATAAATATTCTTGTGCATTTCTATCCCTTGTGACAAGGTTCCTCCTCTCCTGGGTAGGTTCCACACCTGCCTTAGCAGTGGGTTTGTTTCCTTCAGGCTTCCAGGCCGGGGAAAGTTCTTTTGCCCCCACAGGCAGGGGTTCTTTCTTCCCCCAGTCTTTGTAACTGTGGGGATCTTCCTCGCCAGCATTCTCCTCCTTCTCCAGATCCGCTGCCTTCCAACCATATCTTGTTTCCTCTCACACACTCTAGTAGTTCTCCTAACTCTCACACTTTAGTTACACCCTTTCTCTGAAGGCAAGCACTTTTTAAATGAGTCCTGGGTGGTGCTTTAATTAGCTTCAGGTGTGCAAATTAACCTGAAGTAACCACAGCTCAGCTACAAGGGGAAAAATGACTTGCTAAGCCTGGGGCTGATATATTGGCCTTCTAGTGCTTTCTGGAAGGACATGGTTGCTGAGAAGCTGCAGAGATAGACAGGACTTCTGTGGTGCCTCTCCCTACGGGGGAGGGCACTGGTCATCAACCAGCTCATCCTGTCCATGATCTGGCACTGGCTCAACACTCTGGCCCCGCCCCTGACGTTCCTGGCCAACCTCCAGAAGACAATTCTGGAGTTCTTTTGGCCAGGACTGCACTGGGTCTCTGCAGGGATTCTGAGTCTCACCCTGGAGGAAGGAGGACAGGGCCTGTGCTGCATTCACAGCTGGGTCCACGTCTTCTGCCTCCAGGCCCTGCAGAGACTCCTTTATGGTGCAGGTAGTCTGGCGTAGAGCCATCTGGGACACATCTTCCTCCGCTGTTTCTGGGGGCTCCACTACAACCAGCAGCTCTTTTACATCCACCCGAGAGGTCTTCTGTGAGACCTTTCCAAGCTGCTGGCCTTTTACCAGGCCCTCGTCCAGATGTGAAGGCTTGTCTTGCCCTCCAGGTTCATTGCAGTCACTGAGGGGGAAGACCTCCTCGCAGAGCCCCTGCTACACAACCTCCAGCTTCGTGTGCAGGTGGAGGAGGCCCCCTCGGTGCAATGGAGGCTGGTCCTGGCAGGTGTTACCAAGGTTGGAGACCTCCTGGACTATGCCTGGGAGGACTGGGTGGATCCCCAGGTGCTGGCACAGTGCATGAGGCTCTCCACCCTCCGAACCCCCGGCACTGACTTCAGCAGGTGAAGGTGGCCTTGCCCCTGCTGCTTGGTTTTACCTCAAGAAGGTCCTGCAAGAGGGTACTCCTCACGCCCTCTCAGCCCAGGCCCTCAGGACATTTTGATCGGGCCTGAATCCCACAGGTCACCCCATTGCCTCATCCCCACGCACCAAGCCAGCTGCTAGATCTGCAGTTGTTCCCTTTAGAACTGCGCCCAAAGACCATCTGTACACAGTCGTGCAGCACACCATCTACTTCCTCACCCTCATATTCCACCCCGACACCAAATGGTGGGACCTCCTACCACCCCTGGAGGGTGAGGACCCTCTGGTGGGCCAGCCTATATTCCGCCCTGACACCATGACCCACTGGGGACATCGGTTGGCGGCTCCTGCATGGAGCTGTCAGCATGGGCATGTACCTGGTGTGGTTCACCCCTCACTCCGACACTTGTTTCTGCGGTATGAGGGAGACCCTGGCACATGTCTGTCTCAAGAGTGCCAGGTTGCAGCTCCTTTTTGTGGGAGGATAGGGAAAGCAGTTCTGTATGGAATGGCAGGGGGGTTGGAAGCATGTATGTGTTCTGCCTGCAGTATGGGAAGGAGCTTCAACATCTCTGTTTGCTCCTCTATCACTTGTATCATACACTCCCGGCCCACTAAAATTTGTTCCTAGATCTCCTTCCTTTCCAGCCTATCTATTGTATGATTCTTAAGTTACAGTGTCTCTCCATTCCATTTTCTTGTTTACAGCATCTAAGGATTGCAGCACCTCCCAAAATAGCTTCTCCTTGCTGCTCCTCAAGTTACTTCCTTATCTGCCAGAGACACCCTGCCAGTGTGTAGGGAGTTCCCTTGAAGGCCATATCTGGAGAAGCACAAGAAAGAATTGTCAAAAGCATGATTCTTAGTGCACTCACAGCACTGAATCATTTTAATAAAATATACCTCTCATTGTCCCTTAGCAAGCACACAGCTCAGCAAGTGTCCTAAATGTGGTGAGTTTCTGACACCATTCTCTACAGGTGCATTTGAATCAAGCTGATATCTCACTCCTCCTGAACATAAGCAAGGCTCTGGTTATTTATCCTAGGTTCCTATACATGAATACAAGAAGCCTGGGAAACAAACAAGAGGAATGGAATGTCATGGCACAGTCAAGGAACTATGATGTGACTGGACTAACAGAGTGTTGAAGGGGTAAGTCATGTGATTGGAGTACTAACATGGATGGGTGTCAACCATTCAGAAAAAACAAAAAAGGCAAAAAAAGTAGAGGAGTTGCTCTTTATGTAAGAGAACTATGTGGCTGCTCAGAGCTCCAGTACAAAACAGGAGAAAAGCCTGTTGAGAGTCTCTGGGTTACATTTAGAAGTGAGAGCAACAAGGGTGATGTCATGGTGTGTGTCTATTACAGACCATGAGGAGTATGAGATGGACGAGGCTTTCTTCAGACAACTAATGGAAGTTTCCAGATTGAAGACCCAAGTTCTCACAGGGGACTTCAACCACTCTGAAATCTGTGGGAAGAGCAATACAACAGAGCACAGGCAATCCAGGACATTTTGGGAGAGTGCTCGGGACAGCTTCCTTGTGCAAGTGCTAGAGGTAACTATGAGGGGCCATGGTTCTCTTGACCTGCCACTAATGAACAGGGAAGAATTGGCAAAAAAAAAAAAAAGCAGCAGCAGCAAGGAATCCTGTGGCACTTAAGGATTAACAGATTTATATCTCACAAACTTTTGTGGGCGAAAATCCCACTTCGTCAGACACTCTAAATATGGCGGAACTTACATTTATGAAAATAAAAGCAAAGGAGTGTAAGAAATGGGATCAGGTCATACAGTAACAGCAGATCAGAGGGCATAATCTTTCACTATAGTCTGTGTAATATGTCGATTGTAAAGGATTTTTTACTTCAGTCCATTAGGTATAATGTCCAGTCTGCATTTGAAAAGGAAGATGATGTCTGTCTGAATCTGAGCAAGTTGTTTCATGAAGTTTATGGATTTCCACTTCAAATGGCTGTATTCAGTGCCTTGCATCTTGCCACTTTCCAAAGGCTCAGCCATGTTAGTCTAGTTCAGCAAAAAAAACCAACGAGTGATGTAATCTCTCACTGTAGTCTGTGTAATATGTCAATTGTAAAGGATTTTCATGTCTTACACTCCCTTGTTTTTATTTTCATCCAGTTCATAGAATCATAGGGTTGGAAGGGACCTCATAGGTCATCTAGTCCAACCCCCTGCCAGAGGCAGGACCACTCCCACTAAACCATCCCAGACATAGTTTTGTCCAGTCGGCCCTTAAACATCTCCAAAGATAGAGATTTCACCACCTCCATTGGCAGCTCATTCCAAGGCTTCACCACTCTCCTAGTAAAAAAGTTTTATCTAATATCCAGCCTTGACCTCCCTAACCACAACTTCAGACCATTGCTCCTCGTTCTGTCCTCTGTTATTACCGAGAACAGTCGAGCTCCCTCTTCCTTAGAGGATCCCTTCAAGTAGTTGAAGGTTGCCATCAAATCCCCCCTCGATCTTCTCTTCTGCAGACTAAATAAGCCTAATGCTTTCAGTCTTTCCTCATAGGGCTTCTGCTCCAGCCCTTTTATCATTTTGGTTGCCCTCCTCTGAACTCTCTCTAGCATGTCCCTGTCCTTTTTGTAGTAGGGAGCCCAAAAATGAACACAGTATTCTAGATGTGGCCTTACCAGTGCAGAATAGAGGGGAATGATCACATCCCTTGATCTGCTGGCAATACTCCTTTTGATGCAGCCCAGTATGCCATTGGCCTTTTTGGCAGCAAGAGCACACTGCTGACTCATATCTAGCTTCCCATCCACCATGACCCCCAGGTCCTTTTCTACACTGCTGCTACTTAGCTGAATGTTTCCCAGCCTGTAGTGGTACATGGGGTTTTTTCGTCCCACGTACAGGATTCTACACTTGTCCTTGTTGAAGCTCATAAGATTTCTATTGGCCCACTGTTCCAATTTATCTAGGTCTCCCTGAATCCTGTCCTTGCCCTCCAACATGTCTACTGGTCCCCCCAGCTTGGTGTCATCCGCAAACTTACTGAGAATGCAGTCTATTCCATCATCCAGATCATTGATGAAAACGTTGAACAGAACCGGCCCCAGGACTGACCCCTGGGGCACACCACTCGTGACTGGCTGCCAGCTAGACATGGAACGATTGATTCCTACACACTGAAACCATTGATCTAGCCAGTTTTCTATCCACCTTATAGTCCACCTATCCAACCCATACTTCCTTAATTTGCCAGTGAGAATGCTATGGGAAACTGTATCAAAAGCCTTGCTAAAATCAAGGTATATGACATCAACGGTTCTTCCTGCATCCAGAAAACCAGTCATCTGATCACAGAAGGAGGCGAGATTGGTCAGGCATGATTTACCCTTGGTAAATCCATGCTGACTGTCCCTGATCACTTTATTTTCCTCTAAGTGTTTGAGGATGGATTCTTTGAGAATCTGCTCCATAATTTTGCCAGGGATTGAGGTGAGGCTGACTGGTCTATAATTCCCCGGATCCTCCTTTTTCCCTTTCTTGAAAATAGCCACTACATTTGCTTTTTTCCAATCCTCTGGCACCTCCCCCATTCTCCATCAGTTTTGAAAGATAACGGCCAGCGGTGCTGCTATCTCATCGGCCAATTCCCTTAGGACTCTTGGATACAGTTCATCCGGCCCCATGGACTTGTGCATATCCAGCTTCTTTAAGCAGTCGCTAACCTGACCTTCCGTCACCAAGGGCCTGTCTTCTTCTCTCCCATCTGCCACACCCATGGTAGTGGGCTGGGAGCTGACCCTGCCTGTGAAAACTGAAGCAAAAAATGCATTGAGCACTTCAGCTTTTTCCTCATCCTCTGTCACAAAGATGCCTGCCCTATTCAGCAAGGGGCCCATCCCTGATCCTCTTCTTGTTATTAACATACTTGTAGAACCCCTTCTTGTTATCCTTTACATCCCTCGCTAGCTGCAACTCCATTTGGCCTTTCTGATTTTATCCCTGCAGTCCCTGGCAATATCTTTATATGCCTCCTTGGTCATCTGAGCAAGCTTCCACTTCCTGTAAGCTTCCTTTTTATGTTTAAGCTCAGAACAGAGTTCCTTGCTAAGTCATTCTGGCTGCCTCACATGTTTCTTCTTTCTCCTAATTGGAATGGCAACTTCCTGTGACCTTAGCAGGGTTTCTTTAAAATATAACCAACTCTCTTGGACTGCTTTCCCCTTCAGATTAGCTTCCCAAGGGATCCTGCCCATCAGTTCCCTGAGGGAGCCAAAATCTGCTTTTTTGAAGTCCAGGGTTTTTGTTTTGCTTCTTTCCTTCCTTCCTTTAATCAGCATCCTGAACTCAACCATGTCATGGCCACTACTGCCTACCTTGCCATTTACCTCTACATCCCTGATCAATTCTTGCCTGTTTGTGAGCAGCAGGTTGAGCGGTGCAAGGTCCCTTGTTGGTTCCTCTAGCATTTGTACTAGAAAGTTGTCTCCAACACTCTCTAAAAATTTCCTGCATTGCCCATGCACTGCTGTATTGGCCTCCCAGCAGATGTCAGGGTAATTGAAGTCCCCCATCAGCACCAGGGCCTGTGATCTAGAAGCTTCCGCTAATTGTCCAGAGAACACCTCATCCACCTCCTGCTTCTGGTCTGGTGGTCTATAGCAGACACCCACCACAACATCCCCCTTGTTGCTTTCCCCTCTCAATGTAACCCACAGACTTTCTAGTGGAATACTTCCACTTCTATAATGGAGCTCTGAGCAGTCATAGAGCTCTTTTACATATAATGCTACTCCTCCTCCTCTTCTTCCCTGCCAGTCTTTCCTGAACAGTTTATACCCATCCATGGCAGAGCTCCAGTCGTGCACACTATCCCACCACGTCTCCGTTATTCCTATAATATCATAGTTCCTTGTCTGAGCTAGTATTACCAATTCTTCTTGCTTATTTCCCAGGCTCCTCGCATTAGTGTATAGGCATCTAAGATACCCGGCCGATTGCCCTAGTTTGTCATGTTGATTTCCAATTTTATTACATATACCTCCTTGCATTTTTTCTTGGAGTTCTCCTCCCCCACTCTCCTCACACATTGGGGCTTCAGTAGAGCACTTAAGACATTTATTTGATTTCACCCCTCCCTTGTTCCAACTACCTTCTCTTTTATTGCTGTTGATACAGTCCCAGCCCCCAAGTTCCATCCCTTCCCCCAGATCACCCACATTGTCACTTACCTGTGGGCTTTGGTCTCCTTCCCCCATTGAACCTAGTTTAAAGCCCTCCTCACTAGGTCAGCCAGTCTGTGCCCAAATATGCTCTTCCCCTTCCTGGACAGGTGAAGGACATCTCTGGCTATCAATCCTCTGTCCTGAAACAGGACTCCATGGTCAAGGAAGCCAAATCCCTCCTGACCACACCATCTTCACAGCCAGGCATTCACCTCTAGGATGCATCTGTCTCTCCTCAGGCCTCTAGCCTTGACTGGAAGGATCAAGGAGAATACCACCTGTGCTCCAAACTCCTTCACCCTCGCTCCCAGAGCCCTGAAGTCACCTTTGATCTGCTGAGGATCACCTCTCGCAGTATCATTGGTACCCACATGGATAAGAAGCATGGGGTAGTAGTCTGAGGGGCAGGTGATTTTAGACAATCCCTCCATTACATCTCGGATGCGGGCACCTGGAAGGCAGCATACCTCTCTAGAGGCCTTGTCAGGGCGATAGATGGGTGCCTCCGTTCCTCTCAGGAGTGAGTCCCCAATCACCACAACCCTACGTTTCCTCTTAGGTGAGGTGGCTGTGATCTGCCCAGTCTTTGGGGTGGATGGCATCTCCTCTACCTCCTTTAGTGTGTCCAGCACCGCATAACGATTCCTCACCACAATGGATGGTGGGATGTGAGCAGGCGTGGAGCACTGTCTGCTGGCAGAGGTGACCAGCTGCCAGTGTCCTTCCTCTGCCATAGGCATCCCATCCACTTCCAGATCTGTGGCAGTAGCCCTTGGCATTGGGATAGGGACCTCCTCCTTGCAGGTCTCATCGTGGACACTGTCAAGGAACTTTTCCAGGGCATAGATACCTCTGAGTCGTGACACCTCGTCCTGTAACTCTCCTACCTGTTTCCAAAGAGATGCCACCAGAAGGCACCTATCACATAGGCTCATCTCCCTAGCCTGATCATCAGTGGCAGGAAAATAAAGGCCACACTCCCTGCAAATCCACACCAGGGTCTGGGTGGAGATATCCATGGACAGACAGTCTGTCTGGCTACAAACAGAGGCAAAGGAAACAGCAGGGGTGCGGGCTCCAGCACTACAGCTCCTTTTCACCATCTTGGCCTCACCAACCTTCCTTTCAAGCTCTCCTGTTCGCAAGCTCCCTCTGGTCGCTCAAGCAGTGGCTTTTAAAGGCCTTCTCTGCCTAGGTCAGTCCTTGCCCCTTGTTAGTCACACAGGGGCAGGCCAATCACAAGGCTGGTAGAAGCTGCTAGAAGCTGGTGATTAAAGGTGATCAGGAAACAATGGTGGAAACAGCCCCCACCCAATCACACAAGCACAGTCCCACAACTAACAGCAATCACCTGTAGGGAAAAGACACAAGCAACTCACCTGTAGGGAAAAAGACACAAACACACAGTCAGCAAACCACCTGTAGGGAAAAAGACACAAGCAAATCACCTGTAGGGAAAAAGACACAAACACACAGTCAGCAAGCCACCTGTAGGGAAAAAGACACAAGCAAATCACCTGTAGGGAAAAAGACACAGTCCAATCACTTACCTGGGACGCACCTGGGACCATCTCCTTCCCTCGCAGGCTCCCCTGCCTGCAGTCCTTCTCAGAGGAAGGCGAAGAGGAAGATGCCCCGCCTGACCAGCTCCTGAACCTGCTCCTGCTCCTGCTCCCCCACCACCACTACCACCTCTACTGCTGATCCTGCTCCCTCCTCCCTTGTTCCTGCTCCTGCTCCTGTTGCTGCTGCTGCTGCTGTGGCTGGCTGGCCTCTCTCCCTCCCACTCCCCTGCTCTGTGGGGAGGGGGGGGAGAGCCTGACAAGAAGACCTACTACCACTACCATCTGGAGAAGACCAGCTCTCCTGCCAGCCAGCCAGCTAGTCCCTGCTGCTGCTGCTGCTGCTGCTGCTGCTACAGCTGAAGCCTGCTGCCTCTCCAAGGAGAAGAAAATACCACCACCACTGAGGGGAGGCCTCCAAAAACTGAGACTCTGCTGTTTGCAGCTGGGGGTGAGCTATCAAGAGACTCTAGACTTAATTACCACCATTACCACCCCCAGCTGCTGCTTCCCTGGCCTCCCCTCTCACCACCAAGAAGGCAGCAGGCTTCCACCAATTCAACATCTTTGGACTTTTTTTCTCAGCAGCAGGGACTATAGAACCACCTCTCCCTCAGCAGTAGCAGGTTCCCCTCCCTATAGTTTAGCCCCCCCCTTTTTTTTCCCTTTTTTCCCCTCACCCCCAGTGGCTGGAGGGCCTCCCACCCTTTCCTTGCCCTCCAGCTGGCTCAGTGCTCCCTACTCCTCCCTACCCCTCACAGACCCCTCCCTGAAGCCCAGAGTTTGGTTTCCTTCCCTGCCCCACCCCAGCCCTGAGGTTTTGTTCTTCCTTTGTTTCCCTTGCCCCACCCTTTAGTCCCTATTGTTTTTCTTTGCCCCACCCTTCATGCCCCTTAGCCCCAACCCTACAATATCCACCCCCAGCCAGAGCTGGCCAGGTTCATAGAGCGTTAATTTCTTTTTTGTTACCCCCCCCCCCCCGTGCACTTCACTCCCCTGATATAATTGTGCTTCCCACCCCACCCAGTGCAGCCGGAGGAGCCGGCTCTGACTGACCCAGACAAGCCCCTTGTCCTTCCCTCCCTGGCACCCTCCTCCCCTGCCTGCAGCCTAGCAGGGAGGAGTGGTTGCCTCCCCATAACTCCCATAAAATCCACCCCTCCCCCACCCTTTTCCCATTACTTGGTCCCCCCACCCACCCATTTTGCTCCTTACCCCAGTCTACCCCCCCCAGGTATCCCCTCCTGTTCTTGCCACTCCGAGAACATGGAGAC
>ML682044.1:1140378-1258595 GCA_007922195.1 Podocnemis expansa
GGGCGTGGAAACGGTTTGATTGATGGTAGGGCCCTTTACTACTGTTGTGTATTGGTTGCTAGGGGGTGCCTGTGTACAATGGCTGGGAGTTTTTCTAACAGTAGACATCACTAGTGACCAGACAGTCAAACTCTTATAGTAGCTAGTTGTCCAAAATGAATCCTTGCTGGCCCTGGTGTCCAACCATGGGCCACAGTTCATGGTCAGTCAGCATCATGAACTTATCATAAGGCAGAATCTATCAGACGGGAGCAGCTGGGCCAATGTTCAAAGGGGGAATGCTGGGAGTGCAGTGGATTTGGGGCATCTTTGAGATTCCCACACTCTGACATGGGCCTGCTTTTCTTAGGCTGCTGCTGTGATGTCGCTTCTCCCTCTTTCTCCCCATTTCCAGTTTGGCCACTCCACCAGGTCAAGCCTTGGCCACTGGCCATGTATGTTCCCATTGATCTGACAACAGCAACAACCCAGGGACTGACTGGACTGCTCTGGGTCAGTCAGACACACTTGGTGCAACTCACTGAAGCCTCAGACTGCCCAGGGCTCCACGTACATCCATTGTAGCCCCGCGATCCCTGGAAGGCAGGAATTAATTGGAGGATGGCAATTCTTGGATTGGAGGTGTGAGGCATTCCCCTGCCTCCACTACAGCACCCCAAAAAATGCCTGACACCCATCCTTCCCAAGGTACTAGTGGAGTTCTGCGGTCCTTGCTACTGGGATCTAGTTGATGGAACAACTGGCTCATGACCTGCCAGGGTTAGGAGTTCTGGAGGTTTTACTTATTGTTCCTGTAACCCTTCTGCCAGGGTGAGATGACAGAGCAAGGACCAGTTTTAATATGTAGGGGTTTCCAAACAATGTTACACACCAACTGGCTCAAGCCCCCACCCAGTCTTCTGGGAAATTATGCACCATTTCCTGGGCACCCCAGAGGGGTAATGCTTCCCCACTCGCAAGCACAAGTCTGAGTGTAGTACATAGAACTTTTAATGGCAGCACAAAAAAATATAGAAACAATACTGAAAATTAATGCAGGACAAGATTCCCACAAAACCCAATATAGCACTCACTCTACCCCAGTGTATGAAGAGAATGCCCCTCACATCTGGTGCCCACTGGCACCACCTGCTGGTAACTCATGCTCTCTGGCCCTCTGCTGGCCACTAGCACCATCCACTAGCTCCTCCTGCTGTCTACCAGCTCCACCTGCTGGTCATTCACATCCTCCAGCCCTTCACTGGCTGCTTGCACAGTCCACTGACTCCACCCACTGTCTGCCAGCACCACCCACTGGTCACTCACACCCTCCAGCCCACTACTGTCTGCTCACACCATACACTGGCTACCAGCACTGCCCACTGGTCACTCACACCATCCAGTGGCTCTATCCACTGTCCACCAGATCACCCACTGGTCACTCTTCAGTGATTTCACCTCTAAGAGAGGATCTCAGCCCTCAGTCATTTCAGCTTCTGACTTTAGCAAACCACAGACAGTTTCTCTAATCAAAATAACAAAGGAGGCTCCACAGGGAGCCATTCAAGTCTATCTTCTAGCAGTGGGGCAGTAATGAAGCAGAGCTAACACCACCCCCTTTTCCTCTCCCTTCACACACTGAAACACCAAGTTGCTCACTCTTTCAAGTTCTGTGTTGCTGATGGTGACTTTTTCACCAAATAGGCTAAACAGTTTACACAATCAAATGATAGCATATTATGAAAAAGACAATATTTCATTTCCCTCCTCAGTTCAAATACAGGTATTGACAGATTTGTAATTAAATCAACCTTTACACAATTCACCATCATGGCCTGCACCTACATACTGAGATCATACTAATACCTAATTGTGCTCATGCAAATACAAAGCCCATGTAGATTAGTTGCCACCTTTTTCACTGGTAAGCATAAGAACTGCCCAGTCTCTAGACCTGCCTTACATTCCTATAAGTTTCTGTGTAAGTGTGCTGCTAAGAGGCCAGAGGACAGAGAAGGTTAGATCTGTCTGTGCTTATTTGGGGAGCTTCACTCTCCTAGACCCAGAACTCTCTGACTTTCCTCATGCTCCTGGAGAACAAGGAGCCCTTTCGGGGCAGCCCTGATCAAGGCAAGAAATATACTGTAACAAACTGGTTCCTAAGTGGTAGCTGCATTAGTCTAGTTCAATGGTTCTCAACAACTGTATCCTGATAGATTACTCTGTTGCCACTTAGTGGTAAGTGTGTCACAGACAGCTGGGGAAATGGCTGGATTTGGCCTGGGGGGAGTGGATTGTAGGGTCGCAACCAGCTGCCAATTGTGTCATGACCTGCAGAAGGTTGAGAACTACTGGTCTAGTTCAGCAAAAAACAAGGAGTCCTGTGGCACTTTTTACAACTAACAAATGTAGGATAATGGGTTCCTGTTATCCAGGGCTAGATCTGCTGCATGTCTCTTCCCGCAAAACTCAAAGGGAAGAGGGTTACAAAGCAATTCCAAACATCAGAAGAAATCAACACCTCTCTCACAGCAGCCTTCAAGCTTAATCACAGTCTTTGAAGACAAGATCCCTTTGTGAAAGCAACTATTCCTGGCAGGTAGTTTTCCATCTGAAAGAGCTCAGAGCAAGTATACAGGGAAAATGCATCTATCAACATAAGCTAAAAAAGCTGAGCAGCATTCATGAAAATGATGGCCTGGCTGTTAGAAGAATTATCTGCCAGCACCACTTCCATCTCCAAGCAAAATGGTAATTAAACATTTAGCCACATTACATTTGCAGAGTTTTATGAGGGAGAGATTAGAAGGATTTGATTGGACTGAAATACCCTTTGCAGTGGATACGGCAGGTGCAGACTTCTCCACAAAGCTTATGAAAGAATTCACTGAATTAGTGCCTCATGGCAGTTAAAGGCTGTCTTATGTTTAGAATGACAGCACTCCGGCAGAGCAGAAAACCTGCTTCTTGCTAATGAGCTCATGATTTGCTCTTGGGAGCTAGAATTTTTGGCAGCAGTCATTTTGACAAAGGTTTATAATAGGTTTTGGGATGGAAGGAAAACGTATTCATTGGCACCCCTCTGAGATGGAATATTTAAAAATGAACAAGCACCAATCTTTTGCTGATTCAGGAACAGGTGACCCGTTAAATTCTCAGATGAGAATTACTTATGCAGACCCCCTTTGTTGCACGCTGCCCCTTTGGAACTTTGTTGCAGTATGCGAGCCCTACATGTCACTAGTGCAGAACCATCCCATGACCGTTACTCAATAAAAAGGGAAAAACAATAACAGAAAATGGGGAAATGGCAGAGGAACTAAATGATTTCTTTGATTCAGTTTTCACCAAGAAGACTGGTAGTGATTGGATGCTTGATGTAGTGAAGGCAGTAAAAATGGGAAGGACCAGAAGATAAAATAGGGAAAGAACAAGCTAGAAATTACTTAGACAAATTAGAAGTCTTTGAATCACCAGGGTTCAAGAGGTTTAGGACTCAAGGAGCTGACTCAGGAGTTATCTGAGCCACTGGCCATTATTTTTTAAAAGTCATAGTAAATTGGAGAGATCCCAGAGGACTGGAAAAAGGCAAATATAGTGACCATCTATTAAAAGGCAAATAAGGACAATCCAGAGAATTACAGGCCAGTCAGCTTAACTTCTGTGACAGGAAAGATAATGGAGCCAATAATTAAGGAATCGATTTGCAAACATCTAGACTAGAATAAGGTGTTAAGTGATAGTCAGCGTGGATTTCTCAAGAACAAATTATGTCAGACCAACCTGATAGCTTTCTATGACAGGGCGACAAACCTTGTGGGTAGAAGGGAAGTGATAGATGTGGTATATCTGACTTTAGTAAGGCTTTTTATATGGTCTCACATCATCTTCTCATTAACAAACTAGGGAACTACAGCTTGGATGGAGCTACTATACAATGGGTGCATAAGTGGTTGGATAATTGCTCCCAGAGAGTACTTATCAATGGTTCACAGTCATGCTGAATGGCCAGAACAAGCAGGGTACTGCAGAGATAGGTTCTGGGTCTGGTTCTGTTCAATATTTTTATCGTTGATTTCGATGATGGCACAGGGAGTACATTTATAAAGTTTGCAGATGATACCAAGCAGGGAAGGATTGGAAGTGCTTTGGAGGACAGGATCACAATGGTCTGAGGTAAATAGGATGAAACTCAATAAGGACAAGTGCAAAGTAGCCCAGTTAGGAAAGAACAATCCATTGCATGCATACAAAATAGGGAACTACTGCCTCGGAAGGAGTACTGCAGAAAGGGATCTGGGTGCCATAGTGGATCACATGCTAAATATGAGTCAACAGTGTAACTCTGTTGCAAAAAAAAGCAAATACCATTTTATGACATATTAACAAGAGTATTTTAAGTAAAACGTAAATAGTAATTCTTACACTCTACTCCACACTGACTAGGCCCCAACTGGTGTACAGTGTCCAGTTCTGGGTAACTCATTTCAGGAAAGATGTGGACAAATTGGAGAAAGTCCAGAGAAGAACAGCACAAATGATTAAAGGCCTGGAACATTTGACTTGTGAGGGAAGACTGAAAGAATGGGGTTTGTTTAGTCTGGAAAAGAGGATACTGAGAGGGGACATGATAATAATTTTCAAGTACCTAAGAGGGTGTCTCAAGGAGGAAGGAAGAAAATTGTTCTCTTTAATAGCCAGTGATAGGACAAGTGTAGAGTTCAGGGTCCCAGTTTTGCCTGGAGGGCACCCCCTTTTGGTCTCATCGGGGAGTTACTCAGATCAAAGGCCCCTCCAGGCAGCAGATCCTTTAACTCTTTTCACACCAAGTTCCTCTCTAGGCTGCCCCAAAGTCTAAGTGCCCCAGCCCCCAGGTGGGGCGGGCAGCCACAAAGTCTAGGTACCTCCAGTGGGGCAAGAACACCACAGATGTCTTGAAGCAGTGGGGGGCACAGTGGTCGGTCAGTTAGTTTGGGAAGGACAAAGAGTGAGGAAGGGGATGCAGGCCCACCCACTCCACTGCATCCCAGCCCAGGGCCCTACCAGTGACCATAGACCAAGTCACCAGGACCAGCAGGGCTCCAGCTGCAACACGCTGGTGCAGGCAGATGCACGGCACTCCACTCTCCCTGGTACTATACCACTCTAGGTACACATGTGCCAGGGTCTCCCTCTCACTGCAAAAGGGGCAAGTGTCTGGGTTGGGGGTGAACCGCGCCAAGTACCCACCCGTGCTAACAGCTCCATGCAGGAGCTGCCAACCACTGTCCCTGGCAGGCTGCGGGGTCAGCGTAGAGTACAGGCTGTTGGCCCAGGGAGGCTGGGCAGGCTGTAGAGCTGGCTGGCCGGAAAGGCAGGGCCAGCTGGCAGGGCTGGACCTGGCCTCCTCTGGCTTGCTCCCTCCAGGCAGGCACATATTTCACCTTTGAGAGCTCAGCCCCACCTAAGCTCCCAGCCTAGGCTTTTCTACTTCTCCTTCCTGCCCTGGCCACACCCCTCTGCTTCCAGGGTCTAGGTCCTGCAGTTCCCCAGTCTGGCCAGGGAGGGCATCCGGGGCCTTCCTCGGGCCCGGGCTCAGAGGATGGCAACAGCTCCTTGCTACAAGAAACAATGGACTTAAATTACGGCAAGGGAGGTTTGGGTTGCACATTCGGAAAAAATTCCTAACTGTTAGGATGATTAACCCCTGCAATAAGTTGCCTAGGCAGGTTGTGGAATGTCCATCATTGGAAGTTTGGTTATCAGTGAGCATTTTTGTTGTGCATCCCAGGAGTCCTTGTAAAAACTCTCTGGAGCCTGATTCCAGGACAAGAACCTCATTATCTTCTGATCAGATCCATTGGTCAGCCTATAACCACATTCAAATTACCAAACATCCAGAAATCGGGCAACAAGTCTTTCCACTCATGCTTAGCCACCATGTGGTTACCATCTTCCATCAGCAAGAGTCATCTGTTGTGGACAGGGGAGGCCTCCATAACTCTGGTTCTGCCCACGCATCTTTGCACAAAGCGCAGCCTGCTTGGCTGCCTTTCTTGCTTTTTCTTACTTTGTTTCAGAGCAGAGCTGATTGCTGGCCTCCTTTTCTCCTTAAATTTTAGTTCTCTCAGCCCCACAAACTGGTTCCAGGGTTCTTCCTCCTCTTGTCTGGGTCCCAAGGATCTCTGGCACTATCAGACTTTCACTAGTAAGCTGGGGCTTACTCTTTTCCCCTAGATCTTGTCCTGGGTACTTTTCCTCCTCTCCTATCCCCCAGGGAAGTCCCATTTTTCTCCTTAATTGTTTACTTTCGGCCTACCGTTTTCAGATTTGTCTGTTGCCAGCCCCTCTTTCTTGTTCCTTCCTAGTCTCACTTTTTGCCACAGGGACCCTGGGGAACCCCCCACCCAGCTTCCTCTCATCTGGGAAGGGGCTCACATCTATTTCTACAGTTAGGAACGGTGCTGGGGATTGTGGCACCCCTCCTCCCCCCCGCAGCAGAGCGACACTGGTGCATATGAGTGATGTCATCAGGGGAGCGCAATGGTGCTGTCCCCTTTTGGCGCTCCTCAAATGCTGGCGCCCCACTGCAATGCAGGGGCTGCTTACCGTGTAGTGCTGGTCCTGTCTACAGTCAATGGTTGAGACAACCTATCTGCCACCACCACTAACTTCCACTTGAACATCCCTTTTGCCTTTGGGGTATCAGCCCTAGCTTTCTCTATGGATACACAACAACTCTAGGCTCCACCTAGCAGCATGCAAAGGGGCTTTACCAAATCCCAAGACAGTGTGCATTAGTCTCCACTGGTGCCTCCTTCTCAGGGATGGTCACAGTTAACCTGCACAATTCTGTAAGTCCACCTTCCACAGCAGGGTAATCTCTCTAAGCCCCAGTTGTCCAGGCTGGTAGCAAACCACTCCCTAGTGCTGGAAGGAGTTCCTTTTGTCCCCTCCTTCTCTGGTTGTCCTTGCAGCAAAGTCACCTCCCTTCTTCCCAGAGCATGGTCCTGGAAATGGCCAGACCTCTTGCCCTGAGCAGTCCTCTTCCACCCTTTCCTGAGAGTTTGACTGCTGCTGCCAGGTGATTGGCTAGTGCCACCAGATCCAAAGATGGGCAATTTGAGGGAGACTGAAGAAATTGGTCCAATGTTATCCTACCTATTATTTCCCCTACACTTGGGGTGTCAGGCCTTATCCAGGGACTAGCTCAGTTAGTTAATTTTTGAGCAAATGCCCTGGGCTGCACTGCTTCAGCCCATCTAGGTGCCCAGAATATCTGTCTGTATTTTTGCTGAGAGGCCTACCCAGTCCACAGAGCGGTAACTACAGCAGGCCAACAGGGCAAAGCCCTGGGCAGCGTGGAGCGGCTCAATAGAGCTGCTCTATTAAAGGGCGGCTTTTGCAATGCTGGTTCCAAGCACCGCTAATGGCAAGGAGTGCGTTCCGACTGGAACACACCCCAGGCAGCAAAAACCGGTGTTATGGCTCTGCTGGTCCATGCTGGCTGCCTTTATTAAATCACACTCCTAGCCCACTCCTTGCTAAGGGCTGTGTGGACTGCTTGGGCTTCTTCCCCTGACAAACCGGGTGCCCCTTGGAGGGCACAGAGTCCCATCTCATCCTGCTCCCATCGCTACCCTCTTCAATAGAAGCGCATCAGTTTCAACCACCAGGCCTATCAAACACAGGTTAACCCAAGTCCTTCACCGTTTCCCACTACATGAATGAAATCAGGTTTCTACTCTCCATTAAGCCATATGGACAGTCTTCAGCTTTGCGTTGTTTAGGGTCCCATTCTCACTACTGCCAGCCACTCTGAACCCCATGGGGCAATGGAAAACAATTGCAGTATGCACCATTTCCTTCTAACACTGAACAAAGCCCTTCATCATAGAAAATAAAAAAAACTCCAACAACCATTATTGTGCCTAAGGCTGCTCTGGTGTTCGCTGCTACACTGCAGAGTGTCAGCTAGAACCTGTTTCAGACCTGTCCTGCCTGGTTTCTTGCTGTAATTTTAGAGAACTAGTACACAAACTCACTCTGTTCTTGGGGAAAAGCTTAGTATTCCTTCCCCTCCAGGCAGGGCACTCCTAGACCCACCGTGCCTGCTACTGCTTAGTCCCAGTTCCATTTGATGAAGGGCTTTTAACTAGAAATATTTCCAAAGGGGCCGCCTTGCTAAGAGGCTCAGCAAACAAACAAGGCGTCTCCTTGCTTGTTTTAGCGGGAAATACTATATTTGACCAGCAGATGGCACCAGAAACCAGAGTTTTGGCCATACTCCTTAGGCTGTTGTTTCTCTGTCTGTGAAACAAACAAGAAGTCTTGTGGCACTTAAAGACTAACAAATTTATTTATTGCATGAGCTTTCATGGGAGAAAATCCCACTTCAACAGATGGTTTGAAGATGGGGGAACTTACAGAATGGGAGAAAATAAATGCAGGGAAGTGTAAGTCATGGGAACAGGTCACATTGTAACAGCAAATCAAAACAGCTGTAAAGATTCAAATGCTGAGGAACAGCCTACAGCTGAAGATGAGGTCAAATCACCTGTTGTAATGAGAGAAAAATCTGATGTCTTTATTAAGTCCTGAAGCAATGCAACCGAATTTGCAAATAAATTCTATCTCAGCAGCTGCTTTTTGAAACCTTCATCTCGTATTCATCTGTGTGACCAAGCAATTAGCAAATCATTAGAGGAGTGATCAGGAAGATTGAAATGCTGACCCAGTGGTCTTAGAATGTTGAGATTTCTGATGTCAGATCTGTGTCCATTTATTCTTTTCACACAGACAGTCCTGTTTGTCCAATATATAAAGCAGAGGGGCATCTCCTGCACATGATGGCATAAATCACATTGGTAGATGAGCAAGTGAATGAGACCCTGATGGAGCAGCTGGCTTTATTAGGTCCTGTAACAGTGTCATCGATGCAGGCACATGAGCAAAGCTGACAGCATGGTTCGCTGCAGGGATATGTGCCCACTCCAGTGGCTCTGCTGCTAGGCCTGCAGTCGCTGGCAAGTATCTGGCCAAGGATGCGGGGGGCTGTCTGTCAGCGAGGAGAGGTCAGTCTCCCAAGGCCCAGGAGAGTGAGGCACCATCTTACAGAACAGGCCATAGATTCCCCAAGGATGTGCTGCAGAGGTCCGATGCCAGTAAAATAGTGAAGTGGCAAGCGCACTGGCTTCAGAGCATTAATGCAAAGAGCTGTGTTTCATGCAAACACTGAATTGTGGCTGGAGTTTTAGACCCCTTCTGTTCTCAATTTAAGTTATTGTCACAGCATCTGTAAGCGCTTGGGGCACAAGTGGCTGGTGCTGGAAGCTGCCATGAAAAAGCCTCTGTGAGACAAGGCAAGTGAAGCCAGCAAAACCAGACAAGATGAACAGGAGAAACAGGGGCTCCCCTGCAATAGGATGGCTACTCTGTTAAATGCATGCATATCTGTAAACGCATGCACAACTGCAAGCTTCTATTAATGTCTGTGTAGCGCTGGAGTGTCTAACCTTTCCATGTGAGGCACTACATAGGAATTTTTTTCTCGCTCAGGGATCTGAAGGTTTCTGACACCCACGGCCAAGCCTACATTCCCCCCAGCACCCATATAGGACAGGAGAGGTTCCAGCACTGCCCTGCAGCTGCCCTGGGGAGGGAAGGTCAATACTTGCAGGTGGGGGTGAGGTGGTTTAGGCAGGGAGATGTGAGAAACAAAAGGGGCAGGGAGGGGTAGCTTAGCTGCATGAGGAGCAGTGTTGCACAGACAACAGGAAAGGGAGAAGGAGGGGCCCCCTGGCCTCCCACCCAACCCAGGCAACCTGTGGCACCCAGGGGTGCAAGAAGCCACCATGCCCTAGGGCAGGGGTTGGCAACCCAGGAGGGCAGAACAGCCATTCTCTCCTCCTGCTCCCCTCAACCGGATGAGCCAGAGCCACGGCTCCCTAGCACTGGTGGTGATGGGGGTGAGCAGGCGGCAAATGCTCCCTCCCTCTGCTGGTGGGCGGAGCAGCACTGCTCCACCTACCAGATGGCTCTTCCTCCCAAAAGTGGCCGGCAGGGAGCTGGGCCTTGTGGAGGCAGGGCCCTGGAACAGCCCCTCTGTGGAGTTCAGACCACTTCTACCCAGCCAACCTAGGCCCTGGATCAGGCCCACTCAGTCCTGGGGCTGGAAGGACAGACTGCTTCCTCACCACACCACTGCCCTGCAAATCAGCTGCAGCTGGAGAAGAGGAGCTATTGCTGCTTCCTAGAGGGCTGCATTGCATCCTGTGACTCTGGTTTGTGGGCCCAAGGTTGAAGAACCCTGGTGAAGAAGAACTGTCACAGCAGCAGAACTGCTAGACACTTTTCTGTTAGAAAATGTTGACTCAATGGAACCGAGACATTATGCAGGAATGCATCCATTCCATCCAAATTGTTGATAGAAACTGCCGGTTAATTGGCAGCCCAAGCTTCTCAACTCTCCTGGCAGTGCTGGTCTTCCATTACTTCTGGCCTCCAGCTCCTTGGAGAGGCAGTTGCTCAGAGAATGGGTTCCCCAGGCAGCTGTGTTCCCTCAGAGTGCCATTTGCCTGAGGAGCTGAGTAGCCATGGAAATCAATTGCCTAGGAAGAAAGGCAACCAGGAGCAAGCTGAAAAATTCCAGTTGAGATCTTCTCCAAATGGAAGCCTCCATACTTCCAAACACCCCACAACAATGATCTGTAAAGCACCCGTTCAGGACATGAGCACTGTGACTGGAGCGGGAACAGGAAAGCTGGTTGGTGTTATAGGGTAGGCTGCCTCTGGGGCCTAGATGTTGGGGTGGCTCCAATCCAGCCTCTGGGAAAGCATCACAGTAGGCAGTGGTGGCTGCCCCCCTCAGCAATGCTGGGCAGGAGCGGCCAACAATGCTGAAGTGTATTGTGCCAGCCCTGTGCAACATCATGAAGGGCACCATGAGTGCAAGCAACCCGCCAGCTCAGGAAACCCTCTCCAGTGAAGTAGGTCAGTGCTGCCTTACCCTCCTTCTCTCTGCAGTCCTCTCCGGGCATGGAGGTCTCCAGGCACGTCAGCCTTATTTCTTCCTCCGCAATCAGCCACTTCTCCACACAGCTCTGCAATGGGTTCAGAAGGCATCCCTGCACTAAATGGGCTGGGGGCAGTCCAGGGCCATCCCTGGGGGGTGAGGCAACTGTCCTGAGCTCCACAGTTCCATGGACCCCATGCTGCTGCCTGCTACTGCCACACTGCCCACTCCACTGTCTCATTGCCTCTGGGAGCAGGAGCCCTGACAAATTACTTCATCCTGGGCCCCCTCCTGCCTCGGGGAAGCCTTGGGGGCACACAGGCCTACGTAGCTACAGAATGCCAGCAGCAGCTACACTACATGTGCCTTCTCTCCCTCAGGAGTGAGGTATCAGCTACACTTGCCTCCACCTGTGCAAACAGTGCCCTTGCCCTGCGCTCATACCTCATGCAGAGTGGAAGTGAGGGCAGTCTCCTCTCTCCCCCCACGCAGGGGGTGGGTTGTGTTCTTGCCTTTAGGCTGGGGAGGTGCTGGTTGGTTGTCCTGAGGGGGCTGTGCTGTGGGCACTACTGTGGTGCCAAGGCTCCAGCAGCCATAGTGGGGTGGAGAGACAAGACACTTTACTAGAAGAGGCAGTGAACTCCATACTTCAAACCCTGGGTCTATACTTCAGCAGGCCTCCAATTTTACATGGCCAGTTACCAGGCTATGCTGGCGAAACACCACTTCCACATGTGTAAGCTGAACGTAAGCCCTCTCTCAGGAAGACAAATGGGCTGATTTCCAGTCTTCAGTCAAGGAAGGCATGTTGGCTACCAAGGTCACTCTCCAGGACACAGTACATGTAATCAACACAGCATCCCACTTATTAGCCAGAGACTTGTGGTTACAAACATCAGGGTTCTCAAAGAAGGCCCAGATCATGCTGGAATTGATAATTAAAATTTTTTCAATGATGAAACTGACTTTGTGGTGGGGTGGGTTCTGTTCATTGTGTTTATGAATTCTGCTTGCACTGTCTTCCCAAGCCAATGCTAGTTTGATATTCTCTCCTTTTATTAAAGGGTTTACTTTCTATACTCAGATTCTGTGCTTGCGAGAGTGGAAGAGTTGCCTTTTAGGCTACCTAGGGGATAATGTGTGATTTCCCAGGTGAGTGGTAGGGGCTTGAGCTGGTTTGGTGTTGTAACATTTACAGGAACCCCTAGACACAGAACCTGGCCCTATGCTGCTGCCAGCTCTGCTGGCAGAAGGCTTACAACTGTTATCTAACCTTGCTCAGAGTGGGTCTAAGCACCTTGTAAAGGTGTTAAGACTCTTATGTGCTTTAGAGAAGGGTTTTTAATTCACTCCCTCAATCTATGTTTGGTAAGCCATATCTGCTTTGTCAGCATTGTAGCAATTTTAATCACTGGAGCTGCTGTTATGCTCCTTTAACATGAGACTGAGCCATTGTGGGAGGGAATCAGAGCCCTCCTTTGCCTGCTTTGCTCAAAAGGGACTGTAAGCTATAGCAGTAGTTTCCAAACCATGGGTCAGGACCATAGTGGGTCAAAGACCCTCATGTACTGTGTTGCGGTGCCCCCTGCTGCTCCCACCAAAAGACTGGAAACAAAAAAAATCTTTGCAGCCCCCCCTGACTGCTTATGTAACCTGGCCCGCACAGGCAGACTCTGGCCTGCACCACTCTGGTGGCACCACTGGGACAGCTGGCAAGCAGTGCTGCTGTGGCTCCATCCCCCTGCCAGGATCCAGCCACTGGTAGGGAGAGGCAGCCCTGGCAGGGAGCATCAGGGCTGTAGCTGGATTCTGGCCTCATCAAAGAGAGGTTCTGCGAACCGCCTGCAACACATCTGCAGACCCCTGGGGGTCCCCGGACCACAGGTTGGGAACCACTGCTGGAAAGCATTGCTGAAAGATGCAACTGTTGGGTCATGAGTGTACATGATTTATTTAAAATGAGTCCTGAGAAAAGAAGTTTGAAACGACTGAGCTACAGTACTGGGCCTGGAGTTACACTGTTCTACCTGTAATAGCTGTGGCTCGCCTGAGGCACTACATGACTACTGACCCCTCACAACCCTGCTTTCTTTGTAGAGCAGCTGGAGCTGGGGGCAGCAGAGGTGGCTTTTGGGTTAGGTGAAGCAGGCACACGCTTAGGGCCCCAAGCAGTAAAAGGCTCCATCACCTGCTTCACCTACCCCAAAAGCTGCATCTGCCTTGGTTGGCAGCATGAGGAGGAGCTGGCCCCTAGGGCTGGGGGCAGGTGGAGGAGCAGGCCAAGGCCAGCAGCTGGGACCTGGGGCCTCGGGGCAGGACCAGTGGTGGAAAGCCAGAGCTGCGGCTGCTCCCACAGTCCTATATAGGGCCCCCATTAGCCAAAAGCTACGTCAGGGGGCAGTTTTCTCACACAGCAGGGAATGCTATGGAGAAGGGCAGAGACTTCATCCCAGCAGCGGCTGGAGAACAGCAGGGCCAGCCTAGGCAGAACTGACCCAAAGCGTTGTTCCAGCCTGTAGAGGGTAGGTTTTCCAGCAGCGCCCCACGCCGTCGCTCCTTTGTTGTCCCACCCACCCCGCCACGGGCGGAGCGGCGTGTTCACCCGGCGCTTGTTTGGGGTTGGCAGTGCAGCTGGAAGTGGGGGTTTACAGCAAAGAGAGGCGCAGGCGAGTCTGTGACATTGGGGAGTGCAGCGCAGCCTGCGGCCATCCCTGGAGACTCTGCTCTGCCCCCTCGCCCCCGCCTGGCTCATGCAGCCCCGGAGCACCACACCCGGGGCTCCCACAACCCCCGCCCAAGGGCCAGCTGGCACAGGAAGCGCGAAGACCCAAGGCGGGGGCAGGGCTAGCGCGAGCCAGGCGCCGCTCTGCGTTGAGGGAAAAGGAGCCGCAGCCCCGCCCCCCACTCCGCAGTGCTTCGGGCCGGCGAGAGGGGAACTACCGCCAAAATGGCGGCTTCCCTTTTCCCTCAGCTTCGCCGCCATCTTGTTCGTAGTTCTGAGACCTGCGGCGGCTCTGCGCACGTGCGGCGGGCTCCGGCGCTTCTGCGGGCGGTGCGCAAGCGCGCCCAGTCCGCCGCCCAGCCGACCGCCGCACGCTGCTGGGAGCGCCGCTGCCGCTGGAGCCGCTTCCCTGCGGGTAGGGTTAAGAGCCGGGTGCGGGCTGTGGCGGGCTCAGGCGCATAAAGCCGCGTTGTCCCGTTCTGCGGGCACCGGCCGGGGGCGCCGCTGGTAGGATCGCGGGGGGGCATAGGAGCGGGACCCCCAGCCGCCGTCGCCCGGCGTGTGGCGGGGCGGAGCCGGTTCCTCCCCTCGGTGGTGCGGGGAGGGAGCGGCTCGGGCGGGGCGCGGTGACCCCGCGGGCGGGTTGTCCGGCTGGGCCGAGAGCGGTGGCGCGCGGTGCGTCCTCTCCGGGGGACCGTCCGTGGGCGCCGCCCGTTACCTGCAGCCGCAGCTCCGGCCGGTCCCCTGGGGCATCCCTCGCTCGAGTGGTGTCTGGGCTGACCGGCTCCTGCCCACCCTTATCTAGCAATCCCAAAAGATCAAGTTTTCAGGGTCCTGGGCCCCAGTTCCCGGGGCTTCATCTCCCCCCCCCCCCCCACCGGTCCTTGGCTCCTGTAACTTTCGAGAGGGAGCAGAAAGTCTCCACTGGCAAGGGAGAAGATTGCAGTAGGGTTTCTCTGTCCCTGCTTGAGTTGTAAATAAGGGGCTTAGCTAAACACATTTATTTAAAAATGTGGTGACCTCACTCCTGCAGGGGAATAGTTGGGTAACCTGGTGCTGGTGAGGTTGGCTTCTGCACATCACTTGTGTTGAGTAATCTGAAACATACAGAGGGATTTTTTTTTTTCCCCAGTATTCTAGCTTTCTAAATCAGAGAAGTGATGCAGTGCGGTAAACTGCTAAGTCTCCTTTGAGAGAATGGTATTGTCACAGAAATCTGACAGACTGGGACTGATGGGGGGTGGGGGTCGGGTGGAGATAGACAATTAGTGAGGCCCAAGGCCAAAATGTCTGAGAAGCCTGCCCAGTCTCATCCCTGATTGCTTGTATTCAGGCAGCTGCTCCAGTTTCTACCAGAATGCTATCTGTAACTTTATGGATTTCATGTTGCATAAAGTCTCTTTGGCCACCTCTTTTTGCTGAGAAGGGGAGAGGCCAGATATCTCTTCCCCACCAGCCACACCCTGATTGTTTAGGCAGGTATAGACCTTAATGCTTCCCCATGTTCTATTTTTGGGGTGTGGTCCAGCCTCTTGCATCTGTTGCTACACAAGGTTTTCCCAAGTAACAGAATGAAAATGACATGACAGAACACTGAACAGCAATGAAACTGTCATGTTAGTTTCTTTCTCTTGCTGCTTGGGAACAAAGACCAGCACTGTCTCTCTACAAACTTAGTACAGCCTTTGTGTTTCAGTCCAGTTTCCTCCTCCCCAACAGAAGGGTTAGAAACATTTTGAATGAAAGGGTAGTGTCTGCTTGAATTACATTTCATTCCTCATCCAACTCATCACTAAGTGGTTTTCAAGCCCTGGGTTTAGTAAATAAGCTCTTTAAAATGGAAATAAAATATAAAGTGTATTTACAAAAGCTGTGTTCTCCATCTAGTTTACAGATGGATGTGATTTATTCATTCAGATCATCCATGGGAGGCTATTATTTATGTAAGCCTTCATGGTGCTGAGGGAAATTATGGCATAGATAAACTTTAGTCACCAGTATATTGGATTTTTTTTCTTGAATGCACTGACTTCATTGAAGTTGAGTGGCAAATGGAAAAGCACCAAATTGTTTTAAAATACTGTGCTGAGAGTCTCTGTTAAGGATCAGAAGGAATTCAGCACATTAGGGGTATTCAGAGTGTAAATGTAATCATTTTTGGTAGATGAAAACAAGATGTTCCTTGAATTAGTGAGGTTTTAATCAGCAGTGAATAGGGAAAGGAGTTGGTTTGTGACAAATTTTTCCCTGTTTGGCAACTTCCTTTGACTGTGCCAACATTTACCTGATATTAATGTAGGGCAGAATGAGTTATTCAGAAATATTTTGGTTGTTAAATGAACTGCTTCTGAGATGATGTTAAACGTTCCCCTCAAATTCCACGTTGTAGGAGCCCGGTTCTTGCAATCCCATATGCACCACTGTCACTTCTTTTGACCATCGCAAACATTCAGTTACATGAGAAACCAAGACTGACTGACAGTTGGTCTTTTGCACAGCATAGGCGGTTGTGTTGTTGTGGAAGAGACTTATGTTCTAGTGTAGGGGTTGGCAACCCCTGGAATGTATGACATACATGGCTTGTGTGCCCATTCACAGTGGCATGCAGAGCTCCATGGCTTGCAGTGCCATGGCTACTCCCTTCTGCTGGCCCCACCCCCCAGTGGTGCCTGGGACTGCAAGAGCCGCCATGCACACGTGACTCTTGCAGGGCTAGCAGGGAAAAGGGACCACCTGAATGCAGCCCTTGCAGCTGCAGGCCAGGGGTGTTGCTGGTGCCTGGCACACAGGGCACATGCCCCATGTCTCAGCGCCAGTCCCCCGAGTGTCGGGCCACCAGCCTGGCCCTGGATCCCTGGGCAGGAATGGGAGCAATGGCGCTGCCATTCCTTGCCGGGGATCCAGGGTCTGGCCGCCTGCAGCAGTGCTGTGGCTCCTGGCCCTGTTCCCAGGTGGGGATTCGGGGCCAAGCCTCCCACAGCGACAAGAGCCTGAGGCAGGATTGGGCCCAAGCCCTGAATTGGGGCGGGGGGGGTGAGGCCCCGGGTCTTGCTCTGGAGCAGAGACACTCCTGCCCCAGACCCCACTGAGGGGCATGGCCAGCAGGGAAAAGGAGCCAGTACCTTCTGGCCTTGCCCTCAGCACCTGTCGTGGGTTGAAGTGGTGGGGCTGGCAAAGATTGCTGACCCTTGTTCTAGTGAATGGTTCAGTTCCTCACCCGTCAATCTAGCAGCAGGTTTGAGAGCACTGTGTGATTAACCCCTGTTGAGGAGGGAGTCCAAACATGTCAGTCTGAGTCAGAACCTGTAGCAGAATGATCATGAGCCCTCTGACTATGTGAATTAGAAGGAGTTTGAGAAGGCATGACTGAATGCATCCTATACTCATGCCCGGTTCATATCTATAATATACTTTGCACAAAGTATATTCAGTAATATCATGGTGAAATGTGTTGGGCATCATTATATGTAAAGTTATGATCCCCATCTTCTCCCCACCCCCATCGTTCTTGGGGCTTGTTCAAACTCACAGATCAACAAATAGGCAAAACAGGTCAATCAGTCTTAAACAAAGGAATGTGTGTTTACCTCAAATTTACATATAAAAAGTGAATAGAATCCTTTCCCAATGAAAAGGGGAAGGCAAGGGACAAGAGGAATGTGAATTCTGGCAAACAGGACTGGAAAAACACAGCATGGGACTTTTTTTTTTCAGAAGACATCATGCCACCTGGCTCTCAGCAGGAAAAAGTCTTTTTCACAGAAATAACTATGAAGACCTTAACAAACGAGGAGTCTTGTGGCACCTTAAAGACTAACAAATTTATTCTGGCATAAGGTTTTGTGGACTACAACCCACTTCGTCACATCTGATATAGCCCACAAAAGCTCATGTTCAAATAAATGTGTTAGTCTTTAAGGTGCCACAGGACACCTCATTTGTTTAGCTGAAACAGACTAACACAGCTGCCTCTTGGAACTCCTCAAAAGTTTGCATTTCAGGAGGACAAACGGCCGAGAAAAGTTAGGGACTGACACCCCTAGAAATCCCTGTCTCTTTGCATCTAAGCTGATAAAAAAAAATCACCTGTTGAGTTATGGGGGAGGAGTCCTGACCAAAAAGGTTGGTGGTAATGCATGTGATTAGAGCACTGCAAATCCTTGGGTATCTGCTTTAGCCCCATGGACTATTTACAGCTGGTGTATCAGCTACAGATCTCAAAAGCTGGGAAGCAGCTGTCTGCAGCTTGTAGTGTTGACTGCTTCCCTGCCTTTGAGGATTCAGAGTTAAGCAGTCCTGGCTCCTGGGGCCTACCACAAGTCTGCTTTTGGCACTTCCCCCCATGGCCTGCTGATCATCTGTTCCATGGGGCCCTTCCAATCAGTTGGTGAGAGTCCCAGTGCAGGTTTGAATGCTACAGAAGAGAGGCTGCAGATGGTGGGTTGAATATAAATTGATCCATGCCGATTGGAGGTGGATACACATTTATGTATCTGTTCAGGGCTCTACTAATGGATAAGCACTATGCCTTATATCAAGTCTAGTTTGCTAGTTTTAGCATCAGGAAGCATTGTTTTTATTTTTCTCATAAGCAGTTAAAACTATAATGCCTATACTTGATGTCACTTAAAATCCTATCTGGTTTAATTAAACAATAAAACAAGTTTATTAACTAAATCCTGTGTGTTTTCATTAAACTCTTTGGGTAACTTCATTTAATGTGGTGAGCTATTATGTGTTACATTAGGTTTGTTATCCGTCTACTAATACATCTGGGCTATCCAGGAGAGAGTGTGGAATGCAGTTTGGTAGAATATGTGGGACTGGAAGTAAATTAGGGTCATGCAACATGTAGTAACCAAGACTGTAGGAGTTTAGCGTGGCTAGTGTTTGCTGGCAGGCTGGGGGGATGTGTGTGTGACTGATCTGCTTGGGGTGACCACCTGAAAATGCCAAGGTCAGGGCTGGCTGCAAGAGGAGAGCAAGTTCTCCGAGTATTGGTGGGTGACACTGAAGTCAAACTCTACGGCCAGCCACAAACAATGCTTCTGACTCACTACGCTGGTTATCAGGAAGTTAAGAAAAAATATACTCATTCCCCTTTACTGTATTTAAATCTCTGGCTCTCAGTCAATCATTATCTAGTAAAGAGATAAGTTTTATTGAAATTCCATGTTCTTTACCAAAAAGATTCCTGAAAGGGCCAGCCACATTACCAGATCAATATTAGCTTGTATCTTACCCAAAATCACACATGACCAGCCAATCCTGTAATAACTAAAACAAAAGATTTCTTACAGGAAGAAACAAACCAACTATGAGACGTATTAAATGCTTAAATCAATCACATACATACAAATGATTTGACAGTCCATCTAGACCAGGTTTCTGGCAGAGTTATGGAGTTTTCAGGCTTTATAGGCCCTCTGGTGTACATCCAGTACCTGGTTGTGTCTCTTGTTTCACACCTTCAGCTGACTGTAGATAAGTTGATCCAGAGGTAGATGAAGGCTGAAGACAAAACAGATGTGGTGCAGCTGCCCGTTATATACAGAGATGTACAGAAATAAGATGGAATCTATGGTTGCATGAGTAAGTCCTGGAGACTCAGTTTCTTTAATGAGCTATTAAGCAGGCACATGCTGCAGCCATTCTGTGTGAGGTGAAATACAAATACATCATACTTATCCATAACTTCCAATACAAATGACACATGTATATAAACAATATAATCGTACTTGGCAAATTATAACCTTTCTAATGCTACCTTAAGTGGCCTCTCATATGAATTATTGTGATTTTGACTAACTGTTATTAAATGACATTATAAATTTCCCTCTAATCCAGCCAGCATGATGCAGAGGTGAAGGACCAGGGCTGTGGCTGCACAGATATTTGGGGAGTGAGTTTCATGCTGGCAGGTGGTTTCTGAGCAGCTTGCGGGAGAGCTATAGTATTGTGAGGCACCCCAGGTAGCAGGGCAGGTAGTCACACAGAATCTCACTGGTCTGGAATGTACCCTGGAAGATCATAGAGACCATGTTTGCAAAGCACAGTTGGGTTGCAGTAGGGAGCCAGGGGATGGGGGGTTAGACTGGGGGACTTTACCAGTGTGAGAGAATTGGCACTACTTCTGTCCCCTCTAGTGACATCCAGTACCCTTTCCCTCCCTGCTCTAGGAGCTAAGGACCATACTGCTTGAGTGTTCTCTCTGCTCTCCTCCCACTGGAGTCTAGTCTCCTCCACCGAGAGAGTGCAAACTGCAACAGCATGTTGGTTGGTTTGTGCCCTAGCGTGCATGGCTCATGGGGAGAGGCTGCTAAGTGATAAAGTACCAGGTCTTGGCACAGACACACTTGGGAGTGTGTTTCTAGGATGGGTGAAGCAGGGATTGCCGCCAAAGACTTACGAACTATGGGAACATGACTGAATGAACAGCTGCATGGTTACCAAAAATGGGATTTCAGTAAAGTCATATGGGGGGGGGAGGTCTCTCCAGGGCTAGTCTGGGGAAGTAGGTTACGGGTTGCACTGTACAGGACTGGGAAATGGGGAGAAGCTTTAGGCAGGGAATAAACTAAGAGTTCATCTTTAAAACTTTGTGTATGAGCAGTAACAAAGGCACTGGAACTAGCTGATGACATTACATCACTCACCATTGGTTGGCATTTGGAAGGCTGGGAGCTCCTTTAGAAATGAAAGTTTAAATACTGCTGAAACTCAGTTTAGGTCTCAAGCTTCTCTCTGTATTCTTCAGGCAACTTTGCAGGTAAGCTGAGATCATCTTTCATTATTAACAAAAGCTGTTCAATTCATATTTTCTGTTCACAGGTCACTTAAGAATCCTCCAGTGGATTTCTGAATAGCTCGTACTCAATGTCCGTCATACATGCTGGCTCTTTCATCTTCTTAGATGGAAAACATACCTGTACGTTTGACTTTCAAAAAAGCTCTGTCAGTTAGGTCCTGTAATTAGTTTTATTTTTCAAGTAGAACTGAATATTAGAATTTTTCACAGAACTATTTTAAAAACAGACAGCTTGGGTTCTTTTGGGGTTTAAACATTTCCCCATTATATTTTTAATCAAAATATTACACCTAGGTGGTAGTGCATGAGAATCTGAAAATGGAATTGACTATGCCTAGAATATAATTAACCTGTTTTTAATCTCATTTAAGTACACAATAAATTGGTGAAAAGTAGACTTAAAATTTTCACCTTTAATGACTGAATACGAATTTTCCATTTTAATTATTGTCCCTTTAAATAATAGCTGTTGTTTTGACTGTCATTGTCATTGTTTTTGAAAACGGGAAAAGCTGAATACATGATGAACTCTATTTCTATAGCTTTCTTCAGTGCTGACACTGTAACCTTCCCTAATCAGAGACTGGCTGAGTCCAATAATTTGGCAGATGTTGGAGTGTATTCTTGTCCTGCATATCGTGTGCTATGTTTGGGATGGAGAACAGCTCTGAGTATGTTTGTAGGACAGTTGTCTTGGCCTAGCATGATTGCTGTAGTGAGAGAGGTAGACGAGATGTCTTATTCTGCTTCTGCTTTCTCTGCTTGATTGGACTCTTGTATAAGCGAGGGTGTGGTTCATCTTGCTGACTGTTGGCAGCTGAAATACTAGACAGAGACATAGTTGCTGTGACACTCAGCAGTTCTCAACTACTGCATCAGGACCCATTACTGTGTCACCACACAGCCGTAAGTGGGTCATGGGGGGCCTGGCTTTGGCCTGAGGGAGGGGCCTGGGAAGGCTGGCTTTGGTGTGAGGGAGGATCCCGGGGTGTCCTGGAGGGTCATGTGCACCACCAACACGTTGCAACTCACAAAAGATTGAGAACCACGGGCTTAGCCCTAGATCAAATCACAGTGAGGGCTAATACATTAGGCCGAGGGCAGCACCACTGAAACCTTTTCATACAATGATATTGCAAATATAGGTAACAGTAGTGTCATTGTGGGCTGTATGTTTGAGACCCCTGCCTTAGAGGATCTTCTAATTCTGTCCAGCCCTTTGGCAGCTCTCTGTGCTGCTTGGCTCAGCTGAGACGTGGCTGCTTTGTTTGCCAGTGATTTTAGGAATGCGCTTGCTCTGTATATTTAGGTGCATGTGTGTCCAGTATGCTTTCCACCTGCTCCCTCGCAGCACAGCTCATTTGAGGGTTTGGGGCAGGGGGCCTGGTGTGTCCTGTAGGGTTGTACAAACCACTAAGCGTGTTGTGACCCACAGAAGGTTGAGAACTGCTGTGCTGCATGACCACATGGGAGCCTGTACAGTGTTTTCAAGAAATAAATGACTGGTCTTAGAAGTCCGGAACTGAGTTATTAAGAACTAACAGACAAAGGCTCTTTAGCTGGTTGAACCCACATAAATGACTCATACTAAAATTTTATACTTTATAGTAGTAAAGCCTAATTTAATCTTTTAATATTAATATTGGTGTTTCATCACACTTCAGTTTGACATAGCTAATACCACCTCAGCATCAGTACTGAACTGGTTCCAAAGAACTTTTATTCTGATACTGAATGTGATCTCTTGGGGTTACGAGACAAGCATCAGGAGAAGTGGTGCCTATGTCCCACTTCAAATGGGAAGTCAGAGTGTTCGGGTTAGTTGTCAGAAGCTGAGTAAGGAGAATGTCATTTGGACCTGATGCCGGAATTACTGAGTGCAGTTCTGTGGCCCATGCTTGCTATTCAGGACATCAGAGTAGGTGATCGTAGTGGTCCCTGCAGCCTTAAAATAACAGTTAAAAAGCAGCTGGAGCTTTAATGACAGTGGACTGTAATTGATCATGCATGACAGATCTTCATAATACTACCTGTGTACAGTGTGTCCTCAGTGACTGGTACAGCACCATTTGAAGTAATGATCAAATAAATGCTGAGTCAGTACTTGTTAGGAAACTTCATCTGGCAGTCGTCTTGATGCTTTGGAGGTATTGTTCTGTGTACACTGGGTTTCTGTGATTGCAGATTTGTGTTCTTTGGATTAGGAGTTTTGATTAGACAGCTGAGATGGTCTATAAATAGTGTTTAATTTTTCAGGAGCTTGACTGTACAGATGTGTACATCTAGACTTAGGGAGCTGCTCCACAATAATTAAACAGATTCAAAATGGAAGATTTAGTAGGGTCTTTTTCAAGTCACATACCTGTAACTGTTCTTAGATAGCTGCCATGGACAATCTCCTTGTTGCAAGACCACCCTCTAAGGTACTGGCTGACTTCAGCTCTGTCACTTGTGGGCACACAGTTGCATATCTGAGGTCAAACAGAATTCAGGGGTGATCTCAGGACTTAGCTCCTCAGAGTTGCATGAGAGGCTGTATAGAAAATAGCATGGCATAAATGTTGCCTTGGCAGTGATTAGGTAGGCTGTCCGTTGTCCAGGGTTCTCACTGCCATGGAGGCCTAGAGACAGGAGGAATTGAGTTAGGAGGAATTGAGTTAGTCAGCTTAGAAATAGCTCTACTATCCTTCCAAATGCCATGATGTCGAAGGTATCTCTTTAGCTCTATTTGCTCCACCTGTACAGGCTGACCTGAATGGTTTTTGTTGTGCTCCCCCTAATGGCTGAGGAAGGCTGCTATTCCTGTCTTTGTTCTGCTGTACTTTCCAGCAGCAATTGCGATGTGATGTGGGAGCCACTCTTCATCAGTGTTGAGTAGACCAGGCATGAGAGTAAGTGACTGATTGCTATGTCTCTGGAGAACCCTGTGGCTTAGTCTCTTGGTTAACGTGCTGTGGTGGTAACATTCAGAAGAGGAAAGAAAGGGTATGAAAACTGACAGTGGACTAGGTAGTGTCATCTTTTGAATTCTCACAAGGGGCTCTACCAGGGTGGCAAGATTTCCACTGGGGAGAAGTACTGGAATACTAGGGCTTGTTTAAATATGGGTCTGATCTATGCTACAAAGTTATATCAAGTAAGTTGACAAATTTTTGCCTCTATCCATGCCTGGTTTAACTAAACCAATTCAGTTTTCATGTGTGGACCCATTTGTATCAGTTTTTAAAACTGTAAATTTTCAGGCTCAAGCTAAATTGATGTATTCCAGCATTAAGATAGTAAATGTATCTAAATATAAAGTTGCACTTATTTAACTGAGTAAGTGTTAAAATCACACCTGTATTGGTACAACTTGGTGTGTAGACCAGGCAAATCTGTGGCTAATAACTCTGATTTGACTCCTTGGACAGCTTAATTGCCTTTAATTAGATCAAGAAAAGCAACTTAAAAATTATGCTCCTGTCTGAAAAATTGTGTGCATTTCTGTTGCAGTTGATGCTCCAGTTTCATATCATTGAAAGAAGACAGCGAAAAATGCCTTATTTTTTGTTGTGAATTTTCTGCATGTATTACTGTGTAATACTAGTTTTACTTTTTCTTTTATAATAATTTTCATCTTTAGTTTTTGTGATTGACTCAATTTTTCTCTCCCTTGGTGCTGTGCATTCTTAAAAATAAAAAAAATGTAATGGTAAAACCACAGATTCTGGGAGTAGGACTTAGGCAACTGAAGTACCTGATGCTATTTGAAGGTTTAAGTCAGGCTTAACAAATGGGCAGCTCACCTAGAGGCTAGACCAAAAACTAAGGCACTTGGATGTGCAGCACTGCAGAATGCCCCCTGCTGCCAAATAAAGCCACTGCCACTGTTAGTTTTGGCAGCATGAGGAGCAAAGAACCACCCCTTCGCCTCCCACCTGAAAAAGACACTGCCTTCAGTGGTTTCAGCAGTGGTGTGGTAGCACCGCTGAATGTGCCTGTGGCTTTTTTTAGGTGCCAGAGCATGTTCAGCTAGGTGCCACAGTGAAATTCTTAGGTGCTGTGGTGACCTGGTGCCCAAGACTTGTTAAGCCCTGTTTTAAGTTACCATTCTGTATGCAAAGTGTAACAAAAATAGTGAAAATACTGTCTGCTGAACAGACTTTTGGACAGTATTCTTGGAAGCGTCGATATTAACTCAACAGTTCTGGTGTTGTAACTTACACAGTGACAGCTGTTCTATTTAAGTCTTTTTCTGATTGAGTCTGTGCAGAAATAAAATCAGAGGCTCAGCTTTGAACAGTAGCTTATGAGTACACTGGATTTTGTGTACTATTATTTAACTAAGGTTTGTTTTTCATTTGCGTTGGTATTTTGCATTTTTAAATAAAGAAAAAAGTCTTGATTCATGGTTGACTGAAATTGATACAATACTTTTGTCCAGGAGAAATTTTGTAGGATTTGTTTATTTGATTTATAAAGGTCATTGCTGCTAAGAAGTCTTGACTCTGTAGACAATACTGATGGCAGCCTGTAGAGGAGGGAAATGTGTCCTTAATGTTTTTGGATGTGTAAGGGTGGCTTGAAAGTTGGGTGTTCTGGGTTTTTTTTGTTTTTGTTTTAAACTGTAGCTTGTTCAGGTTACAAGACTGTATGGTGGCTGGAGAACTACTGGAATGGTGATACCACAAGAATAAAGCCAAGGGATAGCTGAACAAATTGAAAGGAGAATGACTTTTTCACAATCCTGTAGCTTCCTCCTGTAATTTGCTATAATTCAGTAGACTTGGTCCTGCCGTACATGGGAATCACAATATCAATATTGTATGTACTCTGGTAACCATGTAAAGGCCAGGTGAGCTTACACAGAAGCTCAAAAGCTTTGTCTCGCTCGTGAACGGAAGTAGTTCCAATAGAAGATATTACCTCACCCATCTTATCTCTGCAGCATCAATATCTGTGCTTTGTCACTGCAGGTATAAACACCATGAAAATGCTGTAGAATTCCTAACTTGGTCTGTAAAGAGCTGTTTGGCCACAGGTTGCTGGCCGCTGTTGCTTGTTTATATGACTATCATTCCTATGTAATCAACTACTGTAGCTGCCGTAGCAATGTTATGAAATAACAAATGATAAGGGATGTGCCAAGAGAGAATTTATCCATTAAATGTTGTCCCCTTTGTGGCAGAGTTGAGTATGTCTGTCTAAACTTGCAAACACCATTTTTGTATTGCAGCTTCCATCTTGGATTGTGACCATCATTTCACAGCGTAGCCTCCATGTTGGCCTAAAACATCACTTTGTTGTTTGAGGGCTGGCACCTAGTTGAATGATTAAGGCTGAGAAGCCATCAGAGGGATCTAGGGACATCATCTTCAGTTGTTTCTCAGCTACTAGCAATGGGTTGGTTTTGGCAGTCAGCACATAGAAGCTTGACTAGGGCAGGGGCTAGAATATCCTAGCTGGAGCACATGGGCAAAAAGGAGGGGACAAGTTGTTTATATGGGTGTTGTCAGCTACCATGAGCCAAAAGACCAAGGCCGTGCTTGGAGTGTGATGCTCGAAGACAGAATACAGAGGAAAAGTGAGGACAGGAGAACTGGGCTGCAAGAGATGATAGTGCTACTCAGAGCAGATAGACATGCTGCAGTCGCTGACTGAACTTCAGGCTGAACAGATCTGTGCTTGCCTTTCCCCGCAGCCCGTAGAAAACTGCATTCGAGGACCTCCCACCCACCATGTACCCGGTATGTTCCAGGACTGCAACAGCCTCTCTTTTTCCACCCCACCCCATGAGAGAGTACACAAGAATACACAAACCCACAGCCACACACGCACCCTCCTGTTAGAGACAAAGTTGATGTATGTGTTTGTGAAATGCAAATGACTGTTCTTTCTCCTTCAAAGGTACTTTTTCTTGTTAAAAAGCTTTGTTCAATTTTAAATGCCTTTGCTTGGGTTTGGAATAAAAGTCTATTTATGGAAACCTATTTCATCTGTTAGTCTATGATGTATGGTGGCCAGTGTTCCCTCTAATTTGTCATAGGCTATGTGCACAAAAATTTTCTTTTGTGCAAATTTTTGGAACCAGTGTCCAAATTTGTGCACACTGCAGTGAGTGCAGTCAAACTTGTGAGTGCAATGAAGTAAGTGTGTATGATGCAAATAATGTCTAAATTTTATTTTGATATGATGATGGAAATGATTTTATAAATTACAAAACCTTATTCGAAACATGCTACTTGAAATAACCTTCTTAAAGTAGCATAAAAATATTAGCACTGTTGAATTTTTTTGTGCGCACTTTATTTTGTTGTGTGCGCAGGCTTCACAACCTGTGTGCGTGCGCACATGCGCACAGCTTAGAGCAGGGGTACTCAAATGGCAGCCCACGGTCCACAATCCGGACCGCAAAGAGGTTTCTGGTGGACCGCGACAGTGGCTGAGCAACTTCTGTTGCTCGCTGCGCTCCTGGTCCCCCCCACAGAGCCTGCTGTGAAGCCACTGCCCCGCTCCCAGCGGTACCTCCCCACTTCCGGCATTGCCGGCTCCCCTGCTTCTGGCATCACCCCCCCGCTCCCACTCACCCCCCCCCACACCCTAGTTGTTTGTGGACCCTGGTCAATGGTGGAAGGCTGAATGTGGACTGGCTCGCAAAAAGTTTGAGTACCCCTGGCTTAGAGGGAACATAGATGGTGGCTGGGGCTGGTATCATGCACAGATAACAGCAATAGGTGCACTTGGAATGTACTATTAGGACATTTACACAGAGCACTCGTTGCTGGGTTCATACCAGGGTGCAAAAAAACCAGTACCAGGCACAGCACACACATTTCTGTGGCTCATTGTTAAAATTTTCCTTCAAAACCTCCCTGAGCTGTATAGTCACCCAGCTGAGTTATTTTTATAGTTCTAGGATCTGGTAGCTCAAACTCAGTAGACAGCTGTTCCACCTTTGCTTTCCACCATGTGAAGATCTCTCCCCCTTTGCTTCACGATATTGTGAAGCATGCAGCAGGCAGCTATGACCATGAGATTATTTTCTTCAGTGAGGTGTAAACACATGAGTAAGTGTTGCCAGCAGCCTTTCAAATGACCAAAGACACATTCAAGAGTCATTCTGCACCTGCTGAGTCTGTTGCTGAAACATGCTGCTGTTGAGGTGGCCAATGTATGGCTTCATGAACCACAGGAAAAGGGGGTTGAATGGGTCTCTTAGATTTTACCCAAGGTACAGTCTGGACTGGTGAACAGCTGTGTCCCCTCAATTCTCCAGCCTGGGGTGCCTTTTATACTGCTTTGCGGTGAGAGCTACCACTCTTGGTCTGCTCTCTCTCAGCCTCTAGCATGTAAGTTACTTCCAGATATATTGGAGGAGAGTTACGACTAACCACCCTCAAGTTCACTGCTGAGTAACACCAGTAAATTCCCAGTTCTAGACTTTGCTTAAGAAATGTGCATCTTGTACTCTTCTGGATGACGACAAGCTCTCATGAAGACCATCATTATATTACTAGGAAACGGTGTGAATGATCCAGTTATCCCAAATGAAACTTCTCAAACCCTTCATTGCAAATGCACAGATTTAGGTAAAACCAATAGAACAAGTGTATTAGTTACAAAAGATGGATTTTAAGTGTCTGCAAGTAATAAGGCATAAAAGTCCTAACTGGACTGGGGGCAGGTCTGCTGATGAGGGCAATGGGTCAAATGATCAGGGGGCTGGTGATCTAAAAGGATAGGTCCATGGGTGTTGGATAAAACTTCCCCTTGAGGAAGCTAGCTTCCTCTCCTGCCTCTTTCATCTGTGGCTGTGCCACAGGCTACGCTCTAGCTCCACCCCTTGCTTAGGCTCCATGCGGTTGCTCACTGCCTCGGGGGAGGAGGGGATGCAGTGAGTAAGGAGCAGGACTGAGAGGGAGGAGGGAAGTGTGGGCAAGTTTGCTGAGGGGGTAGGGCCGAGGGTAGAGCAGAGTTGGGGCTTGAGGCGTAGTGGGAGTGGCATGTGGGCTGAGATGGAGAGCTGGCCTGCTTGAGGGGAGGGTTCGTCTGCCACTCATGGTCATAAACCTCAACCATCACTTTCTAGGGGGACCATTGACTGTTCTGCCCTGGTGCCTGAAATTGCTGCTGTTGGGCCTGGCTGGAGGACTGAGACAAGCTTTGCACTCAGTTCCATGGAAACCATCTAGTCCATCCAAAAGTTCTATGGCCGCTGCTCCTCATCCCGTACCCACATAACAGTGTGATCTCACCAGTTTGTGCTGGTTTCTTGAGCCCAGAAAGGGTGGTCTGTCATGCACAGGTGCTCTGCCAGTGTCAGTGACACCCAGGAATCGTTTCATTCTATGGCACAGCAAGGCAAGCCTTGCTGGGCCTAATCACATTCTGTCTTGCAACTCTTCGTTCAGGCACATTGTGCTCCTAAAATTCACCCCAATGGTGGAGAGCAGTTTGGGATCCATGCTTCTTGCACTTGTACCCAATCAGGTCATTCCCAAGTGCCAGTTTTCCACCTATAACATGCAAGTCCTTTCGGTGTGGAGGCAGGGTCTCCATTTGGGACAGGTGTCCTGTGCAAAACTCCTCTTCCACCCAATCTCACTGATAACAGCTGTTTCAAAAATACATGAGGATGGGGTTCCCTAGGAGACAGCAGACTCTGTACTCTTCACACACACTCAACTGCACCAAGGGGGCTGTCCATAAATTATGCAATATTTTTGGGTGATTTTCAAGATCCACCCGCATCTAGTAGTGCTGAAATGCACATGTATAATTAAGGCCCACCCTTCCCTAATGCATTATGTAAGTTATGGACAGACCTCAAGATGATGATAATCTTTTTGACTGGGGAAAGATTGACCTTGCTGTCTTCAACACCATTTCTCAGTCTCCCTGGTATCAGTGAACCCCTATAAGTGGCAGTCCAGAACAACACAGGCTTCTGTTAGACCATGTCTACTCAAAAATTTAATGTGTTAAATGACAGCTAATTTGAGCTAACTGGCAAACATTTGCGCAGTCTAGTCTGGATTGGGATGGATTTGTCGAGAAGAAAAGTGCCAAGCCAACCTAATTTTCTTTGATTGGGTTACTGGTGGTATTGATGGGTGGGTAGTAGAAGGTTTGATGCACCTTTTTTTTAATAAGATTTTTTTATGCAGTGCCATGTGACATTCTCATAAGCAAGCTAGGGGAATGTGCATTAGATGAAATTACTGTAAAGTGGGTACACAGCTGGTTGGAAGACTATATGCAAACAGGAGTAATCAGTGATTAGCTGTCAACTGAGTGGATTTATCTGGGGTGGGCAATCCTGCATGAGTCAGTCCTGACTCCAGTACTACTCAAGATTTTCATTAATAGCTTAGATAATGGAGGTGAGAGAATGCTTATAATATTTTCAGAGGGCACTAAGCTAGGAGAGGTTGCAAACACTGGAGGATAAGACTGGAATTCAGAATGATTTTGATTAAATTGGAGAGTTGAACTGCAAAGTGCTACACTTAAAAAGTAACTATCAGCTGCACCACTGTGAAAGAGGGAGTAACTGACTAAGTGGTAGAACTTCTGAAAAGGATCTGGAGTTCTAGTAAAAAAAAAAAAAAATCCTGTGGTGCTTAAAGACTGACTGATATATTTATTGCAGGAGCTTTTGTGGGAGAAAATCCCACTTTGGATTGGGAAAAAATCCAAAAAGCTCATGCAATAAATAAATCTGTTAGTCTTTAAGTACCACAGGACTCCTTGCTTTTTTTGCTCGAATAGACTAACACAGCTGCCTGTAGGAGGGAGGGCAGTCAGGACACACTTCCCTCCACCAGACCAGTTCTTCAGGGGGTTCAGCAGTCCCCCTGCTGGTCAGAGGAGGGCTCTGCAGGGACCCAGACTGGGACCAGGAACTCAGGAGGCGGGTCCAGGGGAAGGTAGGACAATATAAAGAGTGGGACCAGGCAGAGAAAGGGGAGACTGCGAGGGAGAGGCACCGCATTTCCTGAGAGTGCTCAACCCCCAGCGTGCGGATAAGCAGCCTGAGCGCTGGCTGGACTTCCCAGTCTACTCCTTGCCCCAAGGGGAGGATCTGGAAGAATTGCCTTCTGCCGAAGGCACCACAGGCCCAGGGGACTCATCTCCCAATGATCTGGAGGAGCTGCCTTCTGCAGAAGACCTCATGGACCGGGCAGGCCCTGCCAGTAACGACCTGGAGGAGCTACCCCTCGCAGAAGACCCAGACGACCTATCAGCCCTGCCGCCCCCAGGGAAAGAAGGTTTAACGGGGATCCCTCTGGCATTTTATCTCGAGACCTTGGTAGGGGAGGAAAAGCAGGAACCCTGGAGGAAGTAGCCCAGGGAAGGGCAGGCCTGTCCCGCCGGGGATGCAGTTAAAGCCGGTGTGTTTTGGTGGGAGCACCGCTGGCTTACTGGTGGCCTTGCCACCACCAGATAGGGCCCTGGGCTGAGACACAGTGGAGTGGGCAGGCTTGCATCTCCCTCCCCTACATCCAATCCCGTGATATTGAATCCCGCTTTAAACCCCCACCATAAATCCTCTTATACAGCCTTGTCCGGAGGAAGGGCTGAAAGCATAGACTCTGTTTGGCTGCCTCGCCCTGCTAGAGGGGGCTGGCGGACAGGAACTCAAGTGCGGCCTCGCCTGAGTGGGGAGCTGGAGGTTGCCTGCTGGGTGGATTGCTTGGCTGCCGACAGCCTGCTACCTACACTGCACCTTTGGAACTTGGAGTTGTAGTGGATTGCAAATTGAATGAGTCATCAATGTGATGCAGTTATGAAGACAGCTAATATTCTGGGCTGTATGAAGTGTTGTATGTAAGGCATAGGAATTAAGGTCCTGCTCTGCACAGCGCTTATGAGGCCTCAGCTGGAATCCTGGTTCCTGTTGTGGGTGTCACTCATTAAGAAAGATGTGACTAAATTGGAGAGTGCAGAGGAGAGCAACAGCAATGGAAAGGCTTTGTAAACCCAACTATGAGGAAAGATTAAACAAACTGGTCACTTTTAGTCTTGAGAGAAGAAAATGAGGAGGAACCTGATAAATCTTCAGATGAGTCATGGGCTGTTATAACATGGTTCTCCATGCTCTGAAGGTAGGCTAGGAAGTAGTTAGCTTAACCTGCAGCAAAGACAACAGGTACATATTAGGAAAAACTTTTGACTTGAGAACTTTGGCTTGTGAACAGGGGTCTGCAAATGGGAATTTGAGAGGGAAGGACTAGGTGAAGCTCTGAGAAGGAGGCGAAGGGATCCCCTTCCTGAAGAAGCAAGGGAGAGAGCGAACTTTGGGGTGAGGGAATTACGAATCGTGTGTTTGTGTCTTTCTTACAGGTGATTTCTGTTGTCAGTTACTGTGTGAGTTGGGATTGTGATAGCTTGTGCATCTGGGGGCTGTTTGTACCATTGTTCCCTGCTCACCTTCGATCAGCCTCAGTCAGCCACGGTTCCCCTATGTGCTTAATGAGGGGCAAGGACTGACCTAGGCAGAGAAGGCCTTAAAAGCCAGTGGCTGAGCGAGCAGGGGACTGCAAACATGGGAGTTTGGGAAGGAGTTGGTGAGGCTGCTGTGGTGAAGAGGAGCCACACTGCTAGTGCCAGCACCCATTCTGTCTCCTCCTCCTGATCCTGTATGTAGACAGATACTCTGACCATGGATATCTCTACCCAGATCCTGGCGTGGGCTTGCAGGGACTGTGGCCTGCATTTCCCAACCACAGACTATCAGGCTGGGGAGATCATTCAGTGTGACAGTGTCTTCTGGCGGACTCTCTCAGGAGGCAACTGGGAGGGTTACAGGAGGAGGTGTCTAGGCTCAGGAGTATCCACGTCCTAGAGACATTCCTTGATAGCGTCCATAAGGAGACATCCAAGTCTGAGGAATCTATCCAGGTGAAGAAGACTGCTGCCACACCACTGGAAAAGGAGGAGATGGCTCTGGCATAGGGAGGACACTGGCAGCTGGTTACTTCTGGCAGCATACAGTGTTCCACCCCTGCTCCCATTGCATAATCCATTGTGATGGGAAACTGTTATGCAGCACTAGAGACAGGGGTTAGGTGGAAGGGGAGAACCCATTGATCCCTGAGGCTGGAAGGATTACATCCACCACACCCAGGAGGAAACGTAGGGGGATGTAAGCACCGATCTGTCACCCTGACAAGGCCTCTCAGGAGGTATGCTGTCTGCCAGGGGCCCGTATCTGCAACCTTACGAATGAATTGTCGGGAATCATCCGCCCCTCTGACTACTACCCCATGCTACGCATCCATGTGGGAGCCAGTGATACTGTGAGAGGTGATCCTCAGCAGAACAGGGCTCTGGGAGCATGGGTGAAGGAGCTTGGTGCACAGGTGGTGGTCTCCTCGATCCTTCTACTCAGGGGTAGGGGCCTGAGCAGAGACAGATGCATCCTGGAGGTGAATGCTTGGCTGCGAAGATAGTGTTGTCTCAAGGGCTTTGGCTTCCTCGACCATGGAGTATTGTTCCAGGAAGAAGGACTGCTAGGCAGAGATGGACTCTACCTGTTGAGAAAGGGGAAGAGCATATTTGGACATCGACTGGCTAACCTAGTGAGGGAGGGCTTTAAACTAGGTTTGAAGGGAGGAGGTGACCAAAGCCCATGGGTAAGTCACAGTGACAGACACCTGAGTGAAGGGATGGAATTTGCAGGGTGTAGGGACTGTAACAGCAGAGGCAGAAGAGAGAGTAATTGGAACTGGGGGGGGCGGGGCAAGGGCATCAAATCATTGTCTTAAGTGTCCTAAAGAAGCCATAATATGTGAGGTGAGTGGGGAAGAAGAGAGAAAATGCAAGGAGGAAGATGCAACAGGGAGATTAATCAACAGAGGGAAAGTAGAGCATTTGGCCCGGTATTTTAAATGCCTGTACACAAATGCAAGGAGCCTAGGAAACAAGCAGGAAGAATTGGTGGTACTGGTACAGACAGGGTACTATGATGTAACTGGAATAACAGAGACATGGTAGCACACCTTGCCTAACTGGAGTACTGCCATGGATGGGAATAAATTGTTCAGGAAGGACAGCCAGGGAAGAAGAGGGGAAGGAGCAGCTCTATACATATAAGAGCTGTATGACAGCTCAGCGATCCACTGTGAAGGTAGAAACAAGCTGGTTGAAAGTCTACAGGTTAAGTTTAGAGGGGAGTGCAACAAGGGGGATGTCCTGGTGGGTGTCTGCTACAGACCGCCAGACCAGGAGGAGGAGGCGGATGAGGCATTTAATGGAGAGCTAGCAGAAGTTTCCACATCACAGGCCCTGGTTCTCATGGGGGATTTCAGTTTTCCTGCATCTGCTGGGAGGGCAATACAGCAGTGCGCAGGCAATCCAGGAAGTTTTTATAGATTGTTGAAGACAAGCTACCTGGTACAAATGCCGGAGGAACCAACTAGGGACCTTGTACCTCTCAACCTGCTGCTCACAAACAGAGAAGAATTGATCAGGGAAGTAAGAATGAATGGCAACCTGGGCAGCAGTGACCATGAGATGGTAGAGTTCAGAATTCTGATCAAAGGAAGAAAGGAAAGAAGCAAAACGGAAACCCTGGGCTTCAGAAAATCAGATTTTGGCTCCCTCAGGGACCTAATGGGCAGGATTCCCTGGGAGGCTGATCTGAAGGGGAAAGGCATCCAAGAGAGCTGGTTGTATTTTAAAGAAGCCTGCTAAAAGCACAGGAAAATACCATACCAATGTGCAGAGGAACAGCAAGTGTGGAAGGCACCCAGCATGGCTTAGCAGAGAACTCTGTGTGGTGAGCTGAAAAATAAAAAGGAAGCTTACAAGAAGTGGAAACTTGGACAGATGACCAAGGAGGCATATAAAGATATTACTTGGGCCTGCAGGGACAAAATCAGAAAGGCCGAAGGGCAATTGGAGTTGAAACAAGCAAGGGATGTGAAGGATAACAGGAAGGGGTTCTACAAGTATGTCAGCAACAAGAAGAGGATCAGGGATGTTGTTCGTCCCTTCCTGAATGGGGCAGGTATCCTTGTGGTGGATGATGCAGAAAAGGCTGAAGTACTCCATGCTTTTTTAACTTCAGCTCCCAGGCTATTACACTGGGTAAAGCAGAAGGGAGAGAATAGAGGCCCTTGGTGATGGAAGGTCTACTTAAAGACTACTTAAAGAAGTTGGATGTGTACAAGTGGATGGGGCCAGATGAACTGCATCCGAGGATGTTGAGAGGTTCGCCAACGTGATTGCAGACCCGCTGGCCATTATCTTTGAAAACTCATGGTGAACAGGGGAGGTCCTGAAGGATTGGAACAAGGCAAATATACTACCTGTCTTCAAGAAAGGGGAAAAGGAGGATCTGGAGAACTACAAACCAGTCAGCCTCACTTCAATTCCTGGAAAAATCATGGAGCAGGTCCTCAAAGAATCCATCCTGAAATACTTGGAGGAAAATAGAGTGATCAGGAGCAGTCAGCGTGGATTCACCAAGGGCAAATCATGCCTGACCAACTGTGTTGAGATGACTGGATTTGTGAATGCAGTAGTAACTGTTGATGTGATATACCTCAACTTTAGCAAGGCTTTTAATGCAGTTTCCCACAGCATTCTCATCGGCAAGTTAAGGAAGTATGGGTTGGATGAGTGGACCAAAAGGTGGATAGAAAACTGACTAGATCAACGGGCTCAGTGGGCAGGAATCAATGGCTCAATGTCTAGTTGGCAACTGGTAACGAGTGGAGTGTACCAGGGGTCAGTCCTGGGGCCCATTCTATTCAACATCTTCATTAATGATCTTGATAAGGGGATAGATTGCATGCTCGGTAAGTTCACAGATGACACCAAGCTGGGGGGAATTGTGGACACGCTGGAGGGCAGGGACAGGATTCAGGGAGCCTTAGATAAATTGGAGCAATGGGCCAAAAGAAATCTCATGCGGTTCAACAAGGACAAGTACAAAGTCCTGCACTTCGGATGAAAAAACCCCATGCACTGCTACAGGCTGGGGATCAATCGGCTAAGCAGCAGTACTGTAGGAAAGGACCTTGGGGTTACAGTGGATGGGAAGCTGGGTATGAGTCAAAAGTGTGCTCTTGTAGCCAAAAAGCCTAATGGCGTATTTGGCTGTATCAGTAGGAGTGTTGCGAGCAGATCGAGGGATGTGATTCTTCTCCTCTGTTTAGCACTGGTGCGCCTGCATCTGGAATAATCTCCTCGATCCTTCAAGTCAAGTCTAGAGGCCTGAGGAGAGACAGATGCATCCTAGAGGTGAATGCCTGGCTGTGAAGATGGTGTGGTCAGGAGGGATTTGGCTTCCTTGACCATGGAGTACTGTTTCAGGACAAAGGATTGATAGGCAGAGATGGCCTTCACCTGTCCAGAAAGGGGAAGAGCATATTTGGGCACGGACTGGCTGACCTAGTGAGGAGGGCTTTAAACTAGGTTCAATGGGGGAAGGAGACCAAAGCCCCCAGGTAAGTGACAATGTGGGTGATCTGGGGGGAAAGGATGGAACTTGGGGGGTGCTGGGACTGTAGCACCAGCAATAAAAGAGAAGGTAGTTGGAACATGGGGGGGGGGGGGGGAATCAAATAATTGTCGTAAGTGTTCTACTGAAGCCCCAATGCGTGAGGAGAGTGGGGGAGGAGAACTCCAAGAAAAAATGCAAGGAGGTTTATGTAATAGAATTAGAAGTCAGAATGACAAAGTAGGGCAGTCGGCTGGGTATCTTAGATGACACCAAGCTGGGGGGAAGCTAATGCGAGGAGCCTGGGAAATAAGCAAGAAGAATTGGTAGTTTTAGCATAGACAAGAAACTATGATATCATAGGAATAACGGAGACGTGGTGGGATAGTCTGCATGACTGGAGCTCTGCCATGGATGGGTATAAACTGTTCAGGAAGGACAGGCAGGGAAGAAGAGGGGGAGGAGTAGCATTATATGTGAAAGAGCTCTATGACTGCTCAGAGCTCTGTTATGGAAGTGGAAGCGTGCAAATAGAAAGTCTGTGGGTTACATTGAGAGGGGAAAGCAACAAGGGGGATGTTGTGGTGGGGGTCTGCTATACACCACCAGACCAGAAGCAGGAGGTGGATGAGGTGTTCTATGGACACCCAGCGGAAGCTTCTAGATCACAAGCCCTGGTGCTGATGGGGGACTTCAATTACCCTGACATCTGCTGGGAGGCCAATACAGCAGTGCATGGGCAATGCAGGAAATTTTTAGAGTGTGTAGGGGACAACTTTCTAGTACAAATGCTAGAAGAACCAACTAGGGGCCTTGCACCTCTCGACCTGCAGCTCACAAACAGGGAAGAATTGATCAGGGAGGTACAGGTAAAAGACAAGCTAGGCAGTAGTGACCATGACATGGTTGAGTTCAGGATGCTGATTAAAGGAAGGAAGAAAAGAAGCAAAACACAAACCCTGGACTTCAAAAAAGCACATTTTGCTTCCCTTAGGGAACTGATGGGCAGGATCCCTTGGGAAGCTAATCTGACGGGGAAAGGAGTCCAAGAGAGTTGGTTATATTTTAAAGAAACCCTGCTAAGGGCACAGGAAGTTGCCATTCCAATTAGGAGAAAGAACAAACGTGAGGCAGCCAGAATGGCTTAGCAGAGAACTCTGCTCTGAGCTTAAACATAAAAAGGAAGCTTACAGGAAGTGCAAGCTTGGTCAGATGACCAAGGAGGCATATAAAGATATTGCTTGGGACTGCAGGGATAAAAGCAGAAAGGCCAAAGGACAAATGGAGTTGCAGCTAGTGAGGGATGTAAAGGATAACAAGAAGGGGTTCTACAAGTATGTTAATAAGAAGAAGAGGATCAGGGATGGTGTAGGTCCATTGCTGAATGGGCCATGCATCCTCATGATGGAGGATGAGGGAAAAGCTGAAGTGCTCAATGCATTTTTTCCTTCAGTTTTCACAGGCAGGGTCAGCTCCCAGCCCACTAACATAGGTATGGCAGATTGGAGAGAAGAAGAGAGGCCCTTGGTGACAGAAGGTCAGGTTAGGGACTGCTTAAAGAAGCTGGATGTGCACAAGTCCATGGGGCCGGATGAACTGCATCCAAGGGTGCTAAGGGAATTGGCCAATGAGATAGCAGAACCGCTAGCCATTATCTTTCAAAACTGATGGAGAACGGGGGAGGTGCCAGAGGACTGGAAAAAAGCAAATGTAGTGCCTATTTTCAAGAAAGGGAAAAAGGAGGATCCGGGGGATTACAGACCATGCAGCCTCACCTCAATCCCTGGAAAAATTATGGAGTAGGTTCTCAAAGAATCCATCCTCAAACGCTTAGAGGGAAATAATGTGATCAGGAACAGTCAGCATGGATTTACCAAGGGTAAATCATGCCTGACTAATCTCATCTCCTTCTATGATCAGACGGCTGGTTTTCAGGATGCAGGAAGAACCGTTGATGCGATATACCTTGATTTTAGCAAGGCTTTTAATAGTTTCCCACAGCATTCTCACTGGCAAATTAAGGAAGTATGGGTTAGATGCGTGGACTGTAAGGTGGATAGAAAACTGGCTAGATCAACGGTTTCAGCGTGTAGGAATCAATGGCTCCATGTCAAGTTGGCAAGCAGTAACGAGTGGCGTGCCCCAGGGGTCGGTCCTGGGGCCAGTTCTGTTCAATGTTTTCATTAATGATCTGGATGATGGGATAGATTGCACACTTAGTAAGTTTGCAGATGATACCAAACTGAGGGGAACGGTAGACACGCTGGAGGGCAGGGACAGGATTCAGGGAGACCTAGACAAATTGGAGCAGTGGGCCAAGAGGAATCTCATGAGGTTCAACAAGAACAAGTGTAAAATCCTGCACTTGGGTAGAAAAAACCCCATGCACTGCTACAGGCTGGGGAGTGATCAGCTAAATAGCAGCACTGGAGAAAAGGACCTGGGAGTCATGGTGGATGGGAAGCTGGATATGAGTCAGCAGTGTACGCTTGCTGCCAGAAAGGCCAATGGCATACTGGGCTGCATCAGAAGAAGTGTTGCCAGCAGATTGAGGGATGTGATCATTCCCCTCTGTTCTGCACTAGTGAGGGCACATCTGGAATACTGTGTCCAGTTTTGGGCTCCCCACTACAAAAAGGACATGGACAAATTAGAGAGAGTCCAGAGGAGGGCAATCAAAATGATTAAAGGGCTGGAGCACAAGCCCTATGAAGAAAGACTGAAGGAACTAGACTTATTTAGCCTGCAGGAGAGAAGATTGAGGAGGGATTTGATAGCAACCTTCAACTACTTGAAGGGTTGCGCCAAGGAGGATGGAGCTCGACTGTTCTCGGTAGTAACAGAGGGCAGAACGAGAAGCAATGGTTTCAAGTTACAGCTGGGGCAGTCCAGGCTGGATATTAGGAGAAACTTCCTTACTAGGTGAGTGGTGAAGCATTGGAATAAGCTGCCTAGGGAGGTGGAATCTCCATCTCTGGAGGTGTTCAAGGCCCAGCTGGACAAAACCCTGACTGGGATGATCTAATGGGAGTGGTCCTGCTTTTTTTGGCAGGAGGTTGGACTAGATGACCTATGAGGTCCCTTCCAACCCTATGATTCTATGAATGTGTCCAGTTTTGGGCTCCCCACTACAAAAAGGATACGGACAGATTAGAAGGAATCCAGCGGAGGGCAATGAAAATGATTAGGGGGTTGGGGCACATGACTTATGAGGAGAGACTGAAGGAACTAGGCTTATTTAGCCTGCAGAAGAGAAGACTGAGGAGGGATTTGATAGCAATCTTCAACTATGTGAAGGGGTGCTCCACAGAGGAGGGAGCTAGGTGTCTTCAGCATTAAGAGTGGACGGAACAAGGAGGAATGGTTTCAAGTTATGGCTGGGGGGGGTTGAGGTTGGATATTAGGAAAAACTTTCTCACTAGGAGAGTGGTGAAGCATTGGAATGGGTTGCCAAGGGAGGTGAAGGAGTCTGTGTCTTTGGAGTTAAGGTCTGGGTAGACGTACTCTGGCTGGGATGATTTAGTGAGAGTGGCCCTGCTTTTAGCAGGGGAGTTGGACTAGATGACCTTATGATGAGGTCCCTTCCAATCCTGTGGTTCTATGATAGTTCAGCGCTGGCCAAGGAATGCTGTGGAACCTCCATCGCTGGAGCTCTCCATTGCCATACTCCATCACAGTTTACACACATGCCTCTCAGGGATGGTCTTGGTCCTGCCTCAATGGACAGGGCTGGGCTTATTGACCGCTCAAGGTCCCTTCCAGCCGTATGTTTCTGTGATCATATAGAATATTTAAAACTTTTCTGTGACTCTCCATCATCTCCATTGCTTGCAAAACTCCTTTGAAATTGAGGAGGGGAATTGCCTTGTGGCCAGATAAATGTCTGTTCACCAGCTCTACTCTTCTAGAAAAGTGTACTGCTGTAGCAACACCAGCAAATCCTTCTACGGTAGAAGCAATTTATACCAGCAAGAGGATTTTTTGCTGATACATCTTATATCAGTGGTTTTCAAACTATGGGTCGGACTCAGTACTGGGTCGCAGACCTTCAGGTACTGGGTCATGGCACCTTTTGCTGTGGCCACCAAAAAACTGGAATGCATTGCTCAGAGATGTAATTGTTGGGTCATGGCCATAAATGATTTTTTGTCAACTGGGTCCCATGAAAAAATAAATGAAAACAACTGGCTTACATTGATTCCCCGGAAAAAATAAGCCCTTCTAGAAAACTAGCTTGTGCTGGTCTAAATATTGCTGTGCTCAGGCATTTACTGATATAGAAATAAAAAGTTGCCTCAATAACTGACATTACAATATCAACACGAGTTTTAATGTCGCCCTGGGTGTTTGGTGCCTACATGGAAATCAATTCACATTTGGTAGACTTATAAGGTATTGAGAATCGTCATTTTCCGGCTGTTTTCACAGAAGAGAAACTTTTTTTAACCTGAGTACCAGGTTCATTAGATGAAATTACTGTGTACGTACCCTTCCTCAATGCCTGACTATAGCATCTGACAGCTGAAGTTTCAGGGGGACATAGAAAGTAGATAACAGAAAGGGTGGAAAACAAAGTGGGTTATGTGGAATACAGAGGGATTGCAGCACGGTGAGATATTCTGTGGTAGAATACAGAGGGCATATAACCTTTTGGCATCAGAGACCAATGCCAATTCTTCATCTTTTCTTTTATTTAAAAACCCCAAGAGACGGTTAAACTATGGGGATAAGTATCTTTTTGGGGGGCTGTTTATTTTTGTGTGTGCATACATTAAGTTTCAAAGTCAACCATTTCAAGGTTTGGAAATGCTAGTTTTAAGGCTGATTATGCAACTTTAATTCTGCTCCATTGTTCCTATGCGTTACAATAGCTTTTCATTAAATGGCCTTCTCTCATAAGGGAGGGGTTAAGGGATCTGGAGGATTGATTATTTGTCTAGTGTTTGTCCTTTTGTAGCCCTGTTCCTGCATAAAAGGTAGGTGAATCTTTTGTACAGTCTTTTTGGCAGTAATAGTGACTTCCTTTGGAAAGCCCTTTGTGATTGATTGTTAGCTGCCCAGTCCTGGCACAAAGGCTATGTCTACATTAGCACTTTTGTTGGTATAACTCGTCAGTCAGGTGTGTGAAATGAACACATCCTTAAGTGACTTAATATTGCTGACAGATGTGCTGGAGTGGACAGCACTGTCTGTGGGAAACACTGTCCTGCTGACATAGCTGTTGTCACTTGTTGGGAATGGCTTAAAGAGTGGTTACACTGGAGACCTTACAATGGTTCAGCTGCACCAATACAGATGTGCTGCTCTTAAGGTTTCCAGTGTAGACATAGCCTGAGATGATAAATGAAATACTGTTAATATAAAAGTTTACATTGTGGACAGAAATGTTACAGTGTGTCTTGGTTATTCAGTGTATAACTGACTGTGATCTTTAGAACATGCTTATAGTAAAACCAGTTGAAATAATTTGAATTAGCTAGCAGAAAACATAGATTTAAATAATTGATTTTAATCTTGTTTACATATAGACTCATAGACTCTAAGGTCAGAAGGGACCAATATGATCATCTAGTCTGACCTCCTGCACACTGCAGGCCACAAAACCTCACTGACTGACTCCTACAATGAACCTCAAACCCATAAGTGAGCTATTAAAGTCCTCACATCATGATTTAAAGGCTTTAATACAGAGAATCAACCAGCAAGTGAGCTATGCCCAATGCTACAGAGGAAGGCAAAAAACCCCCAGCGCCCAAGCCAATCTGCCCTGGGAGAAAATTCCTTCCCGACCCCAAATGTGGCGATCAGTTAAACCCTGAGCATGAGGGCAAGTCCACAACAGCCAGTCAAGAAGAACTTCTCTATAATAACTCAGAACCCACTTGATCAAATGCCCCTTCCCACATCCCTATCATACCTATCACCAGTAGTAAAAGACAGACAATGGTCAAGCTACACTGTCCGTCATATCATTCCCTCCATAAACTTATCAAGCTCGGGTTTGAAGGCACCTAAGGTTTTTGCCCCCACCACTTCCTTTGGTAGACTATTCCAGAACTTTACTCCTCTGATGGTTAGGAATCTGTGCCTAATTTCAAGCCTAAATTTCCTGAAGGACAGTTTTTATATCCATTTGTTCTGGTGTCCACATTGGTAGAGCCCTGCGCAGATACAAAAATGTGGAACCGCTTCCGATCCGCATCCGCTCAGTGATAACATTAATCCGATCCGAAATCCGCATGCCAGGATTTAGCTGCATCTGTAACTGCAGCTGCAACCGAGCTTAGGCTTGCGTACAACTATTCAGCCTCTGATTGTTTCATTCCCCACATGGGTCCCACCCCCTTTTTCCTTTCTTGTTTGTGGTTCCCATGCTGAGCTATCAATCAGATTTCTTTGCCCACCTATGAAATCCCTGATTGACAGCAATGGCTTGCCAACTGGAAGCAAGAAAAGGAAGAAGTGGGCAGGGGAATGAGCCAGTCAAAGGCCAGCAGTGAGTCTCCAAGTCCCACCTTGAGACTCTGACTGGCTGGCAGATCACAATCTAGGATTGGCCAGAGCACTTCCTGGTTCCCCTGCATGCTGCCGTAGCAGTTTCAGCAATGAATCACAGTGCGATAAGGTAACAATAGAAGCTGCATCCGTGAGTCAATCCGCAGCAATGAGTCTGCAGTTATCCACACCCGCGGATATGGATACCTACGAATCTGCAGCAGATACCTGCGGATTTGCAGGGCTCTACACATTGGTGCTGAATTCAAATAATTCCTCTCCCTCCCTTGTATTTATCCCTCTAATGTGTTTATAAAGAGCAGTCATATCTCCTCTCAGCCTTCTTTTGAGAAAACTAAACAAACCAAACTCTTTAAGTCATCTCTCATAGGGAAGATTTTCCATTCCACGAATCATCCTTATAGCCCTTCTTTGCACCTGTTCCAGTTTGACTACATCTTTCTTAAAGATGGGTGACCAGAACTGTACACAATACTCCAAGTGAGGTCTCACCAGTGTCTTGTATAACGGTACTAACACCTGCCTATCTCTGCTGGAAATACTCCTTTTGATGCACCCTAGGACCGCATTAGCTTTTTTCACTGCCACATCACATTGGCTACTCATTGTTATTCTGTGATCAACCAGTACGCCCAGATTCTTCTCCTCCCCCGTCACTTCCAGCTGATGCATTCCCAACTTATAAGAAAAATTCCGGTTATTTGTCCCTAAGTGTGTGACCTTGCACTTCCCATTGTTGAATTTTATCCTGTTTCTAATGCTCCACTTTACAAGGTCATCCAAATCATTCTGTATGCTATCCCAATCCTCCTCTGTATTGGCAATACCTCCCAGCTTGGTGTCATCTGCAAACTTAATTAGCACATTCCCACTTTTTGTGCCAAGGTCAGTAACAAAAAGGTTGAATAAGATGAGTCCCAGGACTGATCCTTGGGGAACTCCACTAGTAACCCCCTTCCAACTAGACAGTTCACCTTTCGCTGTGACCCTCTGTAGTCTCCCCTGTAACCAGTTCTTTATCCACCTTTCTATTTTCATATTAATCCCCATCTTTTCCAATTTAACTAATAATTCCCTGTGTGGAACTGTGTCAAATGCCTTGCTGAAATCTAAGTAAATTAGGTCCACTGCATTCCCTTTATCCAAAAAATTTATTTTCTCCAAAAAAGGAGATCAGGTTGGTCTGGCATGAGCTACCTTTTGTAAAGCTGTGTTGTATTTTATCACAGTTACCATTTTCCTCAGTATGCTTGAGCACTTCCTCCTTCAAAATTGTCTCCAAGACCTTGCATACTGATGAGGTTAAACTAACAGGCCTGTAGTTACCTGGATCACTTTTGCTCCCTTTCTTGAAAATAGGGACCGCATTAGCAATTCTCCAGTCATAAGGTACAACCCTTGTGTTCACCGATACTTTAAAAATCCTTGCTAAAGGGCTAGCAATTTCATGTGCAAGTTCCTTCAATATTCTTGGATGAAGATTATCTGGACCCCCTGATTTAGTTCCATTAAGCAGCTGAAGCTTGGCTTCCACCTCAGATATGGTAATTTCCACTTCTACATTCTCATTCCCATTAGCTGTCCTACCTCTGTCCCCAATCTCACCATCACCCTCATTGAAGACAGAAGCAAAGTACTTATTTAGATATTCAGCCATGCTTAGATTATCCTTGATCTGTACCCCGTCCTCAGTGTATAGCGGTCCAACCTCCTCCTCCTGTGTTTCTTTCTATTTATATGGCTGAAGAACCTTTTACTATTGGTTTTGATTCCCTTTGCAAGGTCTAACTCTGCTTGGCTTTTGGCTTTCCTCACTTGATCCCTACATGCTCTGACCTCTAAAAGGTAGTCCTCCTTTCCTATCCCTCCCAACTTCCACTCCTTGTAGGCCTTTGTGTTTCCTCCTAATCACCTGTTTAAGATGTACATTCATCTGGCTTGGTTTAGAACCCATGCCTGAAGATTTTTTCCTCTTCTTTGGAATGCAGGCTTCAGATAGTTCCTGCAGCTTTGTCTTGAAGCAGTTCCAAGCATCCTCAGTGTTCATATCCATGAATTCTTTGGTCCACTCCACTTCCCTAGCTAATTCCCTTAATTTTTTGAAGTTAGCCCTTTTGAAGTCAAAGACTCTGGTCACAGATCTATTTTTGTTTACCCTTCCATTCAGTTTAAATTGGATTAGCTCATGATCACTAGAACCTAGGTTGTCTCCTACAACTAATTCCTCTATGAGGTCCTCACTACTGACTAATACCAAATCTAAGATTGTGTCTCCTCTCGTTGGTTTGGAAACCACTTGATGGAGAAATTCATCTGCTATCACCTTCAAGAAAATCTGGGCCCTTTTATTGCTGCTAGCGTACATCCTCCAGTTTATATCTGGAAGGTTAAAATCTCCCATAATCACACAGTTCCCAGTAGTGTTTACTTCCTTAAAGGCCTTAAAGAGTTCTCTGTCCATGTCCAAATCAGATCCCAGTGGTCTGTAACACACCCCAAGCACTAATCCAGGAGAAACTCTAGTAGCTTTCTTCTCCAATGTGATTTTGAGCCAGATAGACTCTGTCCTGCTAATTTCATCACTCTGAATTTCTTTGCATTCTATTGGATCATTGATATACAATGCCACACCGCCACCTTTGCCATTACATCTGTCTTTCCTAAAGAGCACATAGGCTTTAATTCCCATACACCAGTCATGACTACTATTCTACCATGTTTCTGTTATCCTTATAATATCCGGTTTCAATTCCTCTACCAGTAGTTCCAGTTCATCCATTTTATTCCCTAGGCTTCTCACATTGGTATATAAACATTTTAGCTTTTGCTGCTCAGCTTTGCTCACATTCTGTACCCGACATAGCCTTTTTTTTTTTTTTTTTACTGCTGCCAACATCGCCCATCAGACTAGTATTTGTTCTTCCCTCCTTTCTAGCATCTATACTGCCTCCCACATCTTTGTTTTTTCTGAATTCAGTTTTCTGCCTCTCAATGCTAGTATCAGGCGTAGAGATTGTCCAAGCATCTCCCAACCATCTCCCCACACTCCTTAGTTTAAAGGTCTCTTAATCAGTTGAGCTAGCCTCCTTCCCAGAAGTCTGTTAACCTCCCTACTCAGGTGAAGTCCATCCCTAGCAAACAATCTTCTGTCCATGAACACCTCCCAGTGCCCATACATCCCAAAGCCCTCCTTGTAACACCACTGCCTGAGCCATTTGTTAACTGCCAGAATCTTCCCACAGCTGTGTTGTCCTCCTCTAGGGACAGGCAGAATCCCATTAAAGATTACCTGAGCATCCAGCTCCTTGAGAGTCCTCCCCAGCCTGGCATAGTCTCCTTTTGATACGTTACAATGAGAATCTAGCTATATCATTCATACCCACATGAAGGACAATCAGAGGACTCTTTCCTGCTCCCATGAGGATCCTCTTCAGCCTCAGATCCACTTCGTTTATCTTAGCTCTAGGCAAGCAGAACACCCTCCTGTTCTCAGGGTCACTTCTAGTTATAGGCCTGTCTGTCCTCCTCAGCAGAGAATCCCCAATCACATACACTTGCCTTTTCCTGGAAACAGTGCGCTTCTCCAGTCTATCCCTAGTTCTCTCTGTCCGGGGGTCATGATGTCTACAGCTGCTGTTTGCAATCTTATGCATTTGCTCCTGAATGCTCCTTGGGCATGCTCCTTATCACCAGAGGCTCAACTCCCCTTTGAATGGGACTAGCTGCTCTCCTCCTCTTCCTTACACTTCCACCTTCAGTGTTCCCCTGCTGGACTCCTTCATTTGCTAATTCAGCAAACCTGTTACTGAGTTCTATTTCACCTTCACTAGCTGGTCTTTTTCTCTGCTGCCTTCTCACAGTCACATGTTTCCACTGCTCACTTTCCTCACCTAGCAGTTTCCCCTCAGAAGTGGTTGCTCCTGTTTCCATCTCCATATGTCAGTTCCTTTTCTAAAGAAAGGTTGATTCTCATTGATTATTAACTGTTAAAATGTGGTGTTTTACAACTGAATATTATTTTTACTTTAAACCTGACGTTTCTTTTTACTAACCAGAAGGATTCACTATCTGTATAGAGTAGAACCTCAGAGTTATGGACACCTTTTGGAATGGAGATTGTTTATAACACTGAACAAAGCATTATGGTTGTTCTGTCAAAAGTTTACAACTGACCTTTAACTTCATACAGCTTTGAAACACTAATATGCAGAAGAAGAATGTTACTTTCCCATTTTTTAGTAGTTTACATTTCGCACAGTGTTTGCTTTTCTTATCTCTCTCTCTCTCTCTCTCTCTCTCTTTGCAGCTGCTTGCTTGTATGCTTCTGTTTCCAAAGGAAGTATGTGGTTGGCTGGTCAGTTTGTTTCTCTGGTGTTCATAAGTCTGAGGTTCTACTGTATGTTTAATTAAGCAATTATATAGCTTACCATATTTATTCAGATTCTTAATTTTTTTTACTACTTTAGGAAATGGTAAATGAAGTATTTCTTGAGTGGTTTTTTTTACTTGTGATTTGTGCGGAAATTTGCAATTCAGTTAAAATGCATAAAAAGTATTTTAAATTTCTTAAATAAAACAAGTATGTTGGAAACATAAGAAAAATAAGTTTTTCAGCATGATTTGTATTTAAAAATAACTATTAAACAAAGGAAGTATCTGTTAGTGAATTGAACTGATCATTTCTGGTCACCATCTAGATTTTAGAACTAGTAAACATCATCTTTTCATACCTTTTGCTTTTATTCATAAATTGGAAAAGGAAAACAAGCTTTCCTGTTTTTTCAATTCCTATTGGTTTCTCAGTTTTGAATTAATCAGTCACTGGAATAAACGGAAATGAAGCTATTCTCTTTGTACCTGCAGAAGAAGCTGCTGCCATCAAAGCTGGTTTAATACTCCAGCACAGTGGTTCTCAATCTTTGGTGGGTTGCAACGCTTGACGGTGGGTCACAACTGTATAGAACACACCAGCCCACCTTCCCCAGGCCAAATCCAGCCATCTTTTCAGCTCTCCATGACACAGTTACCACTGTGTAGTGATACAGTAATGTGTCCAAAGCTGGTGGTTGGGAACCAGACTGGTTCCAGGTGCTCAGCCAGTGACTCTTTAAAGCTTTGGCAGCAAACATGAACCACTTGAATGTTTGTAAAATTAACATAGATTTAACAGATTATAGTAAGTTTAGACTTTAATATAGGTTGTTGTAACTTACAATTTAATTTTATATATGTTTAAAAAGAAAATTACATTAAATTAATACTGAATTTAAAACCATTGGTCTATAGTAAAATAAGGACAACTGTTGGAAATTAACTAAAAACTCAAACTGTACTTTGTGTGGAGGGATGAACAATCTATCAAATGCTTGGACTTTCATAAATAAAGTGGCAATTTAGGCAGAAATATGTCAAGTCTTTGTGGAGGTCTCCAGAATTAAAATCTGTGCTGTACTTTCTGCTTGTCAATCTGTAATAGAGGGCTTAGTTGAAAGAGATTAAAATTACTTGTGGCAGAAAGCTGAGTTCATGAGCTACACACTAATTGTCTCAGCTAACTCGTACAGTAGTGTGGGTGTCTTTCTTCTGCTTAGTCTGATTGCCTTGACACGATCATTAATATTGTTTCAGCTCTCTAGACCCAAATGCAGGTCCTCTGTGAAATGTACCTCTACAAATAGCTTTGTTTGTTTCTTCCTATCTCAGTGACTCCAGATGAAACTGGATCAATTCATATGTTTTGTCTTTCCTAGCTGGGATCTTTCCATGTTCCATTATACGTAGTAAAGATTCTGCAAGGCCAGTTTTTGCATTTGTTTAGGTAGCGGTACCTGCCTTTTTCTTCAGTTTCATCCATTATTACCTCATTGGTTTTGTTCTGCATGTCTAAAAACAAAGTTTGAAAGTATGTTTAAAATTATCGTACAGTTGTTCAATAAAACCTGAAGTGAGATTTTTAGTGAGAAATGATTCATGAATCTGGTAACTTTCCCTTTAGTGAAGCCAAAAGTTCTTTACAAGATAATGCTATAGACTGCAATACATGCTTTTAGGGTTTGCTTTTTCTGGAGGTGCAGACACTCACAGCATCATTTGACTTCAGTTAACACACAACACTTTAAAAAAACAGGTTCTTTAGTTACACTTAATCAGAACATATTATAGACGTCCTTGGGAGAACTTTAATCTAAATAGCTTAAGTACAATAGCATTGAACAAGTTCCAGAGGGGCAACCATGTTAGTCTTGTTCAGCAAAACAAACAAGGAGTCCTGTGGCACCTTTAAAGACTAACACATTCATTTATCACATGAGCTTTCATGGGAGAAGATCCCTACTTTGTCAGATGCTTTTAAGATGGGGGGCGTAGAGAATGGGAGGAAAATAAATGCAGGGAAGTGTAAGTCAGACTGTTAAAGCAAATCAATGCAGTAGTTTAGATTCGAATACTGGGGAACAGGATACAGAGGAAGGTGAGATCAAATCACCTGTCCTAATGAGAGAAAAATCCAAAGTTCTTATTTAGCCATGAAACAACACTGTCAAATTTACATATGAATGCCGGTTCTGCAGTTCCTCTTTGAAACTTTATCTCAGCACAGACTTCAGTGTTTGCTTGTGGCTTGAGTAAGTACCTAGGGAGAGTTATACAGAGCTGAAGGTTCACTGCTGTTAGTACTTGCACTAGTTAGATAAAAATTAGCTCTTGTGTGTCTTTGTGCAGAATTATACCTCTGATGGCAAAGGAGACATACTCTCAGTTTTGGGAACCCTTGTTTAGTCTTGGCCTGTGCATTTGTGCAGCATGATGCAGTGTAATCTACACGTGTGCTAAAACATCAAGAAAATGAGATGACAGGATAAACAGTAAAAGCTGAAAGCAGAAAGGGTGCCTTATTGTCTTTTAGCAGGCCTCAACAAATCTGTTTCTGGTTGCCATGGTGACCAGTTTTAGTAGCCTGTTGCTTAGCTCTGCTGCAGAACTGTAATGGAGGAGCGCCCTCTGGCAACCAAAAGTAAAATTGATGACACCTAACTGTGAGCCAATTTTGTCCACTTCTGGCTTATAGTCTACGAACCTGGACCTTCAGTCTGTTGGATCACGGTCCCTGAAACACATAATTACAAGAGGAGGCCACTGGGAAAAGGGGAAGAGGTTTTTTCTGGTTTTCAGTTGCTTGCATAATAATTAAGGGGAGAGTGACTCATGCAGCCATTATAGAGCTAACAGTCCTCTCTTACACAATCAAATGAATTTTGAGCTTTTTGTTAACTTGAAAATGATGGATGTTAAAATGCAGTTATTGTCAGAAAAACCACTATGGTAATTTTCCTCTGTGCACTGCAGAGTCTTATTCTGTTACCAGTGCAACCTAGCAATTGGCATCCGTTACTGGTACAAAAGAGTCAGCGGGGCAGTGCCTGCCTCTTACATTCTCCGGAGGCTGGTCTGTTAGGCTCTGTCTGCAGTATTTTCATCATAATTAAGGCCAACAGTCCATCATGGAGCTCACAGATTGTGATTTTACAAGGCATTTGCTACTTCCTCCAAATCCCACTACCTCAGTGTCAGGACAAAGGCTTTAGCCCTGAGAGGCAAGGTGGCGTCCCACTCCTTAGTGCCCTTTGCACCAGCTAGGCCTCTTGCGGCCCTGTTTTTTGCTTAGCCCAGGGGTCTCAAACATGTGGCCCATGGGCAATATTCCCTCTAAGGTTTGGTGGCTTGTGTGCAAAATTTTCAACCTGTGTGCAAAACTTTTTCTGAATAAAATTTTTGTGCAAACTTACGTGACTGAAATTATTGAAAAATATAGAACAATGAAAAATTAATTCATATCACTAAAAAAAAGTTTAAAAGCTAAATTTGCAAATATAAACTTGAAAAGCACCTTAAAACGTTTTAATAAAGCAGTTAACTTCTCTAATTTTTCATTTTCCATAGCAGCCCATTTTACAATTTAAAAACATTTGTCCTAAATTGTTTCGAGCTGGTTCAAATGTGCCTCTTTATTTGTTTTACTTAAATGGTCTTTGTTAGTAATTTTATTCATGGTATACTTTATTTTCCTTCATTTTATTAGTGTTTGCTATATATTTTTTCCCAATTTAGCCCCTTTGTAAAGTGTAACAAGCCAAAAAATAAAGTGTCTTCACACAAGCCTCAAACCCACCAGCTGCATACTGATAGCCTGCTTTCCTACCAATTGAGCTATAACAGCTGCGGCTGCAAAAAGCTCCAAGGAGTAAGGGAAACTGTGTCCCTGCCCCCAATTTCTCTACAGGTTATTCTCAGTTTCGTGTCTGTGAGCAGACTGAACCTGAGGGTTAGAGGTTCGAGCCTCGAGCTGGGTTCTCCCCCCCCCCCCTCATCAGCAGGACAAAAAAAAAAAAAAAAAAAAAAAAAAAAAAGCCGGACCAAATTACCTATTTTTAGAACACCAGGAAGAAGTGAGGGTAGAAAATATCTGGTAATGGTAACCTTATGTGTGGGAGAAGTTTTCCCCTGGAACTCCATCTCTGCCTGAAACGGCAACTTTCTGCCCTGCTGCCCCTCCCTCTGATCCTTGGCTGCATTTCCAGTCTGCCTGGCCAGACCCTAACCCTGGGTGTCCCCACGTGGCTGATCCTCAGCCATGCTGCCAGCCTGTCCTGGCTGGACCCAGGGCCTGCCACCTCCTCCACCCAATCTCTTTTAAGAAGGTGATTTCAAGTAACATGTTTCAAATAAGGTTTAGCAATTTATAAAATCATTTCCATCACCAGATCAAAATAAAATTTAGATATTATTTGAATAATACACACTTACTTCATTGCACTCACAAGCTTGACCGCACTCACTAGAGTGCACACAAATTTGGACACTGGCTCCTAAAATTTGCACAACAGAAATTTTTTGCACACACAGCTTATGAAAAATTAGAGGGAACATTGGGTGATTGGGGAGGCACAGTGACACATCAGACCAGATTGCAGGAGGGGACCATCACACATATGGATTACTGTATTGTAATTTTGAAATATTGATATTAAATAATGTGAATGGTCTCCCAATCCTCCCAGCATCAAAAGGTGGTGAATGAGTCAGCTGATTTTTGCCCGTTGAGCTAAGTCCTTCAGTGGCATGACTCAATTTGTTATCTAAGAAAGCCCTTCGTGAAAACAGCTGTAAAATTGAAGCCTGCATGACTTATTGTGAATGACTCTCTCGTCTTGCTAAGAGATTTTTGAAAGCCTGCAAGTACTGGATCCCAATCAAACCAAACTAAGTGAATTTGAATCTGTTCCCATGTTTGAAGGCAATGCTTTGGCAAAAGCTGAGTTTTGTAGGTACAGCAGCACTGTTTCTGAAATTAGGTGCCTTGATGCTGTAGAATTTTGGTGCAACTTAAAAGATCACTTTACACATCTGGCCCTGATAGCTCTGAGGTGTTTATCAGTGCCCATTGACTGTGAGAGACCATTTCCACCTTTTAAATGTGTCTGGCAAGATGTCAGATGCACAGCAGAGATGATAACCTGGCTATGTACAACCACCCTGTTTCAGAATTGTGAAAAGCTCTAACCGTTAGTAAATGACAATTTTACTCTCTAACATTTAATCTGGTTGGTAGGCAAAATTATTTAAGGTTTATTATGCAATTTTGAAAGCTTTTATGTTGTTGTAGAGAGAAGTGTATTAGTGTTTGTAGATTTCCATGATTTATTATTGATTGCCTGCATCCTATCCATGAATTTTTATAAAAATAGCCATGACAAAATGATGCTTATCAAAAATGAAAAATAGCAGGCTCTTACTGAACATGCAGGGGACTGGCATTTAGGAAGAACTTTTTTTGATGTGTAGGCAGGGCACAGACGTGTTTGCTCAGGAATCACTGGGGCAGCTGGGGCGGAGGAAGGGATTTCCTTGGAGTCCTCAGTATTTTTTTTTAGTCACGCATCTGTCTACGGCTGCCCTTAAAAGGAGAATGTAACATATAGGTAAAGCTGGAGGGCTGGAGTATTCTTATTACTGGAAAAATAAGAGGACTTTCAGAGAAGAGAGACAACAATAATTAGTAACGTGGAAAGCATGCTGTACAGTGAGGGAGAGAAACTCAGTTTATTAAGTTTAACAGACAGAAGGTTGAGGGAATTTAATCACAGTTTATAAGAAGACAGGGAGGAGATTGGATAGTATGAGCCTCTTTAATCTAGTTAGTAAAATCTAGTGGATGGAAGGGGAAGTCAGCTAAATTCAAAACAGGAAATTAGAGGCAAATATTTACCATTGAGAGCAATTAGAAGAGAATAGATTGTCAAGAGAAACGGTGGATTCACTATTACTTAGAAAGACATACATTGCAAATATAAAGATTCCAAGAGAGACGCTGTAGTTCAGCCACAAGTTGTTGGGCCTGATGCAGGAATCATTGGGTGGTCAAGCTTCGTGATCACAGTGGTCTTTTCTGGCCTTAAATCCTGGCAAGTGATTTCAGAAGAATGGCGTTGGCTGAAGGATGCAAGTAAACTAAGAGCATAATATAAAAAGAGGTGACGATGAATTAGGGGAGCCAGATACATCTGTCCTGTATTTCAGGAGTGAAGCCTTATGCCTGTAGTAGGGTAGCAGAGGGCCCTTATTTGAAATTTAATTCAAACAAAATGGAAGGATAAACAAAATTAGATCTGTGGCTGAAGTGTTCAACTTCATAAGGGCTAACTTTAAAAAATTAAGGGAATTAGTGGGGGAAGTGGACTGGATTGAAAAACTCAGAAATGTAAAGGAGGAGGAATAAAGAAATAAATCTAGAGGAGGCTTGGAATTAGTTCCTGCAATTTTGACTTGAAGTGTCTGAAGCCTGCATCCAAAGGAAGGGGAAACATTCATAGGCCAGAGTTGTTGACCAAGCTGGATGAGTAAGCATATCAGACCATTGATTAAGAGAAGGCAGAAGGACTACAAGGAGTGGAAGATGGTCGGGATCAGCAGGAAAAAGCTACCTTTTGATGTCAGAATATGTAGAGATAAAAGTGAGAAAGACCAAAAGGCAAGTAGGTTTGTAAAGGGAATTAAAACCAACAGTAAAAAGTTGTATAGCTGTATAATAAATAGGAAGAGAACAATGAGAGAAAAAGTGGAACTGGTAAGCAATGAGGATGGGGTAGAGGTTAAAGATAATCTAGGTTTGACTGAATATCTAAACAAATACATTGCCTCCATTTTTAATGAAGCTAATGATGAGCTTGGGGATAATGGTATAGTGGCTTATGGGAATGAGGATATGAAGATAGAAATGACCACATCCAGGGTAGAAGCCAGACTCAAACAGCTTAATGGGAATGAGTCGGGGGCCCGGACAATCTCCATCCAAGAATATTAAGGGAATTGGCATGTGGAATGGAAAACCTGCTGTATGAGGAGACTCAAGAGTTTGGCTCATTTAGCCTAACCAAAAGGAGGTTGAGGGTAGACAATTTCTCTCTATAAAAAGATCAGAAGATTAAATACCTGCGAGGGAGAGGAATTATTTAAGTTTAGCATCAGTGTGGGCACAACAAATGAATATAAACTGGCCATCATGAAGCTTAGATTTGAAATTAGGCATGCGTTTTTGACCGTCAGAGGAGTGAAGCTCTAAAATAGTCTCCCAAGTGGGGTGGTAGGGGCAAAAAAACTAACTAGCTTCAAAATAGAACTTGATAAAGTTATGGAGGGGATTGTATGATGGGACAGCCTGGTTTGGCAACTGATTGCTACTTGACTACTGGTTGTGGATGTGCCAATGGACTGTGGTGAGGCATTAGATATGGTGGGTTCTGAGTTATTACAGAGAATTCTTTCTTGGTTGTCTGGCTGGTGAGTCTTGCCCACATACTCAGGGTTTAACTGATTCCCATATTTGGGGTAGGGAGGAATTTTCCCCCATGGCAAATTGGGAAGGGCTCTGTAGGTTTTTTTGCCTTCCTCTGCAGTGTGGGGCATGGCTCACTTGCTGGTGAATTCTCTGTATCTCAATGTGTTTAAGCCATGATATGAGGATGATAATAGCTCAGTCATAGGTTAAAGTTTTATTTCAGGAGGAAAAGGGTGAGGGACTGTAGCCAGCATTGTGCAGGAGGTCAGACTGGATGAATATATTGGACCCTTCTGGTCTTTGAGTCTATAAATGAGAGGTTTAACCTACATCAGGATTTCTAATATATAACAGCTAGTGGATAACTTCCTTCCTGTTTGCAATAGTTCGGCCCCATTTCCATTATTGCTTGTACTTTTATACCATCCCTTTGGTGACTCCAGCAATTGTTTATAGGGAAAAGTAACTTTGGGAAGCACATAATGTATTTTTAGCTTTAATAATGCTTCATAGCCAGAAATCAGCAGCCAGCACTGTGGGATGAGCAGTTACTCCACAGTCCATTACATGAGAACTTCTGAATTAAGTTATCTTGAAAGGCCCCTTGAAAATGGTGGCATTACCCAGTGTTTAAGGAGGGCTGCTGAACAGCTGTGTCACTTCACTTCTACAGTGCCTTTTACACTACTTTGCTGTGAGAACAGGCACTTCTGGCCATCTTAATGCCTTCCAGGGATGTGTGGGGTGGACATCTCATCACAGATCTAAACAGGTGTGCCCCGTTTTGGGCAGTCCTACCAGCACAGCCTCCAAGGTGCTGGTGTGTCAAGCTAAATTTTGCTCTTAATTTTCAAGCCAGTCTCTGCCTGAGGGGAAATTCCTGTGTCTGTAGGATGTTTCAGTATTTGATTTCTTCTCTACAGTTGAGTAATACTGAGCCATTGTCATTGTGGCTTTGTGGGAAGGTTTGTGCAGAGATGAGGGAGCCTGTGGTAATCTCTGACCATCTGTAAAACTGGTGCTTGTCCTGATTTGTAGTTGACTGGGGTTCCACGGTCCAGGGCCTGCTGCTGAGGCCATGCGCCCTGGAAGTATCATTCTGACTTTTTATCTGGAGGGATTTTACTGTTCACAGCTGTTGTCTTGGCCCATGAAGAAAGATCTGGTCCCTAGGATAGTCAGGGCCTAGCCAATAGGCAGCCTCACCTTGGACTGCATCTTGGTATTGGATGTTGTCGTTCTGGGTTTCGCTGTGTTTTGCCTGGCTGGTGGATACACTTCCTTACAAACGCAACAGGGAGTGGAAATGTGACATCAAGCTGTGGGAGTCTCCTGCAAGCACTGCAGGGCTTCTGGTGTTGGGGGGCCACATGTAGCCTTCTCTGGCTCCAGTGACCTCCTGGAGAAATAACCAAATCTCTGACATGAACTGTGGTGCTCTCAGGACTGAAGCTCCCTTTTCATTATTGAGAATAGTCCAGAACAGAATAAGCAAGTTAAAGTCAAACATGCTATGGGGACCTGTGAGTATTTGCCTCACAAAAAGCTGCTGACAGAAGAGCATCTGCTTCATCTCACACCTTTCATGTGAAGTATCTATCTTGTTTTCTTGTCTTAATTTTAAAACAAAGAAGGCAACGTCTGTTATGGAGTCATTAAATACTCATAGACTTTAAGGTAATCTGTCTGACCTGCACAGTACAGGGCACTGACCCTCTCCGTCCATCCATTCTATAAGAGCCCTCTAATTTTTAGCTGAGTAACTGAAGTCCTCAAATCATGAGTTAAAGCAGTGGTTCCCAACTGGTGGCCCAGGGGCTAAAAATGGCTTGCAGGGGCTTTCAAAGTGACCTGCTGCTCCTCTCCAGCTGGCTGCAGAAGGGAGCTGCTGCCTAAGGACCCAAGCAGAGTGTGTTGCAGCGGGACTAAAAGACCAGTGCAGGGTATCTTGCTGCATCCAGGAGGATCGGAGATCAGTGCTGGCTGTAGGCAAGGAGCACAGCAAAATGATCAACGGGGTCTCTAGGTGCTGGGGTCCCTGCTGGAGCACTGATCTTCCATCCCCCTGGCTGCTGAAGGGAGCCAGTCCTTAGAGATCTAGTTGGAGCACACTGGACAACAGGATGTATGTGGTTTCCCTGCTGAAGCACACGGGATAGGAGAGCCTTCTCAGGGATCCCGTTCTGCCTTGCTGTGGGTGCGGGCTGGGGGACTGCTGACAGAGACTGGTGGTCCTTCAGGGTAGTAAAAATTGTGTCTGTGGCCCTTGAGCCAGAAGGATTGAGAACAGGGCTTAAAGTAAGCAGAACACACTGGAACGGTGTTCCAGGGCCAGCTGTTTTTAGGGTTTCAGCATTCTGGGGCCCCTGAAAATAGAAAATGGAGCTGGAACTCTGTGTTTTGGGGACCACAGTTTAAAAATAGTGGGCCTCAGAAAGCAGCATTCTGCTTCCATTTTCTATTTTTAGGGGCACCCCAAACATGGAGGCCCTGAAAAAAAGACCCCAGAATGCCATTCTGGCAGGGCAGGGGAGCTGCTCTGGCTGGGATATTTTAAATCTCCCGCCCTGAACTGGTTTTCACTGAGCATGCCGAGTCAGCAGCAGCTCAGGACCGAAGCCTCAGCCTGGGCCGGGGCTGCTCGGCACTGTGGCCACGTAAGGGGGCCCCGGAGGGGCGTTCGAGGGTAGGTGAGCTGGGCTGGTGAGGAAAGGGCGCAAGAGAAGGGGCCAGCCTGGAGCAGCAGTGGAAGGCAGTGCGGCACAGTGGGGGGTTGGGGAATGATTTGGGGGGGACCAGCGGCCAGACAGGGGTCAGGAGCAGTAGCTAGGGTGGAGGGCTAGCATGTGGGGGCAGGAGCTGGCATGTGTGAGGGGGGCCTGCATCACCATGAGGGTGGCCTGGACAGGTGTATGGGGGGCCTGCCAATTTAGGAGCTTTTCAGGTCCTGCCAAATTATACTTTTAACCCCTTGTTGAGAAGCACTGATTTAAAGATCTCAAGTAAGGAGGATCCACTTGCCTGTGCCTCATGCTTCAGAGAGAGGCAAAAACCCACCAGGGGAAAATTCCTTCCCGACCCCAGATGTGGGGATCAGTTAGACCCGAAACATATGAGCAAGACCCCCAGCAAGCCAGACGTTTTGGAAAGAATCCTCTGTAGTAACGCAGAGCCTCCCCATGTAGTGTCCCATCTCTGGCCATTGGGATATTTGCAACTAGCAATTGTTGATCAGCTATGTGCCATTACAGGCAGTTTCATCATAGCATTCCTCCACAAACTTCTCAAACTCCATCTCTCAGCCATTTAGCTTTTTGCCATCCGCTGTTCCCCTTGAAAGGCTGTTCCAGAGCATCACTGTTCCAATGGTTAGAAAGCTGTCCCTCATTTCAAACCTGAACTTGTGGTGCCAGTTTATTTCCATTTGTTCTTGTGTCCACATTGGGGCTTAACTTCAATAATTCCTGTCACTCCCTCGTATTTATCCCTCTGGTGTATTTATAGAGAGCAATCATATCTTCCCTCAGCCTCAGGGTAGGAGGCTTTGATCAGGCATCTGCTTCTGCATTCTGCTGTGGGTGTCTGCTGTTTTCAGGTCAGATCTGTACAAATCCCCTGTAAATCAAAACATTGGTGATTACTGTGCGTCTGCAGAGATCACGTGTGGTTTGCAGTTGGAGGTGGTTTATTTCAGAACAGCTGTGCTCTGGAGTAAAAGGACCAGGAACTATCTTTAAAAATGTGTTTCCTGAATGGCTTTGTTATGCTCTAGGTTCTCAGTGCAAACCATATTTTCTGTTCTCATATTAAGAACTATCTGGCCTCCTGCCCACTGAAATTAAGCATTAATAATTTGTAATCTGTTCTTTGTAAGTGCTGAAAAAGGAATGAATTGAAACCTCTGAGTTCTCCCTTTAACCCAGAATCTCACCAGAGAACCAGGCATCAGAACTCCCTTTAGAGTGAGGGGTTCAGCTGTAGTTCTGAACAGATAAGGTACACATATATTTTAACAAGTTCTGAACATATTTACGGTAACAAGATCACCTGCTGTTGCAGTACTCCTGGCACCCCATAGAATTTCAGTGTCAGTTCCTTTAGTTTTGGTGGGAGTTGGCTCATTATCTATTGTTTGTGTTAATATACCATTTCTCTCCCATGAGGGATGCAGTTAGTGTGCCATGTGCTAATGAGATGCGCACTGTGAAGCTTTTTCAGAGGAGCCATGTATGAATATACAGCTGGTCCTCACTTAGTGACCTACTCGTTTAGTGACCCCTCAGAGTTATGACCGGCTCTCTGATGAGTTGGTATTATGGCAATGTACGAGAACTCGCATCAACTGTCTCAGATTACCTATATTTACAGTACACTATGCAAACTAAGTTCAGTACATTAGAGCTTAAAACATTTAAAATATATATTAAAAATGTTATAAATGATGCAAAGGTGACATTAAAACTATCTACTGATGGTTGAAAAACCCACTACCAGTAAAGTACATTATGCCTGAAATACCGGTAAGGGATGCTCCTCGTTTAGTGACCAATTCGTTTATCAACCAGGTTTCAGGAACGGAACCCGGTCACTAAGTGAGGACTACCTGTATTCACTATATTAGTCCTCTGTGTTTACAAGTTCTGTTTCCAATTACAGAAGATCAGAATGAATTTCACCCAACTGGAATAGTTTTTCTTTCAACTTGCAATATTTTTTTCCTCTAATGGAAATGAATTTGCCTTCATAACAACTCTGTGAGCTGATCATACTAATTGTGACAGGCTGGATACAGCTGTCCAGTTATAAACTCCACTTTGCACCATGTTGAACACAAACCTACCTGTGCATCTGGGCATCCTATAGGACTGCATTCCATACAGTGCCCAGCATGGATGCCAGTCTGCTACCACTGAGAGCCATCAAGACCTCAGTCTGGAGCCTCCCAGAGGTCAAAGGGTTTTCTATACAAGGGAGAGTAGGTGAGGCATGCATGACAAGAGGTGATGTATGTGGAGGAAGGGGCAGCATTAGAGCATGTGCACAGAGGAGAGACCCCTCTTAAAGGCATTCTGCTTTGCGCATTAGAGCAAGTCATTGCCACTTACAAGGACTTGCCAGAGAGGGGATGAAAAGGACCTTGCCCAACTGGAAACAGGGACAAATATTGGACTCTCAGAAGGGGTGAGAACAGACTAAAGGAGGGAGCATTGCAAGACTTCTGTTGTTTTCCTAGATCAGGGATATCAAATGTGGCCGTGGGCTGCATGGGGCCCCTAAAGCTATTTCCTGCGGCCCGCAATGACACTATTATTACTAATATTTGCAGTTTTGTTGTATTAAAAGGTTTCAGTGGTGCGGCCCTCAGGTTAATGTAGTGGTCCTCATGTGGCTCTGTACTAGTCCTCATGTGGCCCTAATGGTGATTTGAGTTGGAGACCCCTGTCCTAGATGCTTATCTCGGGTCGTCTGTATAGCCAGGGCCATCACTGGGGCCTAGCACATGGGGCTCGTGCCCCAAATCCCAGCGCCAGTGCCCCGAGTCTTGGCGTGGCCCCTGCCTTTCCCGGTCTCTGGCCAGAGATCTAGGGCCCGGCCACCCATGGCAGCAGCGGCTGCTTCTGGCCCCGTCCCAGGCCTGGCCACCCGCGGCTGCGGCTGCTGCTCCCTGCCCTGTCCCCGGCTGGGGATCTAGGGCCAGGCTGGCGGCAGCAGGCGCCTGAGGCTGGGTCGGGCCTCAGTGCAGAATCGGGGCTGGGGGCGTGGCCGGGCCCGGCCAGGGCCCCGGGTCCTTCCGCGGGGCAGTGATGCTCCTGCGTATAGCACAGAAGACCTGTAACCTGAGTGCTTCAAAAGTAACCAGTCCATGGCTATGAAATTCCTTTGCGGAGCCTGTCTTCTTTATTTTCTTGCCATGTCATTCCTGAAGGGGTTAAACTAGAATCCCAGAGTGCCCACGGCCTAGATAGAACTTTGTGGGAGCATGAGTATGCTAAGAAGCCTCACTTAATTTAGGGCCCAGGGTGGCTGCATGAAGGCATCCAAGTCCCCAAGCAAAAGTATCAAACTCAGATCTGAACCTGAGGACACACTGGACAGCTCTAGAGCCAAAAACTATGATTAGCCTCTACTCAGACCCAGCTTGCTTGGATACTTGTGATCCAGTGACTGAGTTCAATCGCAGTAGACTGGTGATTGTACAGAGGAGTATTGGGCCAGGTTGTAAGATGAACTATAAAAGAAATCTCGTGAACTAGAAGTCTGAGACCAATAATTAAGGGTAAAATAATATTGTAGTTACATAGTAAATAAAAGAATTAAACCGGCAGCTGAGTTAAAACCAAGAACAGTTGAAAATATAGAAATGTTGTGCATTTAGTCATTCAGTTAACCTTGACTCTGACCCTACAGTGCTGCCAGCTTTCTACTGCTGCTTTATCCCCTTCTTCACTCTATCCAGCAGTGTTCCCTGTAAGCTGTGTCGCTATGCAGCAACCTCGTATATATAGCACTGGCCAGAAACTGGGGTCCTCATGTCTTCTGTGTAGTGTCCTTGCAGGGATGTGGTTTGACCCTTTACTCACCCGCCTTCCCCCTCGTGACGCAAAGTGAATGCTTCAGCCCCTTGTTCTGTGGGGGAATGAAGGGACGCTTCCAGTCTCAGGGACATGTTTATTGATGTGCTTTGTGTGGAAGCTCAGGTGGGGGGCCCAGCCAGGATCTGTGCTGCTGGCTGGCTCAATGGCCTCTCTGGAGATGCTCCCAGACATGGAACTTCCTGCACCACCACCAGTTGGTTTTCAGAGGTGTGGTGGGAAGAGAGCTTCAGCCAGGCACCTTCGTGGGAGCACCCAGTCGGAGATGGGGAGTGAAACCTTGGACTCTGGGAAGGTACAGTCAGACACCTGTCCTTTCCCATGTGGACTCCTGGCAGTTCTTGTAGAGCAAATCACCTATGTCTGTGGTCCTGTGAATGGGGGGGCAGGGATTAATGTGTGATACTGGGGAAAGGAGCCACTCTGCGCACCCCACACCTCTCGATGCACATGTGCTGCACAGTCCATATCCCCAAGCATGCATACATCTCACTTTCCTTTAAATAACTTGCCTGAGGACAAATATGTGGAGCTCGGAGAACTTTGTAGGTCACTCAATTAAAAAAAAATAGGGAGAGAGGGAACACTGCTGTTCAGTTGTTGACTTTTATTCAGTGTTTCTTTCCAAGTGCTTAAGTCAGCAGCCTATCCCTGAGGCATGAAAATGTAGCATGATATCTGGATATTACCATTTTCTCTTTTCTCATCTGTTTTTATACAGGCTTTTGGCATGTAGTCTGATTGTAAACATCTCTTCATTGGGGAAAGCATCATGTTTGTCTGGCTTACAGGAGGTGAACTGAAAATGTGAGCTGCTGAGGGAGGTGGTGAAATCTCCATCTTTGGAGGTGTTTAAGGCCGGGCTGGACAAAACCATGACTGGGAAGGTTTAGTGGGAGTGGTCCTGCCTCTGGCAGGGGGTTGGACTAGATGACCTATGAGGTCAGTTCAAACCTTATGATTCTATGATACTTTAATGATACCTGTATAGTTAAAGCAGTAATATTTTTGTGTGTGGAAATGCCCGTGGGAACATTCTTCAGGTGTAGCGTACTTTAACCCTCATTGAAATAACACTGTTGTCACTACTCTTTCCTGTGTGAGACACTAACATCTAATTGTGCTCTTTTTCTGTTTGTTGGCTGAGCTTACTTGTCACTCATCTTGAAATGTGAGTTTCACTTCTGACTTCGTGCCCTAAGCACGGGGCTGCATGCGTTGTTGGCCACTGACCCTACAGAGACAAGCTAAGGGCAGAAAGCTTCTGGCCACCGTGCGCGATGGCACGTATGCACCCGAGTCTGAATGGAGGTGAGCAGCTGCTCAGAGAAGAACCTGGTTTTGTGTTCACAAGGGAAGGGTAAAATTCAGTGGTGATTTTTATTGAAAAATCCTTTCTCATTTCTACTGGATTTTGTAAAGCCTTTTCTTTGGCTTGTTACATCAGTCTAAATGTCCCGTTTAAATCTGTTGTCACAGTAGCCTGGGCTTGATCTCAGGAAATGGTGTCAATTGCCCAATGCTCTGAGTTGTCATCTTTGGTCATATTTGTAACTTTCTGGACTAGTGAGACTACAGTAGCTGAATGTGCTTATGCAGTGGTGCGGTCTGGGGGACGTGAGCCTGCAGATAGGGTCTCAAATGTTGCTTGCTGACTGAACGGCAGGTAGCTGCTGGTATTAAGCACAAGTGGCAGTACCTAAATTAAGTCTGTAGTTAGACTTGGTTTTTGTGCGCCCCCCCCCCCCCCCCTTTGTAATTGGGCTACAGACATTGTAAATCTCCCAGGTGGATCTGATGTAAGGGCAACCCCCACAGACTCTTGCTGTGCACAGAGTACCGGTGCAGGAATAAGGAGCTGGCATATTCCCTTGTATGTGTATAGTGACCCCACTACTAAGGACTGGGTTGGGTTGTTAGTACTCTGTGCTGGAGCAGCTTTCATTCCAGTGGGTATTTTACTAAAGGGTGAATGAGTTGTTCAAATTGGCTCTGCTAATGCAATTTGCTTCCAGGGCACTAATGACTTTAAAGCTATGTGGATTTTGTTTCTGTCTTTAAAAAGAGTCCGGCATATGATGCATATAAAAAGTACCTAGGAAAACCTACAGGTTTGGCTGCTCTTTATCATTTTCTGAAGGGTATCTGGGAAAAATACAGTTCGTAGCAGGCTGAGATCCCCAGAGATACTCCAGACTACCTGGATTTCCTGCTGCACTATCTTACTACATGGAATTTTCCTTCAGGTGTCCTTTGTGTTCATGCAGGTGTTTACAAATGGCTGCTGTAACTGATGAATGGGGATTTTGTGTGGTGAGTGAAACACAACCTTGATCGGTCAGTGTGTTCCACATGCATGATCTTGGCCTTTTAAAATGAGACACGCAGTAACAGCCAGTCTGGCTCTTTTCTCAATGTATTCCTGTAGATTTGTAGGCCCTCTCTTTATCCTTTAGTCCAAACCTTCTAATCTCGTATGTAATGAATGCTAAATAGGGGCGCTCTCTGCTTCTCTGGCAAGAAACGTTATTCTCTAATTAGTTAACTACTGCATTTGCCTAAACTGTGACTGTGCACTTTGAATCCATTTTTCTGGTATTGATAATTCTACCATTTCCATCTAGTAATAGACCAGTGCCATCTTCAGAACTCCTTTTGTTCCCAATATACCTAATAACCATCTCATTATGTCCTTAACTCTGCCGGCCACAGATTTCTTTTTGTGCACCTTTGCCTCCCTAATTTTTTTTTTTTTTAACAAATCTTACCTTCTGATTTATATTTATTACTGTCAACATCTCCTTTCCCCCCATTTGTTATATTTTATTTTTTTACAGCTGACTTCATTTCCTTTCTCAAATAAGATGGCTTTTAACCAGCCCAGCATTTTTCTTTGGGTGTGGGAGTCTGGATTTCTGGGGCTCTCATAAGGAGGTCATAATGATTCAAATTTTTCTGATTCATATCTGCTTCCAAGCTGTTTTGGCTCTTTCAGCTTTGTGAAATTGTTGCTTTTGAAGCATCCAATATATTTATCCCCAGGCTGTACTTTTCTCTGCCTGCACACTAAAATGCGATCAAGTCATGATCACTTTTACTTAAGCCACCATTAATTTTTAGTTCTGTGATATAAATTCCTCTCGATTCCTCTCGATCTTTTTGGACATGGTCTACTAATGATTTCCCCCATGTCTGTTGAAATACTTTGTGAGTTCAGTAAAACAGGCCAGGAGTCCTGTGGCATTTAAAGACTAACATTTATTTATTTATTGCATGAGCTTTCATGGGAGAAAATCCCACTTCGTCAGATGTTTTAAAGATGGGGGAATTTACAGAATGGGAAGAAATAAATGCAGGGAAGTGTAAGTCATGGGATCAGGTCACAATGTAACAGCAAATCAAAGCCGTTGTTAAGATTCAGACACTGGGGAACAGTATATAGAGCAGTGGTTGTCAAACATTTTTTTTCTTGGGACCCAGTTGAAAAAAATTATTTAAGACCATGACCCAACAAGCACATCTTTGAGTTATCATAAAAGAAAATGAAAGTTTTTTCATTACCTTTTCATTAATGTTCATGAGACTAAAAAAAGTTAAAAAACTAAATTTGCAAATATAAACTTAAAAAGCATCTTTAAAATAAGGAGGTTAACTTGCCTTTTGTTTTTCATTTTCCACAGCAGCCCACTTTACAATTTAAAAAAATTGCCCTGAATTGTTTCTAGCCAGTTCAAACATGTCCCTTTATTAGTTTTACTTAATTGGTCCCTATTAGTAATTTTATTCACGGTATACTTTATTTTTCTTCATTTTATTAGTGTTTGCTATATAGTTTTCCCACTTTAGCCCTTTTGTAGGGAGCAACAGGCCAAAAATCAAAGTGCTCAACACAAGGCTCAGACCCATGACCCTGAAATTAAAAGTCTGCTTGTCTACCAGCTGAACCATGGAGGCTGCTGTTATAAAAGTCTCTAGGAATAAGGAAAACTGTGCTCTAGTCCCTCTTGATTTTGTTTCAAGCTGGTCTTTGTTCCCCGTGTGTGCAGCAGACTCTTAACCTTATGGTAATGGATTCGAGCCCTGGGTTGGGAGCTTTTTTATTTATTTATTTAAACAGTCTACTCACCAGCAGTAAAAAGCTGGACAAAATCACCTATTTTTGGAATGCCAGCTGGACAGAGGACATGAAGGCAAAAAGGAGGACATATCCTCCTTTTGCCATATGTCCGATAACCCTAGCCTTGGGTGCTGGTAGTAGCAAAACAGCCTGCTGCTACTATATGCACTGGGCTCCTTTCAAATTTTCCCCAGCTGTAGCAGCACAGGGAAACTTAAAAGATTGCTGGCTGCCCAGGAATGTTGGTAGGGGGCCAGCGCCCTTTCAGTTTTCTCCCCACTGCACTCTAGCTTGGGGGCGGGCAGCAGGGGAGAGGAAATGGTGGGAGCCGGAGCTCTGAGCGGTCAGCATGCAGAGAGAGCCTCCCCCACTGGCACCTGGCTCACTTCTCCCTGTCACTACAGACTTGCTCTGCTGCCTGGCCCTACTGCCACCCTTGACAGTTCACTCCACACTGCAGCTACTGTAAAGAGCTGCTTCGCTCTGGCACCCGCGGCTCCCTCCCAGCTGCTGGCGCAGCGTGAGAGGCTCGGCACGTCGGCTGCCCAGGGTCCTGCAGGGTCGAGCTGCATTCCAGGGGCTGGGAGGGCAGAGGGAGTGGGCATCAGGCGCATGCATGGCAAGGGCTCCAGCTGCCACCGACCATGCCTGCACTGCCTCCCCCCCCCCCAGCCTCAAGATGGAGCCTGCCGCATCTGAGAGTCACGTGGCAGGCAGAGCCCTGCAGGGCCGTCCCTTGAGGGGTGGGCCTACGTGGGGCCTCCACGTCCCACCCTGATGCTGGAGAGGAGAGCGGTGGGCTGGCCTGCTCTGTCCCCCAGGGACCCCAGTCATCCCCTTGGGACTGGGAGATGGACCTGACCGAGGCCATGCCGCCGGCAGGGACAGGACCATCTCCCTGCCCCTGAGCCACCTTTCTTTTTTTCTTTCTTTCTTCCTTCTCTTTTTTTTTTTTTCCTTCCAGCTCTCTTTTTTCCTTTCTTTGTCTTCCTCCCATCTCTTTTTTTCTTTTCTTACTTTTTCCTTTCTTCCTTCTTTCTTTCTCTTTTTCCTTACTGTTTCCTTTCTTTCTTCCTTCTCTTGCTTTCTTTTTCTTCCTTCCATATATATTTTTCTTTTTTCTTTCTCTTCCTTCCGTCTTTTCTTCTTTCTTTTTCTCTTTTCCTTCTACCTCTTTCTTTTTCTCTTCCTTCCTTCTCTCTTTTTTTTTCTTTCTCTCTATTCCTTCTCTTTTCTTCCTTCTCCATTTTTCCTTCTTTCTCTTCTTTTCTCTTCCATCTTTATTTTCTTTCTCTTTTCTCTTTCTCTTCCTTCCTTGTTTCCTTCCTTCCTTGTTAATTTAAAAAGACTTTAAAATATTTAATTTTAATTAAAACCTTTAAAAAATTCAATTAAACCCAACTAATTATTTTATTTACAATTACTTGAATTCTGTTAATTAATTTTTAATATACTTTTAATTAAATGAACTGGTGGCACTTCAAAGTTTTGAAAACTGTTGTATGAAAAGGTTTCAGTCATGTGGTCCTCAGGCCAATATTCTAGCCCTCATGCAGCCCTTGTGGTGATTTGAGTTTGAGACCCCGGGGTTAAGGGGACCATGCCAGGGGAGCAGGCAGTGGGGGCTGAGGAGCCATTAGAGGGAGGGAGAAGGGTTTGTGGTCGGACCTGAGCAGAGAGGCAGAAGCCAAGGCCTGAGCAGAGAAGCGGAAGCCAGGACCTCAGTGTGGCTCTCATAGGCTTAATAATCAACTTGTGTGGCTCTTGAGTTCCATAAGTTTGGCCACCCCTGGTATAAATTATCTGGCTAGGTTTCATAAATACCAAGTAGGTTGGATTTTTGCTTATAAATGAGCAGTTTTGGTTGTTTTTTTGTTTTTGTTTTTTTTGTTTGTTTGTTTGGTTTTTTTTGTTTGTTTGTTTTTTGGGTTTTTGTTTGTTTGTTTGTTTTTGTTTTTGTCACCAGGCTCCCAGTATTGGTGTGTAGGCAATTCAAAAATGTCTTCTCCATTTCCTTTGGTTCCTTAGTTTTGCCTTCAACATCTCAATTTTGTGCTGAATACTTATATCTTCATCCTTTTAACTTCCCCTTTTGTTACCGAGCCAGCAATTCAATTCCAAAATCTTCTGCCATCTCTCTTTCTTTACCCAGAAAATGGTTTGGACATTTCTTGAGTATACTTCTGAATTCCCTTAGGTCATCCACTATCTGCAGGATATCTCGCAACACAGCGTCATTTGTGCTGAAGTAGACCATTACCAATGGATCCTTGCCTGTTGACTTCCAAAACCTCTCTGGTCTTAGAGTAATGTGTTGTGTCTTGGCTCCAGAAAGGCACTACGCTCTCCTGTTGTCCACCTGCATCTTGCAGAATGTTCTTTAAATTATTTTGAGTACTAAATGTCTTACAAGGATAGTTTATCTACCTTGAGAGCTACCTAGAGAGCTCTTTGTGGGTCAGCTTGGTTTTTCTTCCAGGTTGGGCTGAGCTGCCGTCTCATATGTTCAGAATTCTTCTCCAGTCCCTTGGACTTGCTAATTCTTGGCTTTCTTCCATAGTTCCCATGTTGAGAACATGGTATAGATTTCAAGCTTCTAGCTGTGTGGAATTCGTCTTGCTTCTGTTTTCTCTGGTGGCTGCATTCTTCTCCTCCTTTTCTGACTCCAACTATGTAGAATTTTGCTGTGACCTTGACAGGCATTCCCTCTGACATCCTTTCTTACCAGCTCTTTTGTGGCCAATTCCATTCTTCCTTGAATCTGGGGTACCAGTGTTTCCCACACCTAGTTTTTTAGGAATTAGTTTCTCTGATTCTTGGTAGCATCTCACCTTGTGCCTCCAGTCCAAGTGCCTTCTCCTTCAGCACAGCTGCTGGCTTGCACTTTGTACACAAGAAATCACTTCTGGCTTTAGATGGGAAAGAGGGCATGTCTGCTCAGTTACAGGGCACCACTGCTGTTTCATTGCTGGCCATCTTGATATCACACATGGTCCTGAGCCTCTGACACTACTACTGAAATTCTTCTGTTAGCTCTTTCTGCTTGCTGCTGTGGCCTGACATCTGAGGAGTGCACTGAGAAACTAGAAGGGGGACAACAGAAGCAAAAAACCTAACTGCATAAATTTATCAAGCTCTTTTTTTGAAGGGGATGGTAAGATGGGACAGTTTAGTTTGGCAACTGACCGACTTTTGACTACTGGTGATGGATATGCCTATGGCCTCAGATTTGACATTAGATGGGGTGGATTCTGAGTTATTACAGAGAATTCTTTCTTGCATGACTGGCTGGTGTGACTTGCCCACATGCTCAGGGTGTAACTGATTGAAGGAATTTCTCCCCCAGAGCAAATTGGCGGGAGTTTTTCACCTTCCTCTGTAGCATGGGGCAAGGCTCACTTGCTAGTGAATTCTCTGTACTTCAAAGTCTTTATAGATCATGATTTGAGGACTTTAATAACTCAATCATAGGATACAGGTCTATTGCTGGAAGGGGTGGGTGAGGTTCTGTGGCCTGCACTGTGCAGGACGTCAGACTAGATGATTATACTGGTCCCTTCTGACCTTAGAATCTATGATGGCTGCAGATCGATCTGGAACTACGACAATGGTTTAGTACTGACACTAACTCAGTAAAAAGATTGCTGTGGAGAAGGTGCAGGTTGAGCAACAAGCCTAGAGTGAAGAGCTTGTTCTGAGGAAAAGCAAGACAGTCAGGACTATTGAAAGAAAGAGGGCAGAGGAACAAATTAAAAGTGTGGGTCTGTACACATAGGACACATCCTTCAGCTTTGGCTGGGCTTTCTCTTGTAAAATAAAAGAACACGTGGTGAGTTGTCAGAGAAGACAGTTGAAAGAAAGTAGAAATCAGCTCAGCTATAAATCTAGAGAATAAACTAGCAGGAGCTAGTTGAAAAAATGAAGACTGTCAGAGAAACCAGCTCAGTCCTGTTCTGAATATTGTTACAAGCAGCACCCAAGGTTCCTATAATTTTCAGGCTAGAGAAAAAACTGTTTTACATTCTGTATTTGACTGTCAGCACCAGTTTCTGTATTCAAGCTGACTAGATTTCAGCATAGCTCTGTCCCATGACAGAAAGCTGACATGTTGGGACTGGGCCCTCACAGTGTGTCACACTAGATGGCCATTTTGAAATTTAAACTTTTCCAACAAATTATAGTTCTGAAACTTCAAGTCCTGAATCCAAGCTGGCACAACTTCAAGTTTTTAACTCAAAGATGTAACAATAAAATCAAGTCAGTTAAAAAAAGGAATGTGATGGATTTTCAGGTATCACACTTGCAGTTTTGTATATTTTTAGAATGACATTTGTCTGTGTTTTTAGCCCCACTTTCCATTACAGTGGCCGTCACAATATCCAGGGCGTATTAGTGGTTTAATCTTTCAGTGATAGTGATTTCTGGAGAAGGGATATATTTTTAGACACAAATGTTATTTTTTGAAATGACAACCCTTTTGTAGGACTGGTTGTGCAAAAAGATGTCACTGTGCTTACTTCCAAGAAACCAAGGGGAGCCCCTCTCAAATGAGTGTTCAGATGTGCACTGGCATGGTGACCTTCAGTGTGTGGGAGGGGAGGGGAGGATGTGTCAATAGATTATTTTGACACTTGAGCCATTACTGGATAATTTGATTAACGGCTTTCAATGTTGCCCTTGAGTAGGAAAGGGACAAGGAAGATGTGTGAGATTAGACTGCAGCTAAAAGTGATGCTGAAGTTACCATGAGCACCCTCCTGTGCTGTGTTATGCCAGCAGGGAGCTGCGTACCTCCATGGTCATGGATAACAAACTCCATAGCTTGTTTATTTCACAGGGATGGGAACTGCTGACCAAAGAGGGAGCTGCTGTGCTGCCACTTCTAAAAGAAGCTTTGGGCAGAAATATGAAAATACTTTCACTTTTGGTAACTACAACATGGCTGTAATTCACAACATTGGACCATGATTTAAATCTTGTTTTTATTGCCAGAAGTGAGGGCCCTGACCTGGGATTCTTCTAAGTCCTACTCCAGAAAGTCTGCATCTGTGGTAGACACCCCATTAGGGAATTGCACCAGAATTGTATGAAATCTAGGACACCTTTCTAGATGTCTTCAGTAGGTCTTGCAATAGAAGAAAGTTTTGGCATGGCTTAATGTCACCCCTTGGTGGTGGAGTAAGAATCCCAGAAAGATTCCATGAACATTATATCATTTTTCTTACCCTCTCCTTTGAGTCTTGCAGTCAGACCCTATAAAGCACAAGGGCCGCATGAGGACTAGTACATTAGCTTGAGGGCCACACCTCTGAAACCTTTCCATACAATGCTATTGCATATATTGGTAACAATAGTGTCATTGTGGGCTGCAGGAAATAGCTTTAGGGGACACATGCAACCCACAGGCCTCATGTTGGAGACCCGTGCTATAAAGGGTGACTGAAAAGTGAGGTCTCTGCTAATGGAACGTTCACTGCTGTACTCTGAGGCAGTATAATATTTCCCGCATTTAGAGAATGAATATGTCCTAAGAACAGCTATACTGGGTCAGAGCAATGATCTGTCCTGCCCAGTAGCCTCTCTTCTGATGATGGCCGATGCCAGGTGCTTCAAAAGTAATGAACAGAACAAGGCAATTATCAAGTGATCTCCTGTCATCCAGTTCCTGCATCTGAAAGTCAGACAGTAGGGAGACACAGAGCATGAGGTGACATCCCTGACTGTCTTGGCTAATAGCCTGTGATAGACCTATTCTCCATGAACTTATCTCATTCCTTTTTGAACCCAGTTACAGTTTTGGCCTTCACAACATCCCCTGGCAATGAGTTCTACAAGTTGAGGGAATTTTCTGTAGCAAAGTTGTGTGTTTTAAGCCTGCTGCTTATTAATTTCATTTGATGACTCCTAGTTCTTGTGTTGCGTGAAAGGTGTAAATAACACTTCATTTTCTTCACAGCATTCATGATTTTATAGATCTGCATCATATCCCTCCCCTTCCTTAGTATTTTTCTTTTCCAAATTGAGTTTGTCTTTTTAAGCTTTCCTCAGATGGAAGCTGTTTCATGCCCTTAATCCTTTTTGTTGCTCTTCTATCTTTTTTCTGATGGGGCAACCAGACCTGCACAAAGTATTCAACGTGAGGGAGAAACAAGAACTTGGATAGTGGCATTATGACATTTTAGGTCTTATCATGCCCTTCCCTCATGCTTCTTAACATTCTGTTAGCTTCACTACCACTGAACCTTGACCAGATGTTTTCAAAGATCTATTCATGATGACACCAAGAGAGGTAACAGCTAATTTACAGGCCATCATTTTGTGTGGATAATTGGGATTATGTTTTCCAATGTGCACTACTGTGCATTTATCAATATTGAATTTCATCTGCCATTTTGTTGCCTAGTCACCCTGTTTTGTGAGTTCTCTTTGTAACTCTTCACAGCCTGATTTGGATTTACATCTTTTAAGTAATTTTATATCATCTGGAAACTTTATCAACTCATTCTTTGTCCTTTTCCAGATCATCTACGATTATGTTGGACCATAATGATCCCAGTACAGATTCCTGGGGAATATTGCTGTTTATCTCCCTGCATTCTGAAAACTAACCATTTATTCCTATTCTTTGTCTCCTGTCTTCTTAGCCAGTTACTAATCCATTAGAGGACCTTCCCTTCTATCCCATTCTTAAGAGCCTTTGATGAGGGACTTCATCAAAGGTTTCTGAAAATCCAAGTATACTGTGTCTGCTAAATTAGTGGTTCCCAAACATTTGACTTGGGGGCCACAGATACCATTATTACAACCTTGAAGGGCCAACAGTCTCTGCCACAGAGCTCCCCTCCTTCTCCATTGCAGCCAGAATGAAGGAGTTCAGCAAGGAGGCTACCTCCTCGCTAACCTGCCATTACCTTGGGTGCAGCAGGTAAACCACACATGTTCTACAACCCCATACACTCCATCTGGGTCCCTGTAGCCAGGTGGACTGGAGATCAGTGTTTCCCCCCTTTCTCTGGCTCCAGCATGGACCCCAGTGTCTATGCACCCAGGAAGAATGCTTTGCTATGCTCCCTGCTATAGGTAGGGGCAGTGGAGCACTGATTTCCCATCTCCTTGGCTGCAGCAAGGACCTTTTTTTGAAACCCTCTGGCAACATGTTGCACCTGGATCTTTAGGCTGCAGCTTCCTTCTGCAGCCAGCAAGAGGAAAGTTGCAGGACACTTTGAAAGCACCCGCAGGCCACTTGTGGCCTTTGGCCACAGGTTGGGAACCATTGCACTGTGACTAGATCATCCTTGTGCACGTGTTCATTATGACTCCCTCAAAGAAACCTGAAAGATTGGTGGGATTTGACTTCCAATGTTTAGAGGATTCCTGTCTGCCTCTAACCATCTCTTTTTGTCTGGTGCTTAGCCGTGGTGTCATTTTTTTGGCCTCTTTTTTTTTAAATTTATTTATTTATTTATTTATTTATTTTTAGTTTACAATATACATTTAATTTGAACTTCTGTTATGGTGTTTTAAAAATATTCCCCTGAAGCTTGCAGGTATTTCAATTTGTAACTGTTCCTTTTAATTTCCATTTAACTAGCTTCTCCTTTTTGTGTAGTTCTTCTTTCTGAGGTCAGATAGGACTGGGATGGGTTTCTGTTATCCCCCAACCCCCCAAGAATGTTAACTTTACTTATATTACAGTAATTGTTACCAAGTGGTTCAGCTCTATTCACCTCTTGCACCAGAGTGCTCTATATAGGACTACAACAAGAAAGGCATCACCATTTGTGGTTTCCAAGACTAGGTTCTCCAAGTAGCAGTCATTAATGGGGCTTAGAAGCTTTCCCTCTGTATCCTGTCCTGTGGTGACAAGTAGCCAGTCAAATGCAGGTAATTGACGTTCCCCATTATTACTTAGTTTTCTATCTTTATAATCTCTCCCTGAGCATTTCATAGTCACCATCACCATCCTGGTCATGTGGTCAGCAGTATATTCCTATTGCTGTATTCGTATTATTCCAGAATGAATTTGTATCCGTAGAGAGTCCATGGTACCATCTGAGTCATTTAAGGTTTATGTTGTGTTTTTGACTGTTAAATTCCAAGCTACTCCTGACCCCTTTTCTCTCAGATAACTGCTCAGTGTAGGTCTAGTGTAGAATCACAGAATTATAGGACTGGAAGTGTTCACCCGAAGAAGGGTTAGAGAGTTTGGACCTCCACTGTATCTATCACCAGACTCATTATTCAGTGGTAGCACATAACAAATTTTCTTAAGAAATCAAACACAACAGATTGAAGAACTAGGAATAAATTAATCAATGGTTAACTGCCATAAAAAAAATCCCAAAATCTTAAAACAAAGAGTATCATGTCACTTGTTCTTCTCCCCACAGAGTTTAGAGCGGTAATTGCTGAAGAGGACCACAGGAGCAGGACTCAGTTGTGCACACAAGGACTGGGGCCAGGATCGCTGATCAGGTAAGTAAGACTGATTGTCTTTGGTGGTGAGGATGGATTGTCTTTCTTCAGGAGGCTGGAGATGTCTGTTGCACACATACACTGTCTCTTTGACTGGTAGGACCCACTGTCCCGTGAACTTAAACTACCTCATCTGAACCAGTCAGAGGTCTGGATTTTCCGCACCTTTTCTGCCTTTTGCACTCAGTGCATGTTTTGAACTCCATGGTAATTATGCACCTGGCACTTTCACAGACATTTTGTATGTTGCACCAAACTATCTGCACATGGTACTAATATTTGAGCAACTAGGGTAGGCCTACAGCTGGGAGCGGGAGGGGGGGTGATGCCGCGAGCGGGGGGGGGGATGTTCCGGGAGGGGGGGGGGGCTCCCGGAGCGGGGGGGTGTGCTCCGCGAGCGGGGGGGCTAGTGGGAGCAGGGGGGGTGATGCCGTGAGCGGGGCGCTAGCGAGAGCGGGAGGGTGAGGCCACGAGCAAGGGGGTGGCGTGTTGCAGGAGCAGGGTGTGATGCCGCAAGCGGGGGGTGTGCTCTGGGAGTGGGGGGCGGGGCAGCGCAGCAAGCAACTGGAGTTGCTCAGCTGCCCTCTCCCCTTAGAGGGAACATTGCCACCAGAAACGTCTTTGCGGTCCGGATTGTGGGCCACGGGCCGCCGTTTGAGTACCCCTGATCTAGACCATCCCTGGCAGGTGTTTGTCTGACCTTCTCTTAAAAATCTCTGATGATGGAGATTTCACAGCCTCCCTAGGCAATTCATTACAGTGTTTAACTACTCTGACAGTTAGTAAGTTTTTCATCCTACGCTGCTCTTGCTGCAATTTAAGCTTCTTGTCCTGTCCTCAGAGGTTAAAGAGAACAATTTTCCTCTCTTCTCATAACAACCTTTTTATACATTTGAAAACTATTATCACGCCCCTGTCTTCTCTTCTCCAGACTAAACAAACCCATTTTTAAAATCTTTTCTCATAGCTTATGTTTTATAGATTTCTAATCAATTTTATTGCTCTTCCCTGGACTCTTTCCAGTTTGTCCACATCTTTCCTGAAATTTGGTGCCCAGAGCTGGGCAAAATACTCCAGCTGAGACCTAATTGGCACAAGTAGAGCAGAAAAATCACTTCTCATATCTTGCTTACAATATTCTTGCTAATGTATCACAGAATAATGTATGCTTGTTTTGCAACAGTCTGACACTATTGACTCATTTGGTTTGTTATCCACTATGACCCTAGCTCCCTTTCTGCAATGCTCCTTCCTAGGTGATTATTTTTTGTTTTGTATGAGTGCAGTGGATTGTTTCTTTCTAAGTGGAGTACTTTGCATTTGTTGTTCTTCTAGGCATCTGACAAAGTGGGATTTTCTCCCACAAAGCTCATGCAAATAATAAATTTGTTAGTCTTTTAAGTGCCACAGGACTCCTTGTTTGTTTTGTCCTTATTGAATTTCATACTGTTTACTTCAGACCATTTTTCCAGTTCATTTTGAATTTTAATCCTGTCTTCCAAAGCACTTACAACCCACCCCAGTTTGGTATCATCCACAAGCTTTGTAAGTGTACCCTCTCTGGCATTATCTAAATGATGAAGATAGTAGACAGAACCAGACCCAGACCTGATCCTTGTTAGACCCATTCGATATGCCCTTCCAACCTGACTGTGAACTGCTGGTAACTACTCCCTGGGAACAGTTTTCCAGCCAGTTGCACGCCTACCTTATAACAGAATATCTAGGTTGTACTTCCCTGCTTTGTTTGTGAGAGTGCCATGTGAGGCAGTGTCAAAAGCCTTATTAAAGTCAAGATATAGAACATCTACTATTTCCTCCCATGCACAAGTCTTGTTACCCTATCTAAGAAAGCTGTCAATGTGGTTCAACGTGATTTGTTCTTGACAAATCCATGATGACTGTAACTTATCATTTTATTATCTTCTAAGTGTTTACAAATTGATTCCTTAATTATTTGCTCCATTATCTTTCTGGATACTGAAGTTAAGCTGCCTGGTCTGTAGTTCCCTGGGTTGATCTTATTTCCCTTTCACGAGATTGGCACTAGGTTTTCCCCTTTTCCAGTCCTCTAGAATCTCCATCTCCCATGACTTTTCAAAGACAATAGCCAGTGACAGCTACAGGGAGAATTAGTGAAGAACTAAGGGGGAGAAGGCAGAGGGCAGCCAGCATGGTAAAAGGTCTGAAGGGCTGTAAATAAGGGCTCATTACATAGATGGGAGAAATGTGCCAAGATTGAGGAGTGCCTAATCAAAGGAGTGTAAAGCAATGGTTTTCAAACAACTTTTTTTTCTTGGCAGCTAGTAAACAAGCCATCATTGGAATGTTGTTATTCTTCTGGCAAGATAATAGGCTGTCGTCTTCAAGTGCTTGCACTTGTCAGTTTTATATTAAATGTGTGCACTTACATCAGGCCATGACAAATCAATGTTTCTGGTTGCCATGGTGACCAGTTTTAGTAGCCTGACACCTAGCTGCACTGCAAAAATGTAATGGAGAAGCACCCTCTGACAAACAAATGTAAAAGTGCTGGGGCCTAGCTGTGAGCCAGTTTTGCTTACCCTGACTTATGTGCATGGTTGCTGGAGATATTTTGCCTTTTGGGCTGGCTCTGGTACCCTTGAAGCCCTGTGCTCATGCAGCAGAGTGAGGTGCCTCCCGCACTGCACCTCCTCAGTTCCTTTCTTCCCACCAGTGATAGTGTTACACGTTATACTCTCTGTGCACCCTTGTGATTTGTGTATCATTCATGTTCACCCTTATAGTGTAACTATATATTTTCTAATGCAAAGTATGGCAGGTAAGGTGTTTTTGGGATGGATGCTCATGACTGAATGTTTTGTTATGGTGGTAGATTTCCTGCAGTGCTGTATGCATAGATAGGAAACTCTGCTATGTAATACTCTCAAATATGTCTCTCACATGTCTTGAATAGATACAGAAAACACAAAGCAGAGTGAGGGCTCATGCCTTGCTGAGGAATGTATACAGGAACAATGTACTGGTCAGAGCACCTGATAAGATCATAGACCAGGACCTCATTGTATTAGATGCTGTACAGATGCACAGGGGGAAAAGAAAATGAAGGCAGGTTCTGTTTGAGGAGCCTACAAGTGAGGCTTGATGAAGTTTGACTGCAGTTCCTCAGTCTGCTGTTCTCTTGACTAATGTGAGCAATGGAGGAGTGGTGTTGCCATTAAGAATGGTGATATCCATTGCTAGAGACTGTTGGAGGTTAATCGTGGTTCAAAGCACATCTCTTCCATTGTCCCTGTGAGGTGCTATATTTTAGCCGTTTGTTGAATAGCACGGCCGTAACTGTAAGGTACCTTGTCTCTAAAAGTGCATATCCCTAGAATGAGCTTAGGGGCCTGATATGCCTGCAGGTTAAATTCTGGCTTGTTGCCTCAAAGGAAGCTCCATAGCATCAGAGCCGTGTGCCATGGAGGTCTCCTCCATGAGAACTGCTGGACTGTATACGTGAGGAGGCCGGTGTGTGGCAGTTTTCAGTGAGTGAGAGATTCCTTGCAGGGTTCTCTGCAGTGTGGGGAGATCACTTGGTTTATTCTTTGCTAACTCACACCAAGTTGCTTGCCCATGTATTTTGTAAATGTATCATATTGCACAGGAAACAAGCTCAGAAAGTTTCTGGCGTAGCATATCCCAGTAGTCATGCTGAAAGCATAGCCCTTGGTCAAAGCCCTATTATCTCCTTGTGTTTCAGGGTTACTGATTTGACACTCCAGATTACGTTACTGTGCTCACCATGGATGAACTACAGGATGTGCAGCTGACAGAGATCAAACCCCTGCTGAACGAGAAGGTGACACTTGCTATTCTTCCATTCTTGCTAGCCCCACTCAAGCTGACCCGGTGGCCATGATCAGCCAGTCAGGAATCCTGGTGGCCAGATTCTCCAGTCACAGAATAAGCTAGCTTAGAAGCTTAGGGCTTGTCTACACTGGGGGTGGGGCTGTAATTCGATTTTAGGCTGTCAAATTATAGAAGGCAAAGGAGAGTGATCACAGCACATTGCTTGCTCAGGGTCTTGTGTCCCAGCTGCTGACATTACTTTCTGAAAAGTGTTGCACTGTGGGGGAGTAAGCAGAGGCGCTTGTGGGGAGGTAGTCATCCACAGCTCACTTCTCCCTCCTTTCTTCTCTGAAGAAAAGTAAAGCAGAAAAAGCTTTCCTCGCTGTTTCTATGCTGCAGGCACAACAGAGAGGTAGAGTGCTGCATGCAGAGAGAAGAATTAATTGAAAACTTCCCAGGGCTGCAGGCAAGGGATGAGCTTATGTTGCTATGGTGAAATAGTAGAGAAAACAGAAAAGCAAGATTAGAGCTACTCTCTGGCTACATGGACCTAAATTCGAACTGTAGATTTTGAACTCATTGCTGTGTCTCTTGCATCTCTTTGCCACCAGGGACAAGGGGAAGTGCCCTCATTTCTGTTCCCATCAGGGACTCGGTGCAGGCTCCATCACCAAAGCCTTTCTCCTCTCCTGGTCAGGAATCTTCTTGTACACCTTTCCACCAATAGCTCTAATCCACAAAGTCCTCCTGACAGCATTGGTTAAGGATGCTTCTAAAGTTGGTGGGACCTAGACGCTGGACACTCCCATTGCAATCAGGCCTCCTGTCCCAAGACCAGGATCGCCTGCTCCAACTGGAAATAGCTTCCCTACGTCTGAAGTCATGGAAGCTCCATGGTTGAGTCAGTAGGAGCAAGCCAGCTCAACCCAAGTCCACTGCATCCTCTTTGAGAGCAGAAAGTCACCGACAAGATCAGCCTATAGGACCAAAGTGGAAGTGCTTCACTTGCTGAATGGCTGAGTATGGCTTTTCCGCAACTGAGGCATTGATCCCAACAATCTCAGAGTGAAACAAGGGGGACTAGTGTTCTCTTCAACCCAGGGTCATGTAGTGGCCATCTCTGCTTTCCATACCTTTGTGGAACATACAACAGTCTCTGCACAGGAATCCTCTGTCAAGGGATTAGAGAAGTTTCTAAAGTGTTTTTTTTTTTTTTTTAAGCAGAATAAGAAAATTCCATCACCTAAATGGGGCATCACCATCACGGCTTTAGCTTTTAGATCCACAGCACAGATTTCTACCCCCTTGAACCAGCTGCATGCACTAGTTGGCCAGATGAACAAGTCACTAGAATGGGATACAAGGCACACTTTGCCAGTGCTTTCCATGGTTTTTTGCTGAAGCAGAGGAGTATTGGATCTCAGAAATCCTAAGTTCTGTTCTAGATTCTGGAGTAAAGTGTTGGTGACCACTGTTCCTTGTTACGAGGATGATATCTGCTGGAGGATGGTCAAAGACTAAAGTGTAGTAAAGAGTAAAGTGTAATTTATGATTAGACCCCACTCCTCTGTCCTCCCCTTTATCCTGTTCATTTCTACTCCACCATTTGGATCAGGTTGCTTCCTTTTTCTCTTCCCTCCCCAAGTACCACCAGCCAAGGGAATGTTGAGCGAACAAGACAACTTCCCTGTCTCAGTTCTGATGCCTAATAGTGGGAGGATCAGTTGCAAGAAAAGGCCAGAACAACCCCCAGCTCTGGGCTGGCGCATCCTGCATGCCCATAGAACTTATCAAGAACCCAGCTGCCAGCTCCTGGCAAACTCTTCTGACCATGTTAACTTGAGCAAATTTGGGTAGATTTTTACAGGGACAGCAAAAGGCCAATATCTGACTATAGGGCAAAGTCTCTGCTCTAAAGCAGGAAGACAGTAAAGCAGTGGTCCCCAAAAGGGGGGGGGCATAGAGGAACACTTGGAGGGATGCAAATAGGCCTGGGACTGCCCCCACATGGGAAGAAGCATCACCTAGCCTCATTCACTACACAGTTTCTAATTTCTGCAACAATCTATAAGCCCTCAGCTTTAATCCCAGTCTTGGCCCCCAGCTCCGGACTTGCTCTGGGTTGTGGCCTGAGTCTGGCCAAAGCCTCGCTCCCAGCTACATCTCCACTCTTGGCTCCTGGGGGATGGACTAGGCAAGGGATAGCACAGACCAAGAAAGTTTGGGGACACCTGTACTGGAGGTTCTCAAAAAAGGTTAAGCCTTTTTAATACAGGCAAAGCAACATACTTCCCAATCTTGTTCTTGGAAACAGTGGGACCGGTTTAATAGAAATGTTCAAAACAGGCGTCCAACCTGACACGTCAAAGTTTGGGGAAGTAACAGGGCCCAGACTCTTGAGGGTGCTGCTGTGCCAGAGCCCAGGGGATCCTCTGCCAGGCTGTCAACAGTAGATTTGCCATTTGCTCAGGGGAAGCCATGCTGAACACAGGCTATTTTTTCTTTTCTTGTTTTCAGAATGCTGCTCAGAACTTCCAGGACTTTGACTGCCAGGTAAGAAACTCACAGTAAATTAAGTTACTCACATCCTCTGGCCAGAAAGCATTGACTGGCCTGATGTGGCCTTTCTGCCTAGAGTAGAGCACCTGAGAATGCCAAGGTCAAGGCAGGCTGCAACTGGAGAGCAGGTTCTCCCAGCACTGATGGGTAACACTGAAGTCAAACTCCCCAGCGAGCCACAAACAATGCTGCTGATTCCCTGCACTGGTTCTCAAGAAGCTAACACAAAAGATACACATCTTCCTTTACTGCAGTTCAGTCTCTGGCTCCCAGTCAGCCACTACGTCCAGTAAAGAGATATTAAAACTCCATACTCTTTACCAAAACAGTGCTTCTGATTCCTAAAGGTCGGCCACACCACAGGATCAATATAAGTTTGGATCTTACCCAAAATATGATGCTGTCAGCCAGTCCATTGGTTACTAAAACTAAAGGGAGTTACAAAAGGAAAGAAACAAACAAGGTGAGAGATGTTATATGATCAAAGCAATCAGATACATACAAATGATTCAAAAGTCCATCAGTATCAGATTCTCTGAAAAGTGGTGGAGTTTTCAGGCTTGTATAGTCCCTCTGGTGTACATCCAGTAGCTAGATGGGTCTCAGGCTTTTGTTTCTCAGGTGCAGGTGAGTTGATCCAGAGGTAGCTGAAAACTAAAGACAACGTAGATATGGTGCAGTTGCATTTTACGTCCCTTTGCCTCTTGCTTGTGGAAATTTACAGGGTCTCATGAATAAGTGTATGTCTATGCTGATGGTGGCAAAATAGCAGCCATCAGCCTGGCATTCCGGGAGTGCTTAGCAGCGAGTCTAAACTAGCTGCTGCGCTCCTGGAAGTTGGCTCTGTAAGTCCCGGGGGCCAGGAGGCATATGGTAAAGCCGACTGCAAGGCATTTGCAGTTGGCTTTCCCAATTTTTCCTGGCAGATAAGAAAGTTGCCGGCATTTACGCAAGGCATTTTGTGTGCCATGTGTAAGTGCCGGTCAACTGCCACCGAAAAACAGCCCAAATGTCTAAGGCTTAGTCACTTAGTGACTCATAAGGTGTAGCTCCTGGATTTTTTCCCTGGGCTCGTACCTTTCAGTTCCCTTAATGGGCCATTAAGCAAGTCAGTGCTACAGCCATCCTGTCTGGGTGTTGCCCAGAAACATAGCACAAGCTGAAATACAGACATGCCTTACCTATTTATAACCTGCACTACGAATACAACACATGCACATTGACAAGGTCATTGCACTTAGCACGTTATTGGCTTTCTAATGGTACCTGACATGGCCTATCTTGTATGATATATTGTAATTTTGACATATTGCTGTAAAATAATATCATAAATGGTCCCCCTAATGCAGCCACCATAACAACTGAAACCAGTGCTGAACGCACCAATACCCCTTGAACAGCTCAGTCTTCTGAGCTGAATTAGAAAATCTCATGCGAAGCAGCCTCCAGTTCCAGGCATTCTCCCTCCCTCTGTTCAGCGGTTGGCTGTTTTACTGTATGTGGCCAGCAGACCATCCCTCTCCCAGCTCAGCCTCCTCTGTGGGGAAGTCACAGGGCCCAGTGGTGACACAGTGGGTTCCATGACAGGGTTGTCAAACTAGGGTGAGACTGTGTTGCAAAATGCAGGGAGCTGGCAAGAAAATTCCTGCTAGCATCAGACCTTTTTGGGGATGTCAAAACTTGCTAATGGAAGTGTTGGGATACCTGGGTTAGTTCTTAATGTGTGCGCCTGTGCACCACATCAGTCAGGTGGTGCCAGCTCTTTCCTGCATTTCTGCCCTATATTTGTGAGCTCTGGCTTTGGCAGTGTGCACTTAGCAGAGGGCAAGGGTATGCTTTGCTATACCCTATACAGCTTGAGGTGCAGACTGGGCAGGTGGAGTACATGCTGTTCTTGTTTGAGTAGCATCCCTATGGGTCTTCCACTGCAGCTGTGTCTGTGTCCCTGCACTGCTGAACAGAGAAGTTTGGTAGCACAGGTGAGTCACAGTGAGGGAGACCTGGGGAAGGGAATGGAACTTGGGGGTGCCAGGACATTAACAGCAGGGATAAAAGAGAGGGTAGTTGGAACTGCGGGGGGGGGAAATGAATTCACTGTTTTGTGTGTCCTAATGATACCCTAACAGGTGAGGTGAATGGGGAGGGAGGACACCAGGAAAAAACGCAAGGAGGAAGATGCAACAGGGAGAATAATCAGAGGGAAAGTAGGGCATTTGGCTCGGTATTTTAGGTGGCTGTACAGAGATGCAAGGAGCCTGGGAAACAAACAGGAAGAATTGGTGGTACTGGCACAGACAGGGAACTATGAGGTAGTTGGAATAACGGAGATATGGGATAGCTTGCATAACTGGAGTACTGCCATAGATGGGAATAAATTGTTCAGGAAGGACAGACAGGGAAGAAGAAGGGAAGGAGTAGCTCTATAGGTATAAGAGTTGTATGACTGCTCAGTGCTCCACTGTGAAAGTGGAAACAAGCCGGTTGAAAGTCTGTGAGTTAAGTTTAGAGGGCAGTGTAACAAGGGGGATGTTGTGGTGGGTGTCTGCTACAGAATGCCAGACCAGCAAGAGGAGATGGATGAGGCATTTTATGGAGAACTAGCAGAAGTTTCCAGATCACAGGCCCTGGTTCTTATGGAGGATTTCAGTTATCCTGCATCTGCTGGGAGGGCAATATGGCAGTGCACTGGCAATCCAGGAAGTATTTTCTAGATTGCTGAAGACAAACTGAACCAACCAGGGACCTTATACCTCTCAACCTGCTGCTCACAAACAGAAAAGAATTGATCAGGGAAGTAAGAGTGAATGGCAACCTGGGCAGCAGTGACCATGAGATGGTAGAGTTCAGAATCCTGATCAAAGGATGAAAGGAAAGCAGCAAAACGGAAACCCTGGGCTTCAGAAAAGCAGATTTTGACTCCCTTAGGGAACTGATGGGCAGGATTCCGTGGGAGGCTTATCTGAAGGGGAAAGGCATCCAAGAGAGCTGGCTGTATTTTAAAGAAACCCTGCTATGGGCACAAGATACCATACCGATGTGCAGAAAGAACAGCAAGTGTGGAAGGCGCCCAGCGTGGCTTAGCAGAAAACTCTGTGGTGAGCTGAAACACAAAAGGGAAGCTTGTAAGAAGTGGAAACTTGGACAGATGACTGGGGAGGCATATAAAGATATTGCTCAGGACTGCAGGGATAAAATCAGAAAAGCCAAATGACAATTGGAGTTGCAGCTAACAAGGTATGTGAAGGATAACAGGAAGGGGTTCTACAAATATGTCAGCAACAAGAAGAGGATCAGGGATGGTGTTGGTCCCTTCCTGAATGGGGCAGGTATCCTCATGGTGGAGGATGAGGAAAAGGGTGAAGTACTCAGTGCTTTTTTTACTTCAGTCTTCACAGGGAGGGCCAGCTCCCGGGCTACTACACGGGTTAATGCAGAATGGAGAGAAGAAGAACAGCCCGTGGTGGTGATAGGTCAGGTTAAGAACTATTTAAAGAAGTTGGATGTGTATAAGTGGATGGGGCCAGATGAACTGCATCCGAGAATGATGAGGGAGTTTGCCAATGTGATTGCAGAGCCGCTAGCCATTATCTTTGAAAACTCGTGGCGAACAGGGGAGGTCCTGGATGATTGGAAGAAGGCAAATATAGTACCTATCTTCAAGGAAGGGAAAAAGGAGGATCTGGAGAGCTACAGACCAGTCAGCCTCACTTCGATTCCTGGAAAAATCATGGAGCAGGTCCTCAAAGAATCCATCCTGAAACACTTGGGGGAAAATAGAATGATCAGGAACAGTCAGCATGGATTCACCAAAGGCAAATCGTGCCTGACCAACCTCATTGCCTTCTATGATGAGATGGCTGGATTTGTGGATGCAAGAACAGCCATTGACATGACATACCTCAACGTTAGCAAGGCTTTTGATACAGTTTCCCACAACATTCTCATTGGCAAGTTAAGAAAGTATGGGTTGGATGAGCGGACCATAAGGTGGATAGAAAACTGGCTAGATCAGTGGTTTCAGTGGGTAGGAATCAATGGCTTAATGTGGAGTGCCTAAGGGGTCAGTCCTGGGGCCGGTTCTGTTCAACATTTTCATTAGTTATCTGGATGATGGGTGTAAGCAGGTGCAGCACTAGAACCACCTGGAGGGCGCCTCCTGGTGTTTTTGGGGGGGGAACTTAGCTCAAGTGGTCCCCTCCAGGTGGTCTGTGCTCTGCTGCTTCTACACACAGACTCTACTCTGAGTCTAGTCCTGGGACCTTAGCCCTCCAGCTAAGCCCCATGTCCACCCCTTCTGAGATTCCAGACACTAAAATAGTCTATGGCCACAAAATCCTCATTCTAGCCACTAAAATAGTCAATGGCCTACAACCCCATGCCACCTCAGGCATGCTGGCGGAGGAGCCTGGGCCCACCCACTTCTGCAGGCCCCAGCCCAGGGACCCTAAATGCCTGCAGTGAGGCCTCCACCTCCCTCCAGTCTCTCTCTTGAGACAACTCCCTGGCCACTTCCCTGCAGCCCCAGCTGCACACAGTCTCACCACGGGAGTCCAGCCTCTGTCCGCTCCTTGGCCTCCTTGCCCCAGGCTGCTGCTCCAGCCACTTCCACAGTCTGCTCCCATGGAATCCCCAGCTCTCTGCCTGCTCCCACTCAGAGCTCTCCAGGGTGCTGACTTGCTTAGCCAGCCTGCTAGGCAGAGTACCTTCCCCTAGCAGCTCCCACTACAGACTGACCCTGGCCAGCTCTGCTGCCCTGCTGTTATACCAGCAGCCTCTCTCTGATTGGCTGCTGCCCGTACACACTCCTTTTTAACATCTGGTGTGCCGTAACAGAGCCACTGCACTGCCACAATGGGATAGACTGCAAGCTCAATAAGTTTGTGGATGACACAAAGCTGAGGGGAATGGTAGTCGTGCTGGAGGGCAGGGACAGGATCCAGGGAGATTTAGACAAATTGGAGCAGTGGGCCAAAACAAATCTCATGCAGTTCAACAAGGACAAGTGCAAAGTCCTGCACTTGGGATGGAAAAACTCCATGCACTGCTACAGGATGGGAGCTACCAGCTAAGTAGCAGCACTATAGAAAAGGACCTGGGGATTATGGTGGACGGGAGGCTGGATATGAGTCAAAAGTGTGATCTTGTTGCCAAAAAGGCCAATGGCATATTGGGCTGTATCAGCAGGAGTGTTGCCATCGGATCAAGGGAAGTGATTAGTGCCCTCTGTTCGGCACTGGTGAGGCCGCATCTGGAATACAGTGTCCAGTATTGGGCTCCCCACTACAGGAAGGATGTGGGCAAATTAGAAGGAACTCAATGGAGGGCAATGAAAATGATTAAGGAGCTGGGGCACATGACTTACCAGGAGAGAGTGAAAGAACTAGGCTTATTTAGCCTGCAGAAGAGAAGACTGAGGAGGGATTTGATAGCGACCTTGAACTACTTGAAGGGGTGCTCCAAGGAGGAGGGAGCCAGGCTGTTCTCAGTAGTAACAGAGAACAGAACAAGGAGCAATGGTTTCAAGTGGCAGCTGGGGAGGTCAAGGTTGGATGTTCGGAAAAACTTTCTCACTAGGAGAGTGGTGAAGTATTGGAGTGGGTTACTTAGGGAGGTGGTGGAATCTCTCCATCTTCAGAAACATTTAAGGTCCAGTTAGACAAAACTCTGGCTGGCGTGATTTAGAGGGAGTGGTCCTGCTTTTAGCAGGGGGTTGTACTAGATGACCTCAGGAGGCCACTTCCAACCCTCTGATTCTATGAGTTCATCTCTACTGACATCATATTGAGATGAGCCTCTTGGTTGCACTTCTCTCTCTTTGCCAGAGAGGTGCAAACAGCTGTAGAAGCCTTTCCTTTTGAAGATACAAAACTTCACTGAGAAGAAGGAGACTTCACTCCAGTCTGTAAAAACTCCAGAGCTACTCTTTGATCACTCAGTCTACACACCTGGTCAGAAGAGAAAACACAGTCCTCAACCTTCATACAAATCCCATTCGTCTCAGTAATCCTTTCTAAGGTCATACGATCCCCAAAGTCCAGGTTCCCCAAATGGAAACCTGCAGACTTCTTTCACCACCATCCACCTCAAAACAACAGTATTGATGGGTTGGTCAAGGTGCCCTCATACTACTCTCCTCAATAGCATTTGACTTCAGTTCATATGGACGCCATTGTACAGCACCCAAGAACAAATGAGCACCAACAGATGGGTGCAGAAGATCATTTGAGTTGAGTACTCAACCCATTTCACCTTCCTCTTCCCACCTGAAACACCCTTTCCTGGCCCTTTTCAGGGATCCTTCTCACAAGACCCTGCTATGGGGGGAGATAAATCATCTCCTCCTCATAGGAGTCGTAAAGCAGCGTATGTATACCTAAGAGATGCAAGTTTTTACTTTCACTACTTCTTGATACCCAAGCTAAAGTGAGGATGAAGACCTTACTAGACCTCAGTGTGCTCAACAAATTTGTCAAGGCTGAGAAGTTCAAGATGCACAGTGTCATGCTCAGTCCACTCCCAAAGTTCTCTCCAAAGTTCACTCTGCATTTCACATAAACCAATTTCTTCCTCTTCCAACCTTTTATCCCAAGCCTCATCATGATAATAAGGAAGCCATCCTCCATACTCCCAATGTGAGGAGGGCACTGGCTTTCTGACAAGAGCTTTTAGAAAATCTTCAAGACTCTTCCTTTGTGTTGCAGATAGGTCAGAAAGTGCAATGATACCTGCTTAAAGATTCTTCAAATGGGTCTTGAACTATATCACACTGTGTTTCCAGATTTGTAAGTTAACACCCCCATCCACAGTCCACACATCTTTCTCTAAAGGCATCCCTATATCAGAAATCTGCAGAGCAGCTATCTTGGTGTCTGCATGTGCCTTTATAGAACATTCTGCTATGCTGGGTGGCTCAGCTGGAACCACCAGATTCAGCACTACAGTTCTATTAGTCCATAACAGATTCAGCTTCCCCGTCTCCAGTGGTGGGCACTGCTTGGGAATCGCCCACAGTAAAGCATCTCTAGGACACTGCTTGAAGACAAAGGAGTCACCCATCTTGGGCAGTAACAATTGTTCTTTGAGGTGTGTCCCCCTACAGGTGCTCAACCACCCAGTCTCCTCCCCTCTGCTTCAGTGTTCTCTTCATAAACTGCAAAAGAAAAGGAATTGAGGAGGATTTGCCTGGTTTCCTTGTGGTAGAGCATGAGATGGGGCAGCTCATGCACAGGCTGAACAGATGACGTTACCAAAGTTTTCCGATCAGCAGCGCCAGGACACAAGCACAGCTACAGCAGAGCACACATTGGGACACTTCTAGAAGAACCATTATTATTTCTTGTCCTGCAAAGTGATAGTCTCAGCAAATCAGCAATATGGTTTTATGGGTACAACAGGGGCCTGCGAATGAAGCTGGAAGCTGTCACTGGACATGGTTTTTTGTGTGTATTTTGTTCCTGTGGTCTGCTGTACCATGTTTGCTGTTGCAGCAGTGTGCAGAACTGGACTGATTTGTCTTCTGTAAACATGTTACTTGCGACATGCTAAACTCCTGCAGTTCTGCGTGTGCCACCAAACTGGTCTGAAGGCACAGGTCTCCCCTTGCTCTACAGCCAGCAAGCGACCAGCAGCACAGTGGCTTGTTCTTGCATTACTTTGGCTGCCTCAGCAGTCTGAAGATGTCAGGTGTGATGTGGGGTTGGTATCAGCTAAGCCAGAGGTGGGCAGACTTCCTGAGGCCAGCTCTTAGTCAAACTGTAGTAATTCATCCTGGCAGACCACAGCCATTGTCTCTGCCTTGTTGCTACAGAGTGATCCCAGTAGAGGAGCAATCACAACACATGGCTTCCCTGGGTCACAGCAGTAGGGGTGATCTTGTGTTGGACAGCACAGAGGTGCAAGCCTAGCCTGCTATGCCAGCTGACACCTGACCCAACCCCCTATCAAAACAGACTCAGACAACACATGGAGCCATGCACGACTGGTAGCTTCTCTTCCTCTCCAGGTGTAAGGACTCGGCAGCTGCTGCATGAGCAGTCTGCCAACAGCTGTCTAGCTCCACTCTCTAAGGTGACCAGCTGTTTGGAGTTCCAGGAGTGCTGCTTCTGAAATGTAGCAGTCTCTTTCTTTGGCGAGCACCCTGTCAAGAGAAGCAAGGTACAGGGGCACTGGCAAGCAGGATTCAGATGATCCAGAACAGCTGGGGTGCAGCTCTGCCTGCAGGGCCTAATTATCCTTGCTCCAAGTGGATTTAAAAATCTCCATTGTCATGGAATCTTCAGAGCATTACTCAAACCTTGATGCAGCCACAGTATGCACAGGATGGGGAAGAAGGCAGCAGTGACGCTGAATTACTTTGCTTTTGTTGCCCGTAGGTTTTCCATTGCCACCCTGTCTGTGTGCAGGGAAGGGGCGGGTGGCCCTGAAGTGTCCTGCCTGATTTCACTGTGGAGACAAACATGGGCTTTCAGGCATGGGCTCAGTAGGGGAGCACTGATGCAGTCCATGGGGCATCGGTGTCCATATGGGTGAAGGCATGGGGGAGCAGGGAGCATGCCTGCTTGGGGGGGGTGTGTGTTGAGTGAGGGGAGCACAGGTGTGGTAGACAGGGAGAGGGCATTAGTCAGTCCCCAGGCATCCTCTGAATCTCCAAAGCAGCCTTGACTTTGCCTGTTTTGAGCTGGTTCCCTGGCTCTCCCTGCTGCCGTCATGTTCCTGGCAGGTGGCAGGAAGGTCCCAGTGATGGTGGGAATGGCTCTCTTTTCTATCAAGCTGCATGATCTGCCCAAGGAGGAACCAATGCTTCAGGCTGACTAGAAGTGCTGAGAATATGGGAGGCTCTCCCCCAGAGGAAGAGGGTGGAGCGCCCCATGAAGGTATGCCTGGTGAGTGCTGTGTGTGCCTGTTCTGCCCTCACTGGTCTCAGCCGCAGGCCCTCTCAAGTGGCTGAGGCCTGTGTTCACATTAGGGACTGACTTGTGGAAGAGCTGTACGCAGATAACTGTAGCCAGCCCATGGCCGTGAAATGAGTCCTGGCTGAGGAGTTTCAGATCTTCCTGGGCTGGATCGGTGGAGGACGGTGCCCATGGCAACAGTTAAACAGGAGACCAGATGCTCCTTGCAGCAGCTCTCAATACACTGTGATGTCTTTTAAGCATCCAGTTGCATAGCTGCTTTTATGATGGTCTGTGCTGTTGCTGCTTCCTCATGCAAAGTACCACTATAGAGAACATCTGTCTTGGGCTGTCTGCCTTGATTTTCCATACACCAAGGAATGCTGTAGGAGTGGCTTTAGGAACCCACCACTGCTGGAATTCAGCCTCTGTTATACCGGCTCAAACCCAGGACTGATCTAGTTGTGCCCCTCCCTGTGGCAGTGGCCTGTACAAAAAGCATGAAATCTAGGCCCACACACCCATTATGCAGTGCTGATGGAGGAGAGAAGGGTTGTGCTCCTTCTTGGCATGAGAGGGGTCTTGGGATTTTTACTAAGTGAGTCTGGATGCCAGCTGGTGACAAGGCTGTGATGTAATTAGTACTCTTCCATCATATCCTCCCCATGTCCCTCTTAGAGGTAAATGTCCCTGGGAGCAAGGCCTGTGGCACATTACTGCAGAAGAGCTGCTTGCCAATAGTAGCCCTGTGGTGCTGGGTTGATCACATTTGTGTGTGTCTGCGCTCTTTCTCAGTAGGCTGGGAACTGAAAGGGATAAAAATTCAGCTCTGTGATTGGGGAACTGTGATGAAATAAAAAACCTCTTGGCTACTGTGGGATGCCAGGGGTGATAACCCAAGTATTCTTCTTTTCTGTTCCTGTACTTTGGTAGTGGGAAATGGGTATTCTGGTGATAGGACATGTGGTGTGATAACTATGGGAACCACTGGGGGGGAAGGGGCTTTAGACAGACCTTACCTGGACCCCCTGTGGATGACACAGGTTGTGGCCAGTTTAGACTGGGGGCAGGGCAGCTGGCTGGGAGGAGAACAAAGGGCTGGGAGGAGAGGAGAGGGTAGAAGGAAGATGGGGGGTCTGAGAGACAGGATCTCCAGGGCTCTTCCTGGGTGGTTTACTGCTAAACCTCCTGGTTGATCTGAAAGCCAACTGTCCTAGCTGCTGTGTAAACTGGATTGCTAATAAACCCTCTGATGTCTACACTGGCTGAGTGTCACTGCTGATTGGGACAGCTGGGACCCTCCTGGAGGGAGGACCCCACCCCAGGGGAAACCAGATGGAGCAAGGATCAGACCCTCTGAGCCCAAATTTGGGAGCTGGCTACAGGTAGCGTGAAGACCTGGTTTGGGAGAAAGCTCCACCATAGCGGAGTCCTGATTGGCAGTGAACAGAGGGGATCCAAGCATGTGGTCGGTGGTCTCCATGGCAGGAACTGATGCATCAAACACAGTTTGGGGATAAAGCAGAATCAGGCATGGAAGAGGACTAAGGTCCCTTTCTGCTATTTAGAGGACAGCTTTTGCTCCTGTCTGTATTACAGTGGCACACAGACTGTGTGTTTTTTCAGCAGTCATTCTTCACAGTGTCCCTTAAAGCTGGCTAGCCCTGATTCCAGCTTGGGACCTAAAGGGGCATTTCATCTGCTGCCTTCATACACTGGATATTTTAAGTCCTTGAAAGATAAATTAACAACATTTTAAACTAGGGCATTCTAGACCACTTCAAGGAGTACAGAACCACTAAATTGACTAAACCCTTAGGTGGGTGATACTTTTCTTAGAACCTGCATATTACATAACCATAACCCAAGTCAGTGAAAGTCCTCTGGCACCTTAAAGACTAACAAAATTCTTTGGGCATAAGTTTTCATGGGTTCTAACCCACTTCATCAGATGCATTGTTTTTGTTGTACACAGACTAACCCGGCTACCCCTCTGGAAATCATAACCCAAATGTTTGCCAGATACACACGTTAACATGCAGTTAATTATGTAGTAATGGTTTAAAACCAAAGTGTTCATAAATATAAAAGACCCTTGTAGTACAATTTTTAAATAAACAAAACCAGTTTAAACATAGTTCACTAACCTTTCTTCCATGTGCAAGAGACCAGGGAATGAAGATATGAAAATAAAAATATTGTAATATTTTTGTGCTGCTTACCATCAGTTCAGTATTTTGTCATTCAATATGAATTTTGAGGCACCTGCATACACACCAAGAAGGCAACATCTGTATCAATTTTCATGCATCCAACCTGCGTAAAATAGAAGAAAGTTTCATCTGTCAGTGGGCTCCTTTCCTTTGATTTGATGTGATTTGGTGTTAAGAAGTTACTTTTACAAATGTAAGTGCTCCGAAAAGTGGAACTAATTTCCTCAATTGCTGTCTCAGATTTGGGAAACAGGATTTAGGAAGTAGTTTCCAAATCTGAATGCCCCTTCCATTCTTCATTTGCAACAAAGATAGAATCAGCCTGCAGTTGCACCGTTCTAGTTTCAGTTCAGAAGGCTGGTCATCGACAACAGCCACAAATGGATCATTGAAAGTATCAGGTGAGTTTCAAACCTTTTGAAATCCTTAATCATAGTTTAAATTAAGCAGCAGCATTTCAGTATCACTGATGCACCTGCCAAACTTGTGACTTTCTCTTGCAGTTCTGATGCAAGTGCAGCAGATGATATAAAGCGAGCGAAATTCAATAGATGAGTATTTAAAAAATGGTGAGCTTGCTTTGGAAATCATCCAGCAATAAGGTCCAACAGAGTGACGTCCATCTTTTGAAAATGCAAATTCAAACAATTCAAATGTCAGGTTACGTCAGTCAAAAGACTGTAGAGCAAAGAAAATCTTCCAGTTTTCTTGTCAAGTTCCAGAAGTGTCACTGTAATAGTCTAGTTCAGCAAAACAAACCAGGAGTCCTGGGGCACTTTTAAAGACCAACAGATTTATTTATTGCATAAGCTTCTGTGGGCACAATCTCACTTCATCTGATGCATGAAAGGAGTACCTTAGCTGTCTATATACTTACAGAGAAGGGCAGGTCACAAGGCCAATTCAAACAGATCCGCTTGCCCATTGGAGCAAAGGAAACAAGCTGGTCTAATTCAAACTGTTGTGGAAGAGGGAAGCAAGAGCTGGGAACGGTAATAGAGGGAAAATCACCTTTTATAATAGGTTAGCCATTTGAGATCCCCATTCAAACTCACTGTGAAGGTGTCTAGCTTGCGTATAAATTCCAGTTCTGTAGTTTCATGCTGTAATCTGGTTTTGAAGCTTGTTTGCTAAGGTGCTGTAACCAGCATGTTTTCCTGGACATTCTGCAAAAGATTGAAATGTTCTCAACTGGTTTTTATATGCTTCCATTCTTGATGTCTGAGCTGTGTCCATTGAAAGCCTTTGCTTTGTATGGTACCATGTTCTGATCTACATGGCAAACCCAGGACACATTCCAGATGAAAGGTTATGTTTGAGAGGACTCTGTGTTAGTTTGTCTGGTGTTAATATTGTGTGGGTAAATGTTTATGCTAAGAAGAATCCCAGCTCCTATTCTGAGTCTCGCTAGGAATGTCATTGGTGTGGAGGGAGACAATCCTATGGCCAGCTTGGTCCAGACAGCACATTTTATACACGCTGCTTACACTGAAACTTCAGCAGTCAGCACTGTCCCAGGAACAAGTTTATTTCTTTGCCGGTCCCTTTGACTGCTGGAGACTCTGTGGACTTCCCTGTTCGTTAGTTGTTACTAACTTCTCAGCTGGTTGGGACATTTATTGTCAGTTAGGAATAAAACTAGGCTTGGCCTGACTGGTCTGAAACATCCACACTAAGCCATCTTGCTAGCTGGAAGGGTTCCCAGCCTGTCTGCCTGCATCGCAGCTGCCCAATGGAGGAAATTGCCATCCTAGTCCGTTATCCACTTAGCTGCCACTAAACACAGCTAGATGCTGGTAAACAAATGGTTAGTGTATCTGCGCACCATCAAAAACAACTCCTGAATGATCTGCCCACCATTTTAAATGAGCGTGAACTGGAGGTTTGGCATGCTGCTTACAGGTCTGTGTAAATTTCTCTTTGTCTGTTTGTAGTAGTAATCTAGTTTATTCTCTGAAACCAAATGTATTAACCTAAATCTCCAGCCACTTTACAGTCTAGTTTTGTGAGGTCTGATGAAATGCTGGGCTGGGTTTCTCCTCAGCTCAGCGAGCAGATGGCAGATAAAGTGGACTTATTAAGAGCTGGCTTGCTGATGAGCAGATGGTGTTGGTGACCTATGTTTAGTGGAAGTGAGTTTGTGTTTTTATTATTGTGCCTGTGCATATTTGGTGGTTGCTTTATGAAGTGAATGCCTTTTCCTGCACTAGAAAGCCAACAACCATTTGAAACATATATTGTAGCTTTAAAATATCTGCTAGAGAGATGTGGCTTCTGCCTGATGCACAAGAGCATTTAATCTAATGGTTCCCCATCTGTGGCCTGGTGGCCAAAAGTGGCTCTTGGGGGCTTTCAGAGTGGCCTTCGGCTCCCTTCCTGCTGGCTGTAGGATGGAGTCACTGCCTAAGAACCTGACTGGCTGCAGAATGGAGTTACTATCTAAGGACCCAGGTGGCTCATGTTTCCACAGGACTAAAATACTGATGGAGGCTCCTTGCTGCAGCCAAAGGGACAGGAGATCAGTGCTCCCATCCCCCTGGCTGGAGCAGGGAGCACTGCAAAGTGCTCTGCCTAGGTCTATAGATGCTAGGGTCCTTGCTAGAGCCAGAGGGAAGGGAAGGGAGCTCTGTTGGTGTCACTACCTCCTCCTCTTGCTTTCTTTGAGCTCCACAGAAGTATGGGAGCAGGACAGCTCAGTAGATCGGTGGTGACTAAATCATAATTCATAAATTCTGTTTTAGCCAGGCCAGCTAATAACGTTTAGATTGTGAGATTGTTTGGATAAGAATTGTTGGTCTGCTTGGAGGGTCTAGCATGTCCTTGGTGTTATAAACTAATATACCATTCCAAGGAGCAAAGCTATGGAGTTGCAATCTCTGTTCTTTACATTTGTAACCTGCAAACAATTGCACTTTTCTAATATGGAAATCCTGTTTAGCAAATGAAGGTGGACCAAAGAACTGTTAAAACAATTATAAAGCTATAATTTAAGAGAATCTGGACCTCAAAATGCCCAGAACTGCAGATCTGGCTGGGCAAGCAAGCTCTGTCCATTTGTCAGATCTATTTTACAGCCTCATGTCCAGAAGTTGTTTTCCCATCCAGACCCTGCCAGGAGGTATGTTTGGGATGGCCTATTCCTTCAGCTGCTCATGACAGACCTGAAATGAAGTTGGGAGCATTAGGTATATCAGGGCCGCCATTGGCCCTGTGAGGAAATACGGCCCTCGAGTCATCTTTAAGATGCCTTCTGTGACTGTCAGTTGTGGTACCTGCAACTTTCAGCCCTGATGTCATGAAACTGGCCCTTGGCAGACACATCTCTTCCCAGTTTCTGTGGCTCTTTGCAATGAGGGCAAAAAGGTTTGGTGCAAGGAGTGACCAGGTAGGCACAGGTAGCTGAAGTATGCATGGGGATGGGGCTGATTCAGCCTGCTGCATTTGCGGGGTGTGGAATTGCCCACTCTGAGGGGAATAGAGATATGATGGGTTGACCTGTTCTCTGGGGCAGGTGACAAGTGGGAGACTGTGTGCTGGGAGTGAGGGGTTGGCCTCATCTGTGTGGGGAGAGGATAGAGTAGACTCATGCCAGTGTTTCTGTGGAGTGGGACTCAGGTTGGTCCACTCACTGAAGGGAGGGGGAACTGAACAGCAGAGTAGTCTGGTAGGTGAACCAAAGAACAGGCAAAGACTGACTGCTGTGTTCAGGTGGTGACAGCTAATCATAGTGAATGAGTTTACCCTGCTCCATTATTGATCTCAGGTAGTTCGAGTCTCCTGCGTTAGCTGGGTGACCAGGATTTTCTGCCACCTGGGCACAGAAAGGAGCAGAGCACACAGGTGCTGTCAGTAAAATGGCAGAGATTCCCTGGTCCTCATAGGTAGTCTGACTTAATGGCACGTGACTCCCCTGGAACAGCCATTTTCTTGTTTCACATAGCATTTATCACTGAGGGTTTTTGGCAGGTCTCCTTGGATTGGGAGAGGATCTGAAACCTGCCATGTTTTCCCAGTTGCTCTGGCTCTTGAGAAGCACAGAGGCAAAGTAGAATAGCCCATGGAAGCTGACCTGCTCTGGCATGTGCTATTGGGTCTGAATCTAAGAACATGAATTGGAACATTTCTGTTGATCTTGGCATTTGTCTTTTTATGTCCCATCATTTCAGGAGCCAAACTGAACCCTAGGGTAGCACTCAGCAGTGGCATACTATAGATCTTATATCACTGTCTGTCACAGCCTGACTTATCAACATCTGCGCTGGAGTTGGGGAGGGCTTCCATGTTTACTGGTCCTTTAGCCATTGAACTGAGATACAACGTTAGAGGCACTCTGGTCCTGTCCCACAGTGTCACAAGCCTTGGGAGAAGTGACACCAAGAAGCAGGATGTGCCTCTGGGGGGTGATCCTTTGGTACTGTGATGGGGCTGACTTGCCCCCAGCCAGCCCTGTGGACAGTGGAAGCTCCGCCCCTTAAGCCCTGCTGGGCATGCTCAGGTTGCTGCCCCAGTGTAAGAGGGAGCAGCACAGCTCACTCAGGGCTGGCCAGCAGAGGGGAAGGACGTCTGGTGGAAGCTCCTGCTCCTGAGCCAGGCGAGCCCCGTTCCCGAGGAGACTCGGTGAGCAGACTGACCCCTACAGAGTGGTTGCCATAAGAAGAGAGCCCTATGACCGATGCCCATGGCCTGCGGGGGAGCCAGTGACCATGGGCCCAGGAAAGAGGCAGTCTCTCTACAACACCGGACCAGATCTGTACCCTGCCCCCCCCCCCCCCGGGGGGAGCAGCCCCGGGGGCCCAAAGAGAGATGCACCAGGGTGCACAGAAGAATGAGTCAGCGTGTTTCAGTTTGGATCCCCACTGACTGGGTGCTGTACCCTGGCACCCATAAGGTCCTGGGCTGCGGCTCAGTGGAGCGAGCGGGCCTACGCCCCCCTACATGGGCACTGCACACTGCTTAGGGACTCTGTGTGTACTGACTGTAGCAGTTAGCCCACGCTGCCCTCGTCTGAGGGCTGCTCATAGACTTTGTGTGTACTGACCTTGGCGGTTAGGCTGTGCTACCATACCAGTTTGCCCTGACTGCAGGGTCATGTCTGTGTGGGAACCATGTGATCAGACTCGCAAGGCACCCTCCCTGATATCCTTCCCCCTGTTTCCCCACGAGAGGGCGCTGGGGGGGGGCCTATCAGTATGCATTGGCCTTCTGAGTTCTTTGTGTCAGCAGAGTGTTCTCTGTATTCTCCCAAGGGTCTGTGATCTTCACCAGCGTTGTTCTTAATCTGGCTACATCTCCATAGTTTGGCTTCCTGCACAGGGCTCTGCATCAGCCCTACTATTTAAACTGATGGGTGTCAACCTTTTGCTGGTCGCCACACACTTGGTGGCATATCATAATCCTACAGGACACACCAGTCTGTCTCCCACCCCCCCACCGCCCACCTGCCCCCGGACAAATCCAGCCATTTCCCCTGCTCTCCATGGCGCACTTACTGCCATGTCGTGACATAGTAATGTGTCCTGACATGGTGTTTGAGAACCACTGGTTTAAAAAACCGTAGGTGTTAGTGTGGAGTCTTATGGAAAGGGTCACCAGATGGTGCTGTTACCTAGGTTTACAAGTTACAAGTTACTTTCTCAGCCTGCAGGCATAGTTCCACTTTGGAGAACAGCTTGTTTTACTTTTGCGATGTGGGGATTTTTGGGGGAGGTTTTTTGGAGGGAGGTAGAAGGGGAGGAAGCTCTTGCAAGCAGCAAGTGAATTCTCTCAGCCTTAATTTCTTTCACTAGAGTCAATGCTGCTGACCTCCCACCAGTCTCAGGGCACATTGTACTGTCCCAACTGTCCTGTCTTGGTTGAAGGGCAGCTTGCCATAGGACCCAGATTGGAGTTGTGTTGCAGCCAGGTGCACAGGGTTGCAGTGCCACTGAGATTGGGGCAGATGGGCCAAACCTGATGGGTGCCAAGTCTTGCTTCGGCCATGTGACGTGCTGGGAGGATGATGCTTGGAGCAGAGATGCTCCCTGGGAACTGGGCAGTAGTGTGTGTGTGTGTGTGTGTCGAGGTTCCTGTTCAATTGGGTAACCTATCCTCAGTGTGCGTCCACCTTTGTTCACTGACTGCAGATTAGCCAGTTGCCTTAAGACTGCACTCAAACACCACATCACTGATTTCTACTCCACTGAGAAGCAAACCTGCAAGGTCCCATCTGCCACCACACAGCAGAGAGGGATGACAAGGGGGTGAATATCCTGACCTTCTGTGGAAGCTAGGGCATCCTTCAGGGGAAGTTTGTAACCCTAGAGCTGTAAAAATCTTCCTTATGTGGGGAGAGAATCACGGTGCCAGAACTCTGCTTCTCCCAGACTCTGAGCTGGTCAACACATACAAACACTTGCATTTTGTTCCATTTGCTTCATTTAAATAGATTGGATTTTCACATTTTCCCATGGAATTTTTATATTGATATTTTAGTTTTGATTTTTGAAAACTTCCCCCATGTCACAAACTGCCTGCTCAAAATTGGCAAAGGCAAACCACCCATGCCCCCAACAAATTAAATCCAGAGCTACGTTAGTGAGCTAAGACTTCCCTGGTATTACTCTTCTATGTGAGTAGTTGCCATAGTGATTGCAGATAGGACGAGCAGGTGGCAGAGGTGTGGGCAGGCAAGCTAGGTGTGTTGCAGGTTTGAGGGAGAGAAAAGATCTATGCTGGATGGAGTGGTAAGGAGCATTTATTGAGCTGACTGCCAAGCCAAGTTACAAACCACTCCTTCCCCTTCACCCTGAAACGAAGTGAGCCCCTAGGCAGCTGTTATATGATCTATTTATTCATGAACAATACCTACAAACTTGTGCCTCCTTGCCCTAACCCATACATGGTAATTTTCAGTTTCTAGTTAGATACATATTCAGCTAACAGTCCTCTGGTCCTGTAGATGGCAATATTAAGCATCACATAGTAATGACTATAATTTGAATACCTGCCTCTGTTTGTTGTTTACAGCTCAGCATACCTAGCGCAGAAGCCTTTACACTGAAACACACTACCTTTTCCTTTAACAAACTGATTTTGAGAAAGAGAGTAAGGTATTCCAGTCCTTAACTACATTTTTTGCACCTGCCCATCCCTTATCCCTGTTGCCATGGTAGCTATCGTTATTCAGCCCGGCTGTGTCAGGGCATCCCAGCCATTCTCATACTGGGGAGGACTAGATGGAGGACAGGCTGTAGGGTTTGCCAGAGCCAAGCCTGCAGCTTTCCAGAGAGCAGTGTCAGTGTGATCCCAGGCTGCCCTGCTCTCCCCAAAGTGATAACTCTGTGTGCCAAGTGATGTAACATGGGCAAAGGCTGCAAGCGTTAGACTAGAGAATGAAGCTCCACAGGAGAGATGGAGGGTGAAGGACTTGCTCAGGTTGCCCAGGGTGCTGCCCCATTGGCTGGTCCTGTTGATTTTCAGCCAGCTTCTCCCTCCTAGGCACCAGTGTTCTGTGTTCATTACAGGTGGGTTATACCTCATTGTCCAAGCACAGAGCTATAAACTAGCTGTAGTGGCTTATGGAGCACCCAGTGCCACTCACAGGAGGGGAGAGTTGGTGGGCAGGCAAAGACATGGGACTTTTCCACTCTGTCCAGGCAGTACCAGCAGAGGCTGCATCTTCACAGGGGAACTACCTTCAATTTCCAGCATTGCACCTGGGGCAGGTACTGCCCTTTGCATGGCAGGGTGGACAGGAGAGCAACTCAGAGCTGTGTGGTGGGAGTGATCAGCAGAGCTGACAGGTAGGAAGGGGAGGGCACATTTAAATATCTAGATAGCAGGGCGCTATCCTGTTCTGTTGCAATCATAGGACAAGCAAAAGGTCTGGAGATAATGGAGAGAGCTTCAGAGCAGGGAAGGCGTTTGGAGATAAAGATATTAACATGCTTGCTGGGACTCTTTGAGAATGGCCACTTTGATTCTCATCCTCATCAAGGTGGCTGTAACTTTAGCCAAAAGCTGAGCATCATGGCAGCTGGCTGAGGGGTTAATCTCCAAGTGCAACTCTGTGTTGTCTGAAGAGATGTCAGCAGTTCAAGATTCTAGTAAACAAGTGCTCTGCTCAAAGGACTATTTATACAGCAGTGTTCCCCTCTCCATGCAAAACAGATCAGTTTTGTATGCCTGGATGCAGGGAGTACCAAGAGGAACAGGCTGGTGTGAAGGAAAGTTCGTAGTGAAATCAGCAAGATCTTGAGGAAATACAAAACTAGCACTTCAGGTGCTTTTACTGCCCAAGTGGCCTGTATGTGTGGGTGAAAGAGCTGTGGAATAGAGACAGTAAAAAGCTGGAGTGATCACTACCTTCCAAGGAGCTGCCATGGCTTGGTAGAAGAACAAGAGGCAAGTTCAGACTGAAAAGTGAACAGTGATGTTTTAATTGGCCAGGTTGATTCCAGACTTCCATGTGTGGGGAAGGTCTGTGTTAAGCAGTAATTAAATTACTCCAGTTAGGCTGTAAAACAAAAACAGATTTAAAAGACCCTTGAAGTATTTTTAAATGAGATCACCAGCCTAGTTCTGAGCAGGCTAGAGCTGCTAATGTGCAACATACCATGCTGTCATACAATGGTGGTGTCTCCCTCCTCACAATATCAATGACTTTGGGGCTGGAAATGTGAAAAGGAGGTGGTGGCTGTCTGTGACGCTTCTGAATTGTGGGTGAGTTTATGAAATTAGTGCTGTGGAAACCTTGTCCTGCTCACCTGCTAATTTCCTATTTTGTACTTTAATATGTGACTCTTTTCTACATAGTCTTTGTAACTTTTCCTGCTGAATTCTCTTTATTCTTAAGCATCTTGCTGATGGCACAAGTTGTGATCAAGGAAGCACTTCCATCCAAAGTCCTGAATTCAGGCACTGAGTACTTTTAAAGAGCCTAAGAAATATCTGTCCCCCATCCCAGATGGGCTGGTTGGCTAGTCAGGTAGAATCCTTGAGAGAAGGCAGAACATGGAAAGCCCGTCGTTTGCATTTAGTTTTGACAAGTTATGGCTTTTTCAGATGCTTTCCTGTTCTTTGATTAAACTGTTCCTTTGTAGAATGACATCAGGCTTGCCATGAATTTGCCTCTCTATGAAGCCAAATGGCCATGGAACCATCAACGTGTTTGCAGACACTAAGCTTGGAAGTAGACTCACTTGATAGTAATACCCTGTCTATATGGTAGGCTGGGAGTCCCAGTTCTCAGCTTCTTAGCCCTTTTCATGCTCTTTTTCCAGATGAGTACAGCTCAGCCCACAACCACATGTGGCTCTAGGTCCCAGGTGTATGACCCTGGCAGCAGCTTACAGATGGTCAGATTCTCCTCCTTGTCATGCAACTCTCTCAGACCAGGAGCCCACCATAGTTGTCACTGGAGGGAGGGAAGCAAGAGGGGCGACTGTCCCTGGCCCCCTGGTTCCAGGGATTGCAGCACAGCAGTGTGGGTCTTAGGCTGCAGCCCCTGCCCCCCCAAGTGACATGTTGTCCTCTGCCCACACCTGCGGGCTGGGAGCATGGAACAGCCAGCCCTGAAGCTAGGGTAGTCAGGCCCCAAGGCCGGTCTTTCTCCTGCCCATCGTTGGACCAGCTCTTCTGCCCTGGAGGCAAGGAGGGCTGCACATGTTGCTAAGAACACCAAAATACTTTGCTGTGGTTTGTTCTCATTTCCTCCATACATGGAAAGAGCAGTATGTTCCTGCCTGCAGTGGCAGAGAATTGCAGTCACTCACTCTGGGCTGGCTGGGGATGGCCTTGCATCTTAGGGACAGCAGTCAGGATGGTCGCAGAGAATTCACACCCTGATAGGTTTCTAGAATGAGCCTGTCAGAGCACTCTGGCCAGCACCCTGTCCCTGGGGAAGAGGTGGTGTCCATAATGGAGGGAGGTGGCATCATATGCTGTTCAATGCACCAGGCTCTGATCTCTTTGCACCTTCCCCCCATTTGGCCATAATGTTTGCTGGGTCACACCCATATTCACTCTTAAAAATTCAAGTACCTTGTGAACTAATCTGCGCAGTCTCAACTTCATTTTCATTGGCTCTTCGGTGATGGCATGCCCAGCCTATACAGCAGTCTTTCAGAACTGGCCAGTGGTGTCCTGGGTTTCTGCACTGCATCTGGTGGCTGCCACACCTCTAACATAGCAGTGTGGCCAGCCAGAACAAGCTCAAACAGGCAGTTCTTCCACTTGACCAAGCAGGCCTTCCATGCTACAGCTGAGCTCTGCCACTCCATGGCCAGCTTCTCTGCTTTGGTTAGCTGAAGGCTGCTCAAAGCCCCCCATTATAAGCAACACAGGGCTCATCCTCTGAGCAGTGTGTGGCTGGTTCTGCAGCTCTCGGCTGGCTGAGTGCAGAGTTGCAACAGCCCCTCTGTAGAAGTTTTTTCTGTCTCTCTGTCCTGCACCCTGCTGAGATATCTAGACACTTACAGGGAAAACAAGACCTGGGTGACAGGTGTCAGGGGGTTATCCCCCTGCTCGAGTTACGGAAGTGGAGTGAGGTTGAAACACATGTGTGATTGTGATTATTGTTAATGGGTATTGTAGTAGCACCTAGATGCCAGTTGTGACCTAGGCCTCCTGGGATGATAACCTGAATGTGCCAAAATCAGGACAAGCTGTAAAAACCAGGGGCCAAACCCCCAAACCATTGACGGGTGGTACTTGAACCAGTCTCCCAGTCAACAACAAAACATGCTTCTGATTTCCCACTCTTAGTCATCACCAAGCATAAGAAAATAGAAACAGCCACCTTTATTGCATATGAGCTTCTCTGGTCCCCTCCTAGCCACTCTTAAAGAAATAGGTTCTCCTGACCACAAAGGGTCAGCCATATCACCCAGAACAATATAGGCTTGGCTCTTGCCCAAAATACCAAGCTGTCAGCCAATCCTTTAGTAACTACAACTAAATGTTTAATATAAAAAGAAAAGAAACAATGAGAGATATTAAAGGGTCAAAGTGAATCACATACATACAAATGATTTAGAGTCCATAGAAAGCAAGTCCTTGAAGAATCTGTAGTTTGCAGGTTAGTCCAATTCCTTTGGTATGCACCCAGCAGCTGGGTGGATCTCAGTCCTTTGTTCAGTCACAGAAGAATAGTTCCAGCGTTGGCTGCAGACAGACTGAAGACAAAATTAATTTGAGACTCCAGCCTTTTATCACCCTTAGGCCCTCTCCATCCTCTCAGGGTCATTGTCAAATCAAAATGGAGTTGAGTCACATGGTTAGCTTGGGTGACTGGTTTAACAGGGTTCCTCCTAGGCCCACTTCAACTGGGAGTTCCTTTGATGGGCCATCAGGAAGACAGTGTTTTTGCAGACAGGCAGTCTGGGAAAGCCTTAAAATCAAATCACTTGGAACACACACAAAAAGAAATAGATTTCTAATTTCTATACAGGCATGATACCTACATATAAACCATATAATCATTCTTAGCAGATTACAGCCTTTCTATTGATACCAAACATGGGATATCACACATGGATTATTGCAAATATGAAATATTAATATGAACAATAATCATAAACAGTCCCCTAGACCCAGACAGCATCGCACCAGGGCCCCATTGTTCTAGGTATCATAAAACCTTCTAATAGTGATAGTCAATGCCGAGAATTCGCAGTCTTAGGAAGATTGATGTAATCTAAACTGTGGCGTCATTGTAGAACGGCTGTATCGGAGGTAGGTTGTATATTTTCATGACAGGCTGCAGCCAAGGTATGCACAGGAATAAAAATTTGAGGCTTTTGAAGGGACACGGTCTGTACCGCTACCACTGTCCTGGCACTGAAGGAGTTTGTTCGGCCTGCCCTGGCCCTGGGGCCAGAGTTCTGTGCCCCTGCCAATTACTGGGAGAGCCCATGCCACGATTGCTCTCTTGTCATGCCCTTGATTGTGGCAATTCTGAACACTGGTTTTCAGAAAGCAGTCTTTTAAGTGTCTGGGAATATCCATACCTCAGGTCTAGCACACCATTGTAAACTTCACTCCTGTGTGATGGACACACTAGCCATGCCAAAAGCAGATAAAGCAGAAGCCCAGCCCATTCTAATCCCTCTATCCCAGTTGCACAGAACTTTCTAGGAAATTCCTTTGGGGCTGAAATGGTCTGTGCCTAGGCTGCCCCCCAAAGCCAAATAAAAAGAAATGTTTTTAATGTGGACTGATTGGGATTTTACATGCAGAAGAATCCACTCTCCCTGAAAGGGGCTAGAGGTGAGACTGGGGGAACTAACCCGTCTGTGACTTCTGCCAGGTTTCCGAGGCTTAGTCTGCATGCTGTTACCCTGATGTAACTAACCAATCCTGTTAAGTTCATCTTTGTGCTCTTCATTGCCTCAGCTTCCCCAAACTGCAAATAAACTGATGGAAGCCGTAACATGGTACATTTAGAGCAACATAAACATCCCTTATACCCTATTGGCCAATTCTCCTTCCCATTCAGGCATGGCTGTGCTTTTTAGAAACTCTTTTTAATAATATATCCAGGTCCACACCAAGGCAATGTGCCACTAGAACTGCGGAGAGAGGGTTGGGGGTTCTCTGGCTGTGGTATATAGAGTCCCGACTGCTCATAGGGATCTGGCTCTGCTTCACATTTTGCATGGTAAATCAGAACAGTATGAGCAAAGTGCCTGCTCTCCGGTGTCATTACTCCATGGCAAGGTGCCATGACTTCAGGAATGCCCTTTGGCCAGCAGAGGTACTGGCGAGTCACTGCTAGGGTGAATGTACCCATGCAACAGCCTTGTTGTCATGGGGGTTACCCGTGAAACCTCTGTTTGTGATCTTGAACCAGCAAGTGACCAGAAAGACCCAGCTACAGTGGCCGAATAGGGACCTAGCCATTCAAACACCCTGTTCCCAAACATTGACAGCACTGCGTCTCTGAGCTCCTGGTAGCTGTGGTCAGTGCTGGTCTGTGGAGTGGTGGGCAGGATGGGGCCTGGAAGCACTGTGGGATACCTCGCATGGGCCAGTCCTGGGGGGCAGAGCTGATTTTGAGGAAATAGAGCAGGATAGTGGGTTTCTCCAATACTAATGATCCCTATGGGAGCAGGGAAGTAACCATGAAATGTACCAAGACTCTTAGCCTTGGTGCCTGATCCTCCCTGGGCTGTTTCAGCAAGTTTGCCCTGGCTGTGTTGTCCTTGTAGTGAGCTTATTTTCTGTTCTCTGCAGGAGCATGATATTGAGACAGCTTTTGGAGTCGTCCATGTCACCATGCGGGGCAGCCCGAAGGGAAACAGGCCTGTCATCCTCACTTACCATGACATTGGCCTCAACCGTAAGTCCCTTTGCACCTTGACTCACTCTCCTCCTCCAGCCTTCAGTGGCTTGGAAGGGCCATGGCTCAGACAGATGGGGTGCTGATGGGCATGTGACATGTCACTCCTGGATTAGGATATGTCAGACATTTGGGAAGAACACACGACAAGCCCCCTGTCTGGAGTGGAACTCTCTGCAGCCTTGCTAGGCCCTGGGGAGGTATCTTAGTGGCAACGCAGAGGGGCCAACAGTTCAGTCAAACAGCCCTGGCTGACCACGCAGCACCTCCTCCCCTGGGCGCTCCTTTGTGGCCAGGTGGGACAAACTGGTTATGGCATGGTACTGAGGATGCTGTAGTTCTTCATTAAACAGTGTCCCTGACTGCTCCACTTGAGGTGTGTGGGCGCACCCTGTGCCCAGGATCAGAGATTGTTAGCAACATACATCGGGGAGCGTGAGCCAGCAGAGGCGCTGTCACTTTCACACCACTGATGACGTGTGTGCTGCCCCCCCCCCCCCCCCCGTCCCCTCAGTTCCTTTCTTACCACCTCCAACTCAGGACAGAGAATGCGGCGGCTCTGCTTTAGCGGCTTCCTTGCTGTGCATTATACCCTTAAAAAAAAAAGAAAAAGAGAAAAGGAGAGAGAAGACATAAATTAAAGAAGAACGTAACTATAATTGAAGCAAATAAATGCCGAGCCCTTCGGGCTTTGAGTGGTGTGTCTCATGTAAAGAGGCAATGCCTGTTTCTGACAGACATCAGGACTGCATAAAGTGCTTGGGAGAGGGTCACTTCTCACACAAGCGCCAGCATTGCAGGAATGTGACATCCAGGACAAGGAAAGATAGAGAAAGAAAATTAAAACTCCTCCTAATGGAAGGTTCTCTGCGACCAGCATCGGAGCCAGGTTGCTCACCACAGGCTTTGAATGGTTCACAGAAAAGGCATTCATCTGCGCCATCTCCTCTGCCTGCAAAGAAGTCTAAACATGTTGAAAAAAAAGCTCAGTACCGTAAAGGCTTTTGGACCCTCTGATACTATTACCCCTAAAAAGGGAAGAAGCCCCACTGCCTCTGCTAATGAGCACAAGAGCAAGGAGAAAGCTGCACCATCTAGAGTGGCACCAGCAAATTCAATGACAGCCGGCTCTGTACCGGCAACAGCTGCAATGGCTACTCCAACTGTCACGTCAGCGCCATTCTTCTCTTCCATGCCAGTCTCATTGCAGCTAACAGCACCTACCCCTGCACCAACGTTCATATCATTGGCACCGATGCTGCAGTCCAAGAGCATGGCACCCCAAACATTACCACCAGCTCCAGTTCTGTTTAACCAGTGTCTACCTCAAGGGCAGCAGCCCTCATTACAAGAAACCACTGTCAGACCATATTCCTAAAAAACAGAAAAACCCATCATACTATACTGTCAGATGATGCTCTGCAGGGCTCTTCTCCGATTTCTCCACTTCATGGAATAAATTCGTCACCAGAGCACTTTTCACCCATTTCGTTCTCTTCAGGGGAAAATTCATATTCAGATGGTTCCATCACTCCTCCACCAGTTCATTCTAACACCTAGGAAGCCCACTCTACTCAACAACAAAATACAAATGTGGGGAATTCGTGGGCTCCCCCACCATGGCTCATTAACATCCCAATGAGCATGCCATGGATATGTTGGGGAATTTAGCTGCAATATGGAGTTCCTTCTCCCATGCATTCCATATGACAGATGGCTACTTGTATGCAAAAACCTACCACAGTTGTGACGCAATAACAGCTCTACCCGGTGATGTCAACAGCACAACCTGTGACTCAATAACCTCCATCAGCCGAGGCACAAGACCTCCCAGCACCACAGTGGAGGAATGACAACTCTAAACAATTCCAAAAGTTGTTCAAGAGGGTAGCAGAAAATTTGGATATACCTATTCACGACAAATCCACCAACCAGCGTAAATTTTACAGAATCTTGCAAGAATCTGTGTCCACCAAAGTTGCTCTGCCTGTGGACTATGGTATACTGACACCGGCAGATGTACTATGGCAGACACCAGCTTCATCTGCACAAACTAACAAGAAATATTTTATTGCCCCCAAAGGCAATAAATTCTTATTTACACATCCACAGCCAAACTCTCTGGTCATTGAAGCGGCAAACCAAAGGTCTAAGCAAATCCACAATAGAAATATCCCTATGGACAAAGATGATGATAAACTAGACCTCTTGGGTGAAAAGGTTTACACCTCTGCCACTCTCGTGCTGAGAGTAGCTAAGTATACAGCTGTGGTGTCAAACTATGATCATGACATATATACAAAGTTGTCAGAGTTTGTAAGCTTTATCCCAGGTGACAAGAGGGAGTAATTTAAGCCCTTAATAGCTGAAGGCCACAGGCTTCATTGGATGAGGCTTACACAGCACCCAGAACAATTAGTACAGCCATTTTTATGAGAAGAACATCATGGCTTCATGCAGCTGGGTTGTCAAAGCAAATGCAGAACACAATCGAGGACCTTCCATTTGATAAAAGACAAGCTGTTTGCACAGAAAATGAATGCCATCATGCATACACTTAAACATTCCAGAGCAACATTCCGCACGCTAGGAATCTGTACCCCGACGAATCGCAAGAAATACCATCAATATCAAGGATTTGGCAACAGATATCCTCAATACCAACCAACCAAAAGATTTGACAACCCTAGGAATAGGCCTAGACGACAACATAGACGTAGGCCAAGCAATCAGTCACACTCAACAACCCAAGCCACCAATCCCAAGCAATCATTTTGAGATTTTGGTCAAGGGTTTGTCCAACCACCCCTCTCGTATGCAAGACATTACCGCATTAACACCTCTCTTTTTCTGCAACAAATTGGTTCCCTTTCTCCATCAATGGAAGACTATAACATCAGACAGACGGGTCTTAGATGTCATCAAAGAAGCCTATGTCATCCACTTCATAACCAGACCCACCAATCACGCCCCAACCCCGTCCCTCTTCAGGGACTTATCTCATGTACATCTCCTATGCAAAGAGAGAACCTTCTTATCGGCGCCATAGAGGAGGTACCACAGCAGTACATCAGCAAAGGCTTCTATTCCCGTTACTTTATCACTGAAAAGAAGATGGGGGCATGGAGACCCATTTTAGATCTTTGGAAACTCAACGAATACACACAAACTCAGAAGTTCAAGATGGTAACCTTAGCTTCAATACTTCCTGCACTACAGTAAGGGGGCTGGTTGGCTTTCCTCAGCCTGAAAGATGCTTATTTTCATGTGCCTATTCAGCCTTCTCACAAAAAGTGAGATTCATGTTTTGGTGCAAACACTACCAATATACTGTACTCCCCTTTAGCCTCTGTACAGCACCGAGAGTTTTCTCAAAAGTCATGTCAGTGGTAGCGGCCCACCTGTGGAAACAGCAAATCACGATCTTCTCATACCTGGATGACTACTTAATATGAGACCGATCTTACCAGACAATGCTAACTACAGTCCAGACAACAGAATCAATTTTCATCTCCCTCGGACCCGCAATCAATTACAAGAAATCGTTTATGCAGTCTGCACAGGAGATTGACTTCATAGGAGCACACATCTGTACGTTGACAGACAGAGCCTATCTTCCCGTGAACAGATTCAAGACCATAAAGGCACTGGTTCACTCCATTCACATCTCTCCAACTACAACTGTACACCTATGTATGCAAATACTGGGGCATATGTCAGCCACTACTTACCTGGTCCATCATGCCAGACTTTGTATGTGGCCTCTATATATGTGGTTCCTGAAACACTGCAGACTGCAACTTTGGTCTCTTTGTTACTCACTCTCTGTCCCAAAATCAGTGAAAGAATCATTGAACTGGTAGAGAGAGGAGCACAATTTACTACAAGGTGTACCTTTCATGATACAGAACCCAACGATGCTGATGAACACAGAGGCATCATTAACAGGATGGGGAGCTCACCTATTAGACAACATGGCCCAAGGCAGATGGTCCATACGCAAGAGGTCACTACACATAAACATATTGGAACTCAGGGCTGTTCAAAATACACTAATATTGGGCAAGCACATAAAGATTTGTACAGACAACATCACATGCATGTATTATATCAACCATCAGGGGGTGTCTCCCTCGCAGTCCCTTTGCCTCGAGGCCATAAAACTCTGGGATTGGTGTATTGCCCACCGCATCCACGTCTCTGCAATATATTTCCCATGCAGAGACAACATAACGGCAGATACTCTGAGCAGAACATTCACAGACAATCACAAATGGGAGATCAGAAACAACATCGTACAACAGATATTCCAAAGGTGGGGGTTCCCAACCATGGACATCTTTGCCACAGTCGCAAACACAGAATGTCACACGTTCTGCTCATGAGGGGGAATCGGACAGGAACCTGCAGGAGATGCGTTTCTCCTCAGCTGGAGCAAGATGCTCTTTTATGCATTTACCCCAATACCACTCATACCCAGAGTACTCTGGAAAATTCAACACGATAAGACCAGAATAATATTGATAGCCCTAGCATGGCCTTGACAAATGTGGTATGCTTACCTGATCCAAATGTCAAGGAAACCTCCGATCACTCTCCCTTTAACACCAACACTTCTATCCTCAAACAAACAACGGACCTTCCATGCTCACCTGGACACACTCCATCTCACAGCATGGTGTCTGGATGCTTCAATCCAGTAGATTCGCAGTGTTCCGACAGGCTCAAGAACATCCTGTAGAATAGTAGAAAATTTGCAGCACGATACATTTACCTGCAGAACTGGCACTGTTTCTTTATCTGGTGCCATCAATGCTCTATAGATCCTTTACAGCAGAGGACTCAAACATGCGACCCATGGGCTGCATGCAGCCCTTAAAGCTATTTCCTGTGGCCCGCAATGACACTATTGTTACTAGTATTTGCAGTATTGTTATATGAAAAGGTTTCAGTAGTGCAGCCCTCGGACTAACGTACTAGTCCTCATGCAGCCCTTGTGGTGATTTGAGTTTGAGACCCCTGCTTTACAGTCTTCCATTCTGGATGTCCTAGATTATCTGTTGAAACTAAAAGACACAAATGTTTCCATCAATACAATTCGAGTGTATTTAGCAGCAATATCCACATTTCATGTCCAGGTGGAAACTTCCTCTCTTTTTGCCCATCCAGTTCTCAAACGCTTCTTAATTGGCTTGCAAAATTTATATCCAACCAGAAATTCAACCACCCACACCACAGTGGGATCTAACATTGATTCTCAAGGCACTTATAAGACCACCCTTTGAACCCTTGGCAAAAACCTCTCTCCACGTCCATGAAGGTTGCATTTCTCATCGCAATTACTTCAGCTGGACGCCTAGGAGAATTTGCAGCCCTTATGGCTCATCCTCCCTACACAGTTGTCTATAAAGAGAAAGTATCCCCTTGACCCCACCCCGGATTTCTCCCAAAGATTACATCTCCATTCCATCTTAATCAAACCATTAATTTACCTGTCTTTTTTCCAAAGCCCCATGCCAGCCCACAGCAAGCACTAATGCATACCCTGGATGTCAGAAGAGTTCTGGCCCTTTGCCTAGAAACCATTTAGAAAATCTCCTAAACTTTTTATTTCTACTACCAAACATTCACACGGTGAACCTATTTCAAAGCAAAGACTATCTTGATGGATCTCCACTTGCATATGCACCGCATACATCTTTGTGGATGTACAGCCTCTTGAAACTGACCCTGCACACACTACTACGGCATTGGCCATTACAGCTGCCTTCCTTCATAATGTACCCGTATCAGACATCTGCCAGGCTGCTACTTGGTCATCAACCGATACCTTTGTAAAACACTCTGCAAGCTACCAGATATCTTCAGTTGGTCTGGCTGTTTTAAAATCTATACACAGAACAAACTCTAAAGTTCCCTCCTCCACTCAAGGAACTGCTACATAGTCACCTCAAGTGGAGCAGTTGGGGACACTGCTCGAAGAAGAAACAAAGGTTACTCACCTTGGTGCAGTAGCCACGGTTCTTTGAGATGTGTGTCCCCAGCCTGCTCCACTACCCTCCCTCCTTCCCTCTACTTCGGAGTATGCATACCATCCCTGTGTCTCCGGGGTAGAAAGGGAGCTGAGGGGGGTGGGACCGGGGCATGTGCATCATCAGTGGTGCAAAAGTGATAGCGCCTCTGCTGGCTCACGCACCCTGATGGATGCTGCTAAGAATCTCTGATCTTGCGCACAGGGTGAGCCCACACACCTCAAGTGGAGTATGTCAGGGACACGCATCTTGAAGAACCATGGCTACTGCACCAAGGTGAGTAACCTTCATTTCCTCATCGCCCCAGCCACTCTTTCTGAAGGTTCCCCCATGCCCCAGGACTTCTCCGACCTCTCCTGTGACTGCCCTTAGGAGAAGCCCAGTTCCTGGTCTGACTGCAGAGCCCAGTGCTCCTTGCCCTGTCTTCTTGCTCTAACCTGTGTATATGTGATTGAGCCACACTGCAGCGCAGTGACTAGCTGGCTGGCTGGCTGGGCACTGAGGGTAGTTTGTGATTGTTTCTGCTCTCCCAGCACCAGACAGTCCCTATATTGCTGTCACCCTGGCCGTGGCATGCGCCGCCAGCTACAGCCCAGTGGCGAGGCAAAGCAGCTTGGTTTGGGGTAGGGCACTACTGCTTCAGGCTTGAATTGGAGCAGTATTTGGGCAGGTCTGAGGCTGACTGGGCATTTCTCCTGCAGACAAATCCTGTTTCAATGCATTCTTTAACTTCGAAGACATGCAAGAGATTACCCAGCACTTTGCTGTGTGCCATGTGGATGCGCCAGGCCAGCAGGAAGGAGCTCCCCCTTTCCCAGCTGGGTAAGAACTCCTGGAAGCTCCAGATGTGCTCAGGGCCTGTTCACATGGAGATGCTATTCAATTCAAATGGGGCTCCCCACATTGGCAGGCACTGGATGCCACCTGGCCAGCCCTGGAAGTAAGTGGAAAGAGAAGCTCAAGGGGGATCAGTCTAGCCCAGCAGGATCCCAGCCTTCTGGAGACAGAGGGAGCATTTGCTCACTAATATCCAGAGCTGAAAGGAGTACGGCTGGGAGTTTTCTGATTTAGCACGTGATACCAACAGACCCAAACTAATACAGAGCTGGAGTTCCGTGGTCTGATCTTCCCTCCCTTTTCTCTCTGTGAATGTGGCTTATGGGAAGGGATTCATAATCTGGCGGCACATGCAGTCTCTCTGTAGAACAGTTATCAGTTCCCACGCTGCTTGAATGCTCCCAGCCCTTGGAGTGGAGTCATGAGGTTTGCCTCTGTGTCACCTCTCATGGCATATGTGTGGAGGCTGCCTGATTCCAGCCTCTCCTTTGGGTTTCAGGTACCACTACCCGAGTATGGATGACCTTGCTGAAATGCTGCCTGCTGTTCTGACCCACCTGAGGTGAGTTTGCAGAGGGCCCCAGGCAGACTCCTGATGGGTTACTGCTGGATGCCACACTGCACCGCAGTAGCTCCCTGCCTGTGTACATGGGCTTTCCTTCGCTGCGTGCAAGCAATGAATGCTGTCTTATAGCACTTGCCCAACCATGCTGCCGTGGCATGGCGTGTGTCCGTGGGGAACATGCTGCTGCTGTGTGACTGCAGGGCTCCTGACCCAGCAAGCTGATCTGAGGGGACAACAGGGGTGGGCTGGAATCCACAGTCTCGCCTCTGACTTGGATGTGTCTATATTTCAGCCTGAGAAGCATTATTGGGATTGGAGTTGGAGCTGGCGCTTACATCCTCAGCCGGTTTGCAGTAAGTAGCTCCCAGCCCACTAACCCTGCTACCCCTTGCAGGGCAGGGATTCAGGTTATATCTAGATGATTTCCAAAGGGATAGCTGTGTTAGTCTAGTCCAGCAAAAAAAAAAAGGGGGTTGTGTGGCACTTTAACAGATTTATTTCTCTCATGAGCTTTCGTGGGAGAAAATCCCACTTCATCAGATGCTTTGAAGATGGGTGAACTTACAGAATGGAATGAAAATAAATGCAAGGGGTGTAAAACATAGGCAGTTACTGTATGACCTGATCTTATGAGAGGTCAAAGGTTAGGGCCTGACCCTGGTGCGTGTAGGAGAGGAGACAAGTAGATACTAAACTTATATGAAGGCAAATCAGATGCTCAGGGGTCATAACATTCTGTGCTTCTCCTGGTGTTTGATACCAACCAAGACAATGGTGGGCACTCCACAAACATTGGGGTAATGAGGGCATTGATCGTATTACTCAGGTTTTCTGGCCAGCTCTACCTCTTCTCTGCACTGGCTTCATGAGACGGTTATAATACTGTAACCTTATTATATTTTTAGTGATGTCAGTAAAAAAAAAAAAAAAATCTCAACTTCAGAACTTCATGTCAGTAAAAACTAAAATGTAAGGTTGGCAACCCTACATAGTACCTCTTCTTATTGCCTTTTTTGTCCCTTGCTGGTGGAACCCATTGGGTGCCCTGACTATGTCCCTACACTCTTGGTGTATTCCTCCTTAACAATTTGTTGATTTTGATTCCTTTTTGATGTTCAGGTCATTAAGGAGCTCCTGTTACAACCATATAGGCTTCTTACTGTTCTTCCCATCTTTCCTTATTATGTTTTTAATATTGTTTATTTGAGAAACCACCAGCTCTCTTGAGCTTTATTCCCTTAGATTTTCATATAGTGGGACCTTACCTAGCCATTCTCTATCCCTCTCTCTATTTCACTCCCTCCAACTCCTGTGTCTTGGTCCCTTCGTCTGATGTGATCCGTTTTACAGCGACCTCTCCTCTACCCCACCCCTCTGGATCAGACCATGGAGAGTGTTCTGGCTCCTCCTCTCCTGTTCCTGCCACTTACAGCCTCTTCTCACCCTTCCCACTTGCTCCCCTTTTTGAACAGCACTGCATCCACCTCTTTTCTCATCTCCCCTCCATGTTGCTGTCATCTACTGTCCTCAGCTCCTCTCCATCAGTCTGCCTCTCCAATTTCAACTCCTGTCTTCCCTCACTGACTTAAATTCCATGTTGATCTGAGCTGATGCAGTCCATGCTGATGACTCATCTGAGCTCTCATCTGTCTTCACCTTCCATTTGACTGGCAGCCTTGGTTCAGTTCTTCCACTCACCAGAAGGGCTGGTGTCTTGCCCTGGCCTTTCCTAAGCACTGCTCTTCTCTGATCATCACCTAGTTTCTTTAAGTATTGTCCACCTGTCCACCGCCACCCCTTTCTCACACTCTGTCTCCTGGCCCTTTTGTAATTTCCAGTCTTTCAGTGTTGATGGCATCTTGTCTGCTCTCAGTCCTCTCCTTCCTGGCTATCTTCCATCAATATAGTTGTTGGTCCTCTTCTATTACCCTCTTTCCTCTGCTCTTGACTCTATCACCCAATCTGCCTTGCCAACTCCCAGCCCTGCGTCAGCCCCAGCATCTGCTTCTTCCATTCCTGCATTTGCACTTTAGAGCCTCTCCAGGAGAAATCCTTTGGCCAGGCCAGCTTCCTCCATTACAAATTCATTCTCTTTATGATCTGCCTTACTAAACAGTGTTCTTCTCAACTTCATTCATAACCATTGTCCCAACTGCCATTTTGCCACCCTGGTTCACTCTTGAAACAGTCCACTTCGCTGTCCACACAGGTCTCACTGAGCCCTTTTCAGAGAAAACAGATGATCTGACTTGCCACCCTCAATATTTCTCTCCCCAACTACAGCTGTAGAAGTCATCACCTCTCTTCCTCTAACCTCTTCACTTGCCCAGTATCCCATTCTGTTCCCTGATCTCTCTCACGTCCTTTCTCCCTCCCTTAGTTTTCTTCTTAATCTCTCATTCTTCTCTGGCTCTTTACCATTCAGACATGCTTTAGTCTCACCCACCTCAGACAGAACTAAACTTCGTACCTTCAGTCCCACTTGCCTTTCCAGCCACTGCTCTTTTTTCTTAATTGAATGTATTGTTTACAACTAGTCTGGAGTTCCTCTCCTTAAAGTCCCCCTTAGATCCTATCCAGTCTATCACCTGCCTCTTGTAGTCCACTCAAACCATGCTCTGCTGACCACTTCTAAGCCAAATCTCAAAACCTGTACTCTATCCTCATCTTCCTTAACCTATCAGCCACTATTGACACCATCAGCCGTGCTCTTTTTGAAGTCTTGTCCTTCCAGGATTCAGTTCTCCTCCTACCTCTCTAATCACTCCTGTAGCATATCTATCAGAAGATCCTCTTCAGACCTCTTGCAGCTTTCAGGCAGGGGCAGCATGGTTGTATCCTTGGTCCTCAGTGGTCTGTACTGTATCTCTGGGTTATCTCATCTGAAAACACAAATAACCGTATATAATCGGGTATAAGCCGATCCGGGCACAAGCCGACCCCCCAATTCTGAGCCCCAAAAAGAAGCTAAAATTGGTGACCCAGGTATAAGCCAAGGTCCCCTTTTGGCCTTGGCCCCTAACCCCCCACCCACTGCTGCTGGCTTCCTCTGGAGTTTCTGACAGCTTCCCTACCCCAAAATCTCTGCTGCTGCTTTTTCCTTGCCCCCTTGCTGTCCATTCCTCACTCCTGCTCTCCTGCTCTGCCCTTTCCTCACTTTCCTCACCCCTGCTCACTTCTCAGTTTCCTGCTGCTGCCCCCTGCACTGCCCTTTCCTCACTGTTGCCGCCCTGCTCCCACCTGCTCTGCCCTTTCCTCACTGCTGTCACCCCTGCTGCCCCCTGCTCTGACCTTCCCTCACTGTTGCCCCCTGCTCTGCCCCTTTTTCACTGCTGCTCTCTGCTCCTCCTACTGCCCCCTCCTCACTGCTACCTGCTGCCCCCCCTGCTCTACCACTTCCCCACTGCTGCCCCCCTGGTCCTCCTGCTGCCCCCCTTCTCTGCCCTTTCCTCACTGCTGCTCCCCTGGCTCTTCACTGCTGCCCCCCTTCTCTGCCCCTTCCCCACTGGTGCCCCACTACTCTTCCTGCTGCCCCCTGGCTCTTCACTGCTGCCCCCCTACTCTCTTCTCAGTTCAGTGCTGTTGCTCCCCTGTTCCCCAACACCCTTTCCCTGTCACCCCACAACCCCTGCTGCTGCTCTTCCGAGCCTGCCAGGCACCCCCCCAATCCCCAGACCCTGTTGCTTCTTCCCGGGGCTCCCCAAAAACCCTGGGTCCTCCTGCCACTTTCCCAGACTCCCCAACCCCCCCCCCAGTGCCCGAGCCCTGCTGCCCCTTCCTTGGCCTCCCTGAACACCCCCCCCAAACCTTTCCGGCCATCCCATCACTTTCCCCATCTCCCTGACCCCCTGCACAACCCCCAGTCCCTGCCACTGCTTCCCTGGCCTCCCTGAATCCCCCCCTCAATGTCCAGGCCAACCCCCCCCCCCCAAGTCCCCTTACGTGGCCACTCCAGACGCCAGGGTCCCCTCCTCACTCCAGCCCCAGCCCTGGCCAACTGCCTAAGATGGCCACCCAGCAACACTAGGGCTCTGGCCTGTGTGGTCTGGGAAACTCCTGGGAGGGGCTGTCTACCATATTCTCTTGAGTATAAGCTGAGAGCCTGTTTTGAAGCCAATTTTCAGGCACAAAATTTTCGGCTTATATACGATGATATACGGTAAACTGTGTCTACGGTGACTCTCAAATTTCCTCTCTTCAATCCTGTTTACTACTATTGAAACTAAAATCTCAGCTTGCCAGTGTCATCTCCTCAAAACAAAACTTCTTAAGTGACTAACAAATTTATTTATTGCATGAGCTTTTGTGGGAGAAAATCCTACTTTGTCAGATGCTTTGAAAATGTGGGAACTTACAGAGTGGGAGGAAATAAATGCAAGGATGTGCAAGTCATGGGATCAGGTTACACTGTTGTGATGCTGTCTGGGTCTAGAGGACTGTGTATGATTATTTTTCATATTGATATTTCATGTTTGCGATAATCCATATCTGATATGCCATGTTTGGTATCAATAGAAAGCTTGTAACGTGCTAGGAAGGATTATATAATTTATATGTAGGTATCATATTTGTAATAGACTCTAGCAATCTTATTTGTCTTATGTATGTTCCAAGTTGTTTGAGCTGAGGCAATCCCAGACTGGGCCTCTGCAAACTATTGTCCTGTTAATGGCCCATCAGGAGGGGACTCCCAGCTACAGTGGGCCGAAGAGGAATTGGATTATCGCAAACATGAAATATCAATATGAAAAATAATCATACACAGTCCCCTAGACCCAGACAGCGTCACAACTGTAACAGCAAATAAATGCAGTGGTTTAGATTCAAACACTGGGGAACAGCATATAGAGGAAGATGAGGTCAAATCACCCATTGTAATGAAAATAAAATCCAAAGTCCCTATTAATCCTTGAAGCAATGCAATCAAATTTGGAAATAAATTCAATCTCAGCAACCTTGATCTGGTATTCATCTGTCTGAATAAATAAGAATAAATGGGCACAAATCTGACATCAGATATCACATCATTCTAAAACCAGTGGGTCAGCATTTCAATCTTTCTGATCACTCCATTGACGATTTATTAATTGTGGTAGATGAATGCCAGATCAAGGTTGTGATTCAAGTGTGCACGGCCACTAATTGAATTCTGCTACTAAGAGTGTAATGCCTTGGCAATGTGCAGGGCATATAGTGGATGGGTTTGCACTGTAACTGCAGTGGGACAATAGATGGCACATATGCCTATCTTAGCACCAGACCACCTGGCCAAAGGGTACCTAACTGGAAGGGACACTTTTCAATGATGTTACAAATGCTGGTGGATCACTGGGGACGTTTGACTGACATCAGTATGGGAAGGTCAAGAAAGGTGCATGAGTTGCACATCTTTAGGGACACAGGTCTGTTCACAAAGCTGTGGTCAGGGACTTTCTTTCCAGATCTCACAATAACTATTGGGGATATCAAAATGCCAGTAATGATCCTAGGAGATCACCTTCTTTTATGGTTCATGAAGGTGTACACCAGCCACCTGGAAAGCAGTAAGGAGCAGTTCAGCAAAATGCTGAGCAAGTACAGAATGGTGATGGAATGTGTCTTTGGACGTTTAAAGGGTCCCTGGCACAGTTTCATTACTAGGTTAGACCTCAGTGTGGCGGCTTCTGTTGACCTAAGTTTGTAGTGTGGACTAGTTCTAAGTCTTGTAGAATCTTTCTTCAGAACATCTTTAACACCCTTTCTTATCTTTCCACACAGCTAAACTCTCATCTAGGCATTCATAAATTTGTGTCTCAATTACTGCCACATCCTTCTCAGGTGCTGACAAATGTGACCTTGCACCACTCAGATCCATTTAAAAATCATAGAAAATTAAGGTTAGAAGAGACCTCAGGAGGTATCTAGTCCAATCCCCTGCTCAAAGCAGGACCAAACCCAGCTAAACCATCCCTGTGGCAAAGATTATTTTTCTTGTTTGAAGCTTTGACCGAATGTGACAGGCTGCTCCCCAGATCCAGTCCAGTGTACTTCTTACCCTGCAATTCCCACACTTGAACCCTGATTTGCTCTGCTTTGCCAAGTGACCACTCACTCCTGAGTCTGTCCACTCCAGCCTCTCATGTGTAATTGGTCCCAAGCAGCAGGTGTGTGCCATCTGGCTACTTGAGGGATGGTCCTCAAGCAAGCACCCCCAGCCCCAGAAACCACTGTGAGAGGCACTGTCTACAGAGATGGTGACCCACTCCTGATCACCATGCACTCAGGTTTCTCCATTTAACACACAGATGGCTCATGCTCAGCCTTCCTCACTTGCACCCTCTAAAGGCCACACAGCTTTAGATAAAACAACTACTAGTTTATTGATCAGATTGTAATTCTAAGTGAGAATATGGCTGGTCGTGGCAGAATCACAGTATAAATGAGTCAGGAGAGACAACAAGGAAATAAAAGGTAAAACACACAATGTTCCCTCTAAGGGGAGAGAGCAGCTGAGCAACTCCTGTTGCTTGCTGCGCGGGGG